>CM072818.1:1750402-2323276 GCA_036937905.1 Salvia rosmarinus | reverse complement strand
GTATTAATTACGCCCAAGAACAACTCTTGTACCATGAAATGACATTTCATAATTTAGATCAAATTCTTTTCGACACATCTCTGTAGGACTATCTCCAAATTTGTCAAGCACTCATCGAACGATTCCCATAGCGTAAAGTCGCCCATAAAGACCTCGATGCATTTCTCAATAGGTCCGAGAAGATGCTCATCATGCACGAAATGTCCCTGGCATTACATGCCAAAGGCATTCTTCTCAGAGGAAAATGTCCCGAATGGGATGTGAAAGTAGTTTTATCCCCGATCACCTGGCAACCCATATCTCGCGTACTCGAGTATCCGCTTCAAAACAAAAGAATTTGTTTCCACTAACCTTTCCAGATCGTCAATGAAAGGTAATGGAATTGATCTTTTCGGGTCACCGTGTTGAGCTGATAGTCAATACACATCCTCCAACCTGCTTGGAGCCTTGGGGACCGCTCTCCTTTCGCTTTTCACTACACCGAATGTCGACTTGGCACGACGGTAATCGGGTGACCCATTTATCGTCGACACGGGATATATGATGCCCAAGTCGAGAAGCTTCAAGATCTCCTTCAGACTACCTCCTTCATAGACGGGTTCAACTTCCTTTGTGATCGCGATCGCTCGGGCTTCTTCTTCCATCGAATATTGTGAACGGATACGGAAGGGTCGATGCCCTGATGTCGGCCAATGTCCATCCAATAGCTTCCGTAGACGCCAACAACACTTCTCACGCCTCCCGATCTGACCGAGTTTAGCATTGATGATCACGGCAAGGTGTCATCCTTCCCAGAAAGACGTACTTCGTGGTAAGAGTCTTTAGCTCGAGTTTTGCGTTCTCATAGGATGGAACGAGCTTTTCTTCTTCCTTCGCTTGGGCATGTTCTCGCATATCGACCACTGAGTCCCCTGTTCGCTCCGCAACAAAGCAGGCCTCCCACATGCCATAAGTCGCTTCTTCGTGCCATCCTCCTTAAGACCACTTTGAATTGTGATCATGGATCTTGTAAACCTATCTCGTGCGGATGTCTCCCACCATCGGGTTCAATGTGATCAATGAATTCCACGACCTCAATATCAATAGATGCTCCACGGCCTCAAGATGTTCAAGGTCACCGTCTCGCCGCCAATTCACACGATAATTTGCCCGTGTCGCAATCAATCCTAGTTCGGCGCCTTCATGAATGGTCACCCAAGAGCATAACGAGGATTTGTTACCCATCGTGCCCATATCCGTAACGAGAAGTCACCGAAATAGAGTTCTCCACTTGACCAATACGCTTCGATGATTCCTTCTCGATAAACGCTGGACCCATCTCGCTAATGATAACCACTGTGTGGCTTGTGGTTCCCACCTTTAATTCATGAACATCGACAAGGGCATGACGCTTATAGATGCCCCCAAATCTAGTAATGGCCCTTTCGATCCTCGATTGCCTATTACGCAGGAATGAAAACATCCATGGATCTCCACACTCGGTCTCACGCAAGATCATGGATACATTTTCTCCCACTTGAATTTTGCATCATCTTTGTATTTCACCTTTCTGCACAATTCTTTCATGAACTTTGCTATTTTGGCATCGTGCCCGGCAAAGGACGAAGCGGTATATTAATTTCCACCTTCAAACACGCGATACATCTCGCCATTTCTTCCTCTCTCCGTTTCGCCAATCTGCTCGAAAGGGAGGTAAAACCTTAGATTAGGTTTAACATAGGTCGGCTCAATGATTGCCTCTTCTTTTCTATCTTTCCTCGCGTCCTCTGATCATTGTCATCTCGACCATTGTTCTGTGGAGATCTTCCACTGCATGTCTCGCCGTCCTAGGCATGAAAACTTTCTCCGCGCTTTTCCCACTTAGGCCACGATTCAGTTGGCTAACTGCTTACCTCTACTTGAGGAGGTAAATTTCTGCTTCTTCTCAAGACGCCACGGCGCGTCACATTGGGAAACTGTTCCAGTGCCGGAGGCTCCTCTTGCTCGACCTCAATTTCGCTCTCTTGTTGAGCCTTCACATTTTCTCGTGCCATAGTGTGCAAGTTCGCCAACGATGGCCCACCGCTGGTCAGCCGATTATTTCTGATGGTCGCTGTTGTCCCGCCTCCGCATCGCCGCCGTGTGCCCGCCCGCCTTGTTAGACCACCTAAAGTTTTCGTGGTTCCTCCATCCCGGGTTGTAGGTCCGAGAGTTGGATCATATCTCCTCCGTCAGATCGTCTATTACCATTCTAACCCACCGCATCGACTTCTTCTTCAAACAGGGGCATCGATCCGTGGATGTGTCAGGCACAGATATTGCAAATTTAGCTTTTCGCCCTTGCCCCGTCCCGATCCCGGTTATGAACTTGTCGAATAGGTTACGAGTTTATCCGCCTTGGTCTCACGGCTGAAGAAGTAGCGCGCCGCCGTAACTCTCCTCCTTCGCCTCGCTTTTCTACCATCTCGCCCAATGCCTAAAGGCCTCACCGGGAACTTTATTTAGTATTGATCCTCCACGTGCATTCACCCAAATTTTCTCTGGCCTCAACCCGCCATGAAATATGATCGATCATGATCCGAATTTGATGTTGAGGGCATTTCGCCGCACTGCTTAAACCTTCCCAAGAATCATAAAAGGCTCTCCTGCGCCCATTTTGATGTCGCTTATCCTTTTCCTCATGTTCACTATGTGAAAGTACTTCGAGAACTTCGTGAAGTTGTGCCCACGTGGTCACACTTCCAACGCAAGGTGTGAGCCATTCTCTTGCCCCATCATGAGAGGGGAACGACACTAATCTCACATACTTCCAAGATTTTCATTGCACGGATAGTCCACACGCCATCTCAAATCTTGTAATGCCTTTTGGATCCTCCCGGCATGTCACGAATCGTGAGGATTCGGACGAAGGAATGTTCATCTCCCGCTGCCATTGATCGCGGCAAAGTGATGCCCGCTGGCCTCGTGTTCGCTGTTAGGAACACTATTTCCTAATGTCCGCTTACTTGTGGTTGTTCACCCATCGTACGCCTCTCGGGTTCTCTTTCGATTAGCGCCTCGCAGCTTGTGCCTCCGCATCGCCGCCTCCTCCGCCTGCGTGCTTTTCGATCTCGTGATAGTACAAAAGTCTTCCATTCTCTCGCAAGGTTAGGTCGTAGTACAAGAAAGCAATATAAATTCGAAATAGATACACCGAATGCGAACTCCCCGAACGGCGCCTACCCATCATCGCTTAGCTCAAAATAAATTTATAACCTATTGCCCATCACGCGTAGCCGATAAGTATAGGTCGATCCACGAGGAGTGGTGTAGCAACTCGATGTCACGATGTCACTTAAAAGGGAGAGAGTGGTGTAATTATCTGATCACTATAGATAAGACTAAAATAACTAAACAAACTCAAAAGGAATATCAAATAATGAGACGAGTCCGCTTGGGCAACAACTCGTGAAGACGATTAACACTGGTCCCAGGTGCAAAGGTTTTCTACTGACATGATCAACCAGTTATAAGAGACATACGTCGGACCGTTGTCCGGCCACGCCCACGACGCACCCTCCAAGTCTATCCTTTAGGTAAAGAAAGCTGGACACCCTATGCAAACTATCTAACTCAGAATGCCCACGACGAGGACACCTCAAGACATGCAAGCCACAGCAATAAGCATGATCTAGATGGACCGATTGGCAAAGGCTGCTATGACTACTCCAACTCGCCCACACCACGACTATTTGGGACGCGGACACCGCACACCTAATCCAATTATTACTTGCAACCTCCTTACCCACTATGTATGCTAACCAACACACCGAGTTTGGTTAAGTTATATAATGCCCAGACCAGTGCTTCGGGAACACACGCATGCAGATCGTAATGCCTACTTAGACCTCTCGAGTTATATTAATCATGCTCCACTTAGTCACGCCCAAACCGAATAAAGACTTAGCCGGACATAAAATAAATAAACATGCATGACTTAATTGAAACCATAATTAACGGAACCAACTTACTATTACTTGAGCGAAATAGAAAGCAGAGCCCAAAGTGCCGCCGAAAACATCTGAGTAGCAAAATAATAAGTGTTTGCCCCGAAGGACTTAATGTACGTGATGGTGATGGTGAATTTGATAATAAGATTGAGAGAGTCGAAAGAGAGAGGAGAGCACGAGTCGCGCCTTCATCCATATATATAGCGGAGAGGTCGACGATGGTAATGGCCCATGGGCTGGACAATGTAGTTTTCCTTGTTGATCGGCGCTCTTTCCTCGCTGCGACGGATCCGAGGCGATCTCCTCCTGACATCATGAGATCTGTGTCCAGATCCTTTCCGTTTTAGCGAGATCCGCCGCATCTGCGATCTTGCCCATCACCTCTCTCCGCTCTCTCGCCTCCTTCCTCTCTGGTCTCGCCGCCTCTTCACTTCGCGCCCATTAGCATACCCTTCGAGATTTGAACTTGGCGGTCGCGTAAGCGAGGTCACGCCGTGAAACGGAACACCTCGAGTTTGAAGCCGTGCTGAGCTAAGCTCCGTGCCTCGAGGTGCATCGTATCTCTATTCACCCGCCAAGCAAGTTCCACTCCTTCTCGCCCATCGCCCGCCTTGTTCCTCAGAGACCAATGTGTCCTCCCGACACAAAACACAACAAGAAAGACACAAAAGACGATCTAGACTGACAAGACACGAAAAAGAGCACAAAACTTGGGCTCTCACTTGTCCATCAAGCCGGGCCCTCCTCAAACACAGAGGATCGAATCCACTCTGGGAACCTTTACACCAAATAAATTAGTATAAAGTCCTCAAATGCTCCAATGATTTCCTCCATGTCATAAGTCGGTTCCTCCGCATCCATGCACAAGAAAGAAATTATGTTACGCATGTGGTTTCTTTTCACCATAGAGTGAAAGAACTTAGTGCATCTGTAGAGGTTGAGTGCATGTTCTTCGCTCTTTGCTTGAAACTACGCTCATCCTCCTCCAAGAACTTAGTCTTCACGAAGACCAAGTTCTTGTTCCAACAGATTCCCATTCATTGGATCACTATCCGAGCCAATTGCACGAGTGCAATGCACTATAGAAATACTCCCTCCGTGAGATGTTGATCGCTAAAATTTCTACCAAATAAATGATAGTAAAACAGAAGTATATATATCGTATCCACGGATGACCGAGAACACAGCAAGTAATTAACACGAACCTTTATTATTATCGAGCAACACAAATCGAGAGAAGATTATAAATCTAGACTTGAAAATAAAGATAGGAATAAAACCGATATAAAAGATCGACCTAGGGATGTATTTAACCTAACCAAATTCATGCAATTAACCTATTAATGCTTACCAATTTAATCCACATTCATAGAAGGATCACTAATATAACTATAGTTTCCGGACAACCTATAGTAGTGGGTTAGCTAAACTCTATCTCCGTCGGGTCTCGAGAAGTAAGCTAATTACAGCACACAAAGATATAACTCCTCACTCACCTATCTCGCTGGGTCTCAAGGCAAATACGTATTATAAATTCCGGATATCGACTATCAGATTAATTCAGGGACATCAATCACATAACTAGCATGCATTTAAATATTGATCGAGATACCAACACGAGAATTAAAGCGAAATTATAAATCATGAAGGACGGTAAAACAAGATCAACAACGGATAAGTTACACCTAATCTAGTGGATATACAAACCCCGTGATCAATACGGAAATTAGCTACTCATAATTAAACTATCAAAACAATAAATAATTAAAGATGACATGAATTGAGATAAATAGATAAAACCGTATAATTCCACGATGAACAACGAACACTTTAATCCGAACGTAAATCGAATCTCGATACTAAATATGAAATTGGAATGAACTCAAACTAAATCAACGGAATAAAATAAAAGCTTAATGTAAAAGATGTTCATTTTGGTGAAATAAAATCTGCTTATCTCTCTAAGGTTGCGTATAAACATGTTGTCCGCCTACCGATATACTCCAAACCCTACTTTAATTCGGATCGCGAGTCTTCATCGCGAGGAAAAGTCGCGATGTTAAGTCGCGACCATCGCTCAAGATAGCTTCGCGATCTTACGTCATGCGATGTTAAGTCGCAATCTTTGGTCGCGATAGTCCTCCGCTTTCTTCGCGACCTTGGTCGCGATGGTACGTAGCGATGCGGGTCGCGAGTCATCCATTTCTTGCGCATTCAACATTGCCTCGCGAGTCTTCATCATGGAATTAATCGCGATAGCGTGTCGCGAGGAAAGATTTCGCATTCTCGCCGTAGCGATCGCGAGGATTCCTGCGAACTCCCAATCCTTTGTGATGCGTGTGTGTCTTCCATTTCGATAAAACCTATGCTAAAACAACACAAACTACACACGGCATCATATCTTTCAAGACATTCGAAATATAACATAAATGCAGCTCAACCAATCAATTATCACTTAGAAATAGGACAAATATAACCCAATAAAACATGTAAAAATGAGGCTTATCAACTCCCCCAAACTTACCCTTTTGTTTGTCCTCAAACAAATTAAAACAAGAGAGAGACGACCAACGAGAGGCATAGAGTCGAATGACAAAAGCAATAAGCCTCAGAGCAATGAGCAAAGCTAATAAAACAGATTACAACATATTTCATTAAACTCCACATATCATAAAAACTCATAAGCACAAGCCTTCTCGAACTTGATTCCTCACGACATGGATATATATATATAAAATCTCAACCACTCAAGTGTAACAAAGGGAATGTGTTTACTCAACATTTAAACATACATGGAATCTACCATAAGCTTGCAAATCGTCTAATTCTCCATTGCTCAAATATGTGCTCAAGAATTAAAATCAAGAAGGTCTTATAATAGGTTATAATGTAGGCTCTTTGGTAAGGCAAGATATATTTGGGCAAAGTGACTTATAATCCCATAAAGACAAACATCATAAATACAAGACATAATCCCCAAATTTTCACACTTCATTGCAAACCCTTACACCAAAGAGTCATTTTTCTTTCAAGAACTCCACACTTTAACATACAAGTGATATAATCATCTCAAAGCATTAGCTACTTACCCATTTATGTTCTTTTCACACACTTGTGTTATTTATTTATTTTTATTTTTATTTTTATTTTGAACTTATATGGGTAAGCAACTATTTTAATAATCACTTTCTCATTATCTATTTTCTTTCTTTCCTTTCTTTTCTCAACCCTCAATTTAAGTAACCAAAATCACACTAACAACCAAACCCAACCCACGGCTACATGAAAGAACAAGGTAGGCTCAAACGGGCTCATCAAAGGATAATAAAACAGTTAGTGTTTGGACAAGCAGTGTATAGGCTAAGAAAAGAATGCCTAATATCATCTCATAATTCTTAAGCACATCAATGCAACCTCGAAAAGAGCGAGCAAGTTATAGAGAAACACATGCTATTTAAACTAATCACACCGTAAGAAATCGATCGAAAAGATATGACAACAAAAGCTCAAGTCTCACATGTTTCAAAAATATAATCAAGTTCTCAAGGCTCACAACTCACAACAATCATGACATGCTTCATCTCACAAAACACAGTTCTGATCAATTTTCTAATAAAACAATTCTCATCATCGGTCGTCGTCATTCCACTCAACCTAAAAGTATACACCGGACCAAAACAGAAACACAAAACAAAACAAAACAAAACAAACAAAACAAGGAACGAACACAAAAGATAAAACAAAAAGCAAGAAGATAAAGAAATCAAAGCTCATGCGGAGGTGGTGGTGGATGATATGGCCACGAGCTATGCGTGTCCCGCAGAGCTTGAGATATTGCTCGTTGTATCGCGCTGCCGCCTGCCCATCATTTGCTCGTTTTCCTTTTGTTGACGCGCTGCCCTCAAAGAATTGTGCTTGAGCACCGATATTGTCCCATATCCTTCTTACTCCAAAGAACCGATCATCAAAATAGAGGTGATCCTCCGTCCGCCGTCATCTATGTACTCATGCGCTCTTGATGTCGCGGTCGACGCGGTCATAAACCGCTCCTCCATAGCATATATATCAAGTCTCGGTATCAGATATGGAACGGATGATGACCCTTCGTGCCGCTCGCTGCGCCAGCTCATCTCCTCCTCGTGGCGGCTTCCTCCTCTCGCCGAGCTCTATGTTGCTCCCCGCCTCCAGTCGTCGCGGCACATCGGTCAAGGGCTGCTAGATGATCGGGGTCCTCATCGTGATATTATGTATCGAACACCCCGAGTCTCAATCGAGTGAGAGCTACGTTCGCACCAAACACCATGTTTCGCCTATCTGTGTGATCTTCCACAACACCTATCCTTTCTCGGCTTGAAGAAATGCATATAATTGAGGGCTCGTCGATCAAGATATATCTCTCGAGTGATCGGCTCGTCAATGGGGCTACGTTGAAATACGTGGCTATTGGGGTTATCATTCCCCACAATGGATGCTAGCTCCTCAACTGGGCTTGAGCCTCAAAATGCTCGCCGTAAGATACGCTTATACTCATCGATCATCCTTCCGGGTTGTCGCTAAAATGTGCATGTCTCGCACTCGAACTTTTCCGCATTGTCTCGGGCTAGGACACCGAAGTGATCATCCCGGAAGTATCTCATTGCGGGTTTCGATTGATGCACCGAGGATGTCTGGCTATATGCTTTGAATTTTCAACTTCCATCCATGCCAACCGTGCCTGTAAGGCTCGATATTCACCCTACTTTCTCCCGGATACATGGCTCGTGTGGGGTCTCGCATAATCTCCTGCAAATCTTCAAAAGATAATTCACGCTTGATTCCCCAACCGAAACTCATATGCGTAAAAGATCCATTCTCGTTTACGTGAAATGGTATGGATAGAATTCCAAAGTTATAGATCTATGAGTGCACCGCTTCCGTGAATACCCAAGGAATCCCACCCCGGTGTAGCATCATCACATCATCTAAAATCCCGTATATCATGCAAGATCCTTTGATGCACGAATCTTGTTGGCGATCTCTAAACTCGATAATCTTTCCCATCGCTCATATGCCTCTGCGTGTGCAATGTAATACCCTCTAGCGTATGACGAGGCTCGTGAACAGCCTCAATCTCACCGATGTTGATGGCATTTTACCTTTCTCTCACGGTGACGCTTTTCTACGGAACGGCATAATGATTCCCGAATAAAATTAATTAAATCGGATATTCTCCAACAAGAATACTCTCGACCTAATCTTGTAACAATAATCTGGGAAAATCATCAGTTTGGCCCAAACAACAATATTTCATCTAAACACATCGAATTTCTCAACTCCCCAAACCGATGTATTTCCAATAGCTCAATATTTCATCCTCAGACACGCATAATATCAAAATCTAGCATCATGTCATATGAATATTTCTAAAAATGACACCCAATGACGCTAATCTCACAAGTTACCCAACTCTTCAACAATATAATTTCAATAATTTCTCCAATTAAATCCACAAACACTCATAGGGGAAATCAAGTAAATTCATACTTTTATCATCAATGTGAACACATATGAGTATTTAATTTAATCTAAACAATGCAAGAACAATTACGAGAAAGAAAAAATCACGCATGAGATAATTCGGAATTTATTAGCCTCGAAATCGCAAGAAAAACACGGCTCGCGAGCTAACCTCGCGAGTGAAGCCTAACAGATATCGCGACCAACCGGCGCGAGCAGCAACGAATTCAGAAAAAAAGAACAATGAAATTACTTACCTTGGTCGCTGAAAGAGAAGCTCGCGAAAGGAGGGTGGAGAGAGTTGCACGCGAAAGGGGCGGCGCACTCAGACTTTGGATAAAACCACTTACGAGTCATGACACGGTCTCGCGACCAAAGGTCGCGATAACAAGTCGCAAGTAAACTTACCTCAGTTCCGTGTGGGCTCATGAAAGACCTCGCGTAAAAGTTTCGCGATAGCGGTCACGAAGTCAATTTGTTTTGTGTTCATGGGTGGGCTCGCGAAATATGATCGCGACTTGGGCTTCTTAGCCTCGCGAGGTAAGTCAACAAATGGGCTCGCGTTCATATTCGCGAACGATTCTCGCGACTATCTCGAATTAGCGCCTGAGGCGTGAATCGAGTTTCTTCGAAATCTTCAATCAACCACCAATTTCTAACCTTTAAATTCAAGCTACTCAACCAACACAAACAGATCAAAACAAAACAAAACCAATGTAAACAAAAAAAGCGAAACAAGACAAAAATAAAATCATTGGGTTACCTCCCAATCGCTTAATTTAACGCCTTTAGCTAGACTATTACCTCAATCACTGGGATCCTCAAATAACGCCAACTCACTCACTTCCTTCCCATGAGATCTAAAATAAAATTTCATCGATGCCCATTGATTGTAAACGTACTACCATCCGCCTTGAAAAGTTGAAATGTGCCATTATGATTGCTCTTTTCAATGGTATACTGACCACGACCATTTTGATCAGTAGCTTGCACGGAATGAGCGAATCGAGAATTGTAAACAAGTACCTCATCCCTGGGTAAAGTCTTTCTTTGATGTTCAAGTCGTGAAACGCTTTGGCTCTCTCTTTGTAGATCTTGGGTTCTCAAATGCTTGATTTCTCCACTCATCTAACTCGCAATCCTTCTCTTGGTGTGTCCGCAGCTAAGAAATCTTGATTTATCCTCGTGATGCCCAATAGCCTTGTGTTCAATCTCGACGGGTAAATGACATGATTTTCCAAACACAAGTTGATACGGGACATACCAACGGGTGTTTTGTATCATCCTATAGGCCCATAGTGCATCATCTAAATGTTTTGCCCAATCCTTCTTGTCGACAATGGACTTTTCGAATTTGCTTGATCTCTCGATTTGCCAACTCGCCACCATTAGCTTGTGGGTGGTATGGTGTCGAACCTTGTGTTGACCAGATTTGGCTAACATTGTCACAACCACCTATTATTGAAGTGGCTCACGTCATCGAGCAAAGCTCTCGAGTTCCATACCGAGACATAATATTCTTATGCAAGAACTTAATCACCACTTTAGAATCATTGGTGGTTGTAGGCACAGCCCCACCCACCTAGAGACATATTCCACGCAAGCAAAATGTAAGCAAAACCACAAGAATTTGGGAAAGGTCCCATAAAATCAATACCCCATACATCAAACAATTCAACCTCAACCATGATGTTTTGTGGCATCTCATCCTTTTGAAATATTACCCATCCTTTGGCATCTATCACATTCTTTGACAAAGGCGTGACAATCCTTATAGATAGATGGCGGTAAAATCCACTTTGATTGATCTTCACGGTCGTTCTATTAGCTCCAAAGTGACCTCGCAGTAGTGCCGTGACACTCGACTATGATCTTATTCCATTGGGATTGATGAACACAGTACGATAAAGCCATCAAGACATCGTCTATACAGTATGGATCTTCCATAATAAAATTTTGCATCATGCACAAACTTCTTCCTTTGGTAGTCTTGTAGACCTTCCGGATTTTCCCGATCACCAAATAATTTACAAAATCAAGATACCATGGTGAGTGATCGATGAATTACAAATACACGCTTCATCCGAAAATGCTCTTTGATATGCACATGTGGGTGATCGCCTTCTATTGGTTTCTCTAATCGAGATAAGTGATCGGCTACTACATTCTCACACCCTTTTCGATCCCGAATTTCCATATCAAATTCCTGCAACAATAAAATCCAACGAACCAGACGTGGCTTCGAATCCTTCTTGTTGAAGAGGAAACGTATAGCTGCATGGTCGGTGTGCACAATAGTGTGGGAACCCACTAAATATGGACGAAATTTATCAAAAGCATATACTACCGCCAATAACTCTTTTTCGGTTGTGGTATAATTCATCTGAGCAGAATCCAATGTCTTGCTAGCGTAGTATATGACCTTGAAAATTTTATCCTCTTTTGACCCAAAACTCCCAATTGCCCAATCACCGCATCACACATCAATTCGAATCTGCACCCGATGCTGGGAAATAAGAACAGTGTAGTAGTCGGGCGGCTTTCAAAATTTCAAAAGCTTCTAAACAATCTTTGGTGAAAATAAATTTAACATCTTTTCTAACAATCCACACAAAGGTTTGGTGATCTTAGAAAATTACGTATGAAGCGACAGTGAGAATCCAAAGATGTCCCAAAAAACTTGGACCGACTTCACATTTGTTGGTGGAGGTAATTTTTCAATGGCTACCACCTCGCTCTATCAACCTCCAAGCCGTCACGAAACTCTATGTCCCAACACAATACCTTCTTTACCATAAAATGGCATTTTCCCAATTCAACACAAGGCATGTATCCTCGCATCGTTGTAATACAGCTAAGATTATCAAGACAAACATCAAAAGAGGACCCAAATACGTAAAAATCATCCATAAATACCTCCATGATGTTTTCTATTAAACCATGAAAATTGCCATCATGCACCGAAATGTGGCTGGTGCATTGCATAACCCAAATGGCATCCGTCAGAAGAAGACACCGTGAGGCGGTAAATGCTGTCTTGTGCTGATCTTCCCGAGCGATGGGGATCGATTGTATCCCGAGTAACCGCCCAAGCAATAGAACTCATGACCGCCAACCTATCTAACATTTGATCAATAAAAGGTAAAGGAAGTGATCCTTACGTGTGGTCGCATTTAATGCTCGGTAGTCGATGCACACCTCCACCCAAAGGACCAATCGTGTTGCTATCAACTCATTATTCTCATCCTTGATCACTGTCATCCCTCCTTTCTTTGAGACAACTTGTGTGGGACTTACCCACTCACTGTCGGATATGGCATATATCATCCCGGCGTCTAAAAGTTTCAGAACCTCTTTTCTTACCACTTCTTGCATAGCCGGATTTAATCTACGCTGAGGTTGCACCCTTGGTCTATTCTCGATTCCAACAAAATTGATTGCATGCACAAAGACGGATGATTCCTTAATATCCGCAATGGTCCAACCTATAGCTTCCTCAGATTTCAAAACCGCAAAGTTTCTCCAATTACGTAGGATTAAGCAAAGCGAAACAATAACCGGTAAGTATCATTATCTCCCAAAACGAATACGAGATGATCCGCAAAGGTTTCATTCGAGTTTGGGTGTATCCGTGGTTTCCACCGCCGTTTCTTCTCTGGCGATGAACTTTTCTCAATGCCCCCATCACTGATCGATGAATATCCAAGCACGAGACACATTTAGAAACGGGAGTGGTATCAAACGATAAATATTCTAAAATTTCATCACAAGCTTCATCTAGATCATTATAAGAGAAAGCAAATTTCTTATGCACCGCTTAGCTTATCGCCTTTGACCGGTAGAAAAGGTGTGAAAGTGGTGATTGAGCAACAATCCTCGGACTGAGTTATCATGTCTCTTGATGGCATCATAAATCGAGATTTTGAGCTCCTCCTATTCAACCTAAAGTTAGATCACCATCCCCACATCAATTAAAGCTCGACCAAGAGCTAGAAAAGGTCGACCAAGATTAATGGTTGATTTTATCTTCGGGCATATCCAAAATCACAAAATCGGCAGGAAAGACAAAATCTTGAATTCTTACCGTAACATCTTCAACAATTCCTTGGGGTAAGAAGACACTGCGACCATCAATAAGGATATTGTGGTCGGTTTCATCTCGCCGATCTCCAAACGGTTGAAAATTGAAAGTGGCATCAAGTTAATGCTTGCTCCCAAATCACACAACACGTTAGGAAAGTATGCTCTCCAATCCACGCACACCAAAGTAAAGCTTCCGGATCTTTTGTTTGAGTGGCAACTTCCTCCGGATTATAGCACCGCATTCTTCGTAAAGATTGATTGTCTCAAATTTACCCAACTTCTTTTGCTTGCTCTCGCATCCTTGAGGAATTTAATATATCCAGCATATCTCGAGCGCATCAAGGAGAGGTATATTGATATTTACTTTCTCAAACATCTCCATAAACGGGTGAGCTTGGCATCGTATTTTGCTTTCCTAAACGTTGAGGAAAGGGTCTTTGTTGGAATAACGCGATTGGTCTTTCACGCCTTCGTGAATTCGCGATCGCTGGCCTCTATCCTTCTCTCGCGAGCCATTCTCTCTTTCTTGGCTCGCGATGCGCGTTTCCTCACCCTTCGCGCCTGTTTGTCGCGATGTTTCCTCGCGATGATGAGTCGCGAGGTCCTCCATCTCTGGGCTCGCGATGCGCTCGCGAACATTTATCGCGATAGTGAGTCGCGATGTCTTCTTTCTCTTCGTGCGATGATTTCGCGAAATGACCTTGAATTAGCCTCTTTCTCGCGAAGCTCACTCGCGAGGCGTGAATTCGGTTGAAGCCTATTCGATCTTCTTCCTCCCTTTCATACTCCGGATGATTTATATAAGATTTTCCACTTCGTCTGAATGGCATTCACATGATTCCGAGGTATCGATTTTTCGATTACGCCTCAGACATTGAAATTGACCTGCATGTGAACCCGGCTCTCCATTGGCCATCCGCCCTATTTGATTTTCCACCATCTTGAGTTGTTTTCCAATCAGTAGCGGTGTTATTGATGGAATTGACAAGATTTTCCAACACGCTTATTCGATGCCCGTCTGCTGTGTCGAGTGTTACTGTTGGGCCACGGCTTGATGATTTTTGTCAATCATTGACACTCAATAAGAGTTTTTAACATCTCTTCGACACTGACTTCTTTGGCTCCACAATGACTCCATTATTTACAACAAACCGGTGGTGGTTGTGTGCATTCGAGCATTTCCATAGGACAAATTTGGGTGATTTCTATTACTCGGATGATACTGGATTTGCACCGATTTCCTTGAAACCTCGATTACGAACATTATTCCTCCGATTCACAAAATTAGCCTCTTGGTATCCCGTGCCATTAAAAATCATCTTGGCTTTCTTTTCTTCACATTCTGTTGCGAGGCTTTGAACTTTCTAAGAGATCATCGTGCTTACTATCCACCCTCGGTAGTGCGACTCATCTTCTTGGCTGCCTCTCCATCGCCACCGATAGTCATTAGATGCCATCTCTCAATTATCCTCAACGCTCATCTATACTTGGTTGAGAAGGCATCCTCCGGTGAAGCATCTACAATACTTGGTGTTGACATCGAGACCAACGAGAACGTGTTACCACTGCTCGTCGAGAATAACCATGTTGTGGACATTTTCGCAGAGACTTCTCGAATCTTTCCTGTGCTTCAAATAACGACTCATCTCCCAATTGTGAGAAATGAGAAATCTCAAGAATGATTTTCTCGAGCCTTAGCGGTGGAAAGTATTTAGATAGAAATTTCATAAGTCGCCTCCCATGTACTAATTCACGATCCGTCTAATCCTCGAACCATTCTTTAGCTTGGTTTCTCAACGAAACACAAACATCCGCATTCGGATGGCATCACCGGCACTGCTCGCTTGATTGTATCACGATATCGAGGAACGCCTAAATGTGCATTGGGGTCTTGTTAACCCTCCCCAAACTGCTCCGCCAGATCATACTAATGAGGCGTGCTTAAGCTCAAATTATTCGCATTAACATTCGCCCCCATCCTCCACCTTGGAGCAGATCCGCCGGTGGCTGTACATGTGATTCAACGGACGGGTGGTGGTCGCCTCAATCTGCCCATCGATTATTCAACGCCAGCTGTTGCCAAATTCGCCAAGATTTCTCTAACTCGGTTATCCGCTCATGGCTCGGGTCTGCATGCGCCATTGTTCGCCTTCTTTCTCGCTCTCCTCTTATGGGATCTTTCAATCTCAAGATCTAAAGGAATAATTTCTTTCCTTTGAGATCTTGTAATCATGCACCGCATGTAGGTATATAAAACCAAGTCGAACTAAAAGTAACTCGTAAATAAAACAATAAAATAAATATTTTTTTTTTTTTTTTAAATCAATTAATAACTACAATCCGTAAAATTATCATTTGTGAAATCTAAATCCCGAACAGCGCCAAAATTTGATCGCTAAAATTCCTACCAAATAAATGATAGTAAAAGCAAAGAAGTATATATATACGTATCCACATGGATCATGACTCGAGAACACAACAAGTAATTAACACGTAACCTTTATTATTATCCAAGCAACACAAATCAAGAGAGAAGATTATAAATCTAGACTTGAAAATAAAGATAGGAATAAAACCGGATATAAAAGACCACAGGGATGTATTTAACCTAACCAAATTCATGCAATTAACCTATTAATCATGCTTACCAATTTAATCCACATTCGGATGAAGGATCACTAATATAACTATAGTTTCCGTCGGACAACCTATAGTAGTGGGTTAGCCTAAACTCTATCTCCGTCGGTCTCAAGAGAAGTAAGCTAATTACCAAAAGCACACAAAGATATAACCTCCTGCATTCACCTATCTCTGCGGGTCTCAAGCGCAAAATCGTATTATAAATTCCAGATATCGACTATGCAATTAATTCGCAGGACATCAATCACATAACTAGCATGCATAAATATTGATCAGATACCAACACATGAGAATTAAAGCCAAGAATTATAAATCATGAAGGGACGGTAAAACAGTATCAACAGATAAGTTACACGAATCTAGTCAGACATACAAACCCCAGGATCAATACGTAAATTAGCTACTCATAATTAAACTATCAAAACAATAAATAATTAAAGATGACATGAATTGAGATAAATAGATAAAACCGTATAATTCCACGATGAACAACGTAACACTTTAATCCGAACGTAAATCAGAATCTCGATACTAAATATGAAATTGGAATGAACTCAAACTAAATCACTGGAATAAAATAAAAGCTTAATGTAAAAGATGTTCTTTTGGTGAAATAAAATCTGCTCGCCTCTCTAAGGTTGCGTCTGCGAAACATGTTGTCCGCCTCTTTGATATACTCCAAAACCCTACTTTAATTCGGATCGCGAGTCTTCATCGTGAGGAAAAGTCGCGATGTTAAGTCGCGACCATCGTTCCGCATAGCATCGCGATCTTCTATCGCGATGTTAAGTCGCGATGCTGGGTCGCGATAGTCCTCCGCGTTTCTTCGCGACCTTTGGTCGTGATGGTACGTAGCGATGCCGGGTCGTGAGTCATCCATTTTGCGTGATTCAACATTGCCTCGCGAGTCTTCATCGCGGAATTAATCGCGATAGCGTGTCGCGAGGAAAGATTTCGCATTCTCGCCGATCATCGCGAGATTCCTTGCGAACTCCCAATCCTTTGTATGCGTGTGTGTCTTCCATTTCGGATAAAACCTATGCTAAAACAACACAAACTACACACGCATCATATCTTTCAAGACATTCAAATATAACATAAATGCAGCTCAACCAATCAATTATCACTTAGAAATAGGACAAATATAACCCAATAAAACATGTAAAAATGAGGCTTATCAGATGTCTGAACTCCTTGAAATTAAACTCCTTGAAAATGTGTTGCATCTTCTTCAACTTTGCTGCCAGAGTCCACTATGGTCGACCATTCACTTGTTCACACCAATTTTCTTCAAGCAGGCGTTTGAAGTCGGGGTGCTTCATCCACATGTTGAAGAACTTGAAAGAACGGTGGAACCGAGTCACATCTCCAAAGAGTGTGATCACTACTGGCGAGTGATCAAACAATGTGCCTCTAGTCAGAAAGTTTGTCCTGCAAAAAAGATTAGCATCCAACCAAGCATTATTAACCAAAACCCTATCAATCTTAGAATACTTAACTGTATCCGTCCACGTAAAGTGGCATCCCATCGAGGGAGAATCCTCAAGTCCCACGAGAGCACAAATATCAACAAAGTCCTTGTACTCTCACTCAAGCGGTACTCGTCCTCCAATCCTCTCATCTGGGTCAAGAACACAGTTGAAATCTCCCGTGACAATAGACGGTTTTGATGGATCTACGTGGATGATCAAAGAATCCCAAAGCTCCCGTCTATGCCTGACCTGCCAAAAACCATAGACAATCGAGCATCCAAAAGTAGTATTAGTAATTAAACAAGTAAAATTGGAATGTATCACCTGTTTCTCTCGTGTAATGACATCAACTCTTATCCTTTTTGGGTTCCAGATGATTAAAATCCGTCCCCCAGCAACCTCATCAAAATTGTGCACATACTCACATTGAATGAAATGCTTAGCCATGAAATTCTTAAGCTTCAGCTTTGTGAGCTTTGTCTTAATCAGAGCGATGGCATCAAGCTTAAACTTGAACACATGGTCGGCAATTGCAGATTTCTTTTGAGTCTTCTGGAGGCCTCTAACATTCCAAGTCGTAAAAATCATTGACGACTGACACGTGTTCTTCCACGAACAGGACTCCTTGCCTTCTTGACTGGAGAACTTTGACGGCTTGTGTTGGATTTACTTCTAGTGATGCGCGTAGTAGGAAATTCTACAGCTTCATTGTTGTTTGAATCACCTGCAAGGTTTGTTGCAATATAATCATCAAATGAACTAGAGGATGTAGAGTGTACCGTAGATTCCGACACAGTTTTGATTATCGGTGATGCCTCCAATCCAAGAATAACCTGAACTTTAATCTCTCTTTCAGTGTTTGGATCCCTTGTATCGTTAAAAAGCTTACGAGGTCCCCATGCAATAGGTGGTCGAGAAAGGTGGGTAACACGTGTAGGAGGTTTTTGGGGTTGGGGTGCCTGTCGAGGATTCTCGACAAGTGTTGAAGGTTGTGAGCGCTCAGCCGAGGATGGTCGAGTCTCGGCCGAGGAATGATGGGTAGGCTCGGTCGGAGCCTGCCGAGAACTCTCGAGGATCTGGCGCAAGCTCTCGGCCGAGGATGCTATATCGGCCGAGGAAATGGAAGGATCAGTATGTTCCTGCCGAGAGCTCTCGACAGGATGGTTCAAGCTCTCGACCGAGGAAGGATGGGTGGGGGCGTTCAGGGGAGGGGCGGTGGTGGGTGTGCGAGTTTTCTCAGCCGAGGGAGGCTGGGAAGTAATGGGCGAGGAGGGTGTGTGAGTTATCTCGGTGGATGGTTCGGTCAAGGAATGGCACATTTCGGACAATAATTTTTTTCCATCCGAGAGGTGTTTTGATGGAGATTTGGATTTAGAAGGAGTTTTAGCGCTCACACTATGAGGGGATTTTTCTATAGGTTGTTCCACAGGTGAGGTAGTCGAAGTTTGTCCGACTTCAAGAATTTTGGTGCTCTCAGAGGATTCAAAATGAATATGAGTGTTTAGAGCCTCAAATCTGTTATTTATCTCTATCCCACGTGTGATGGGTTGAGATTGAATGTTTTTATCTTTTTTAGGCCTAGATACATTTCTTCTCCTCCATTCGGTTCAGGGTGCGAGAGTATGAGATGGCCGACCACGCACCGATCGTGGTCGAGGTCTCGGGTCTCTTCCTCTTGCACGTTGCCAGTTATCATTTCCTGCAAGGTTAGTCCTTCCTCGTGGGAGGTTCGGTACCCCTCGAGGTCTAGCAATGTTCGAACAAGCAGACGCCAAATGGCCCAATTTACTACACGTTTTACACATCTTAGGATAAAAATCGAATTTAATAACTTGTAAAAACGTGTTGCCTCTGTGCAATTGCAAATTAATATACTCCATAGGTTCACGCATAGCATCTACTAACACATGAAACCTAGGTCCATCTAAGTTATTCTTAGCAATTGTCCTATAATCAACCTCAATGGGATATCCTAATAATGAAGCAATTTTTCCTATAGCATTCGGATTCCATAATTCAAGGGGTAGATTAGGTAAAGAGGCCCATACCGGAAATTTAAAATCCGAAGCAGAATCAAACCTAAATTCAGTGGGCATGTGACAAAGGATTAAAGGAATACCGAACACAGCATAAGGTCCCGAGTTGCGCACTTGTTCCATATCGTCCTCCTTTTCAAATCTGAATGCAATCCACCCATTTGGATGGTACGATATTCTTGTAGTTTTTTTCCAACCCAACGAAAGACGTTGTGTTGCTTCCTTTCCGGGGAATCGTCCTGCAAAAAAACCAAGCAAAGAAAAACCCCATCCTTTCGAAATATGGGTGTAATCATTAGTCTCAAGAGTTAAAACTTCATTGGCAATACTTACCTCAAATTTGGCTAAGGCAAGGTTGGCCTTTCTCACGGGAATCGGATTAACGAAGTGGCCCGTATTCCTTAGCCATGGTGACGGGTCAGGTGCTTGAGTAGTGATGGTGTCATGGACCTCGTCGGGCTGCCGAGGATCATCGGACGCTTGATCAGTCACGGCTTCATTGGGTGGCCGAGACTCCTCGGCAGGTGAGCGCATTGGGTTGGCGGGCCGTGCGACATTCCTCGGCAGGGGCGGGAAGTCCTCGGCAGGTGTATCCGTTGAGAGGTCACGGGCGCATGGCATGGATTCCTCGGCAGGGGCCTCGGCAGATGTGATAGCACGGCGCGTAGATTTTCTCGGCAGCTCGGTATCTCTCGGTAGCTACCTCGGCAGATGCGTGTGTTCGCGCTAGGCGCACAGAGTACTTCGACAGGGGCGGGAAATCATCGGTAGGGCCATCTCCCATCTCGGCATTTCCCACCTCGATTTCGCTCACCTCGACAGATGCGCACGCTCGCACTGGGCGCACGGAGTTCCTCGGCAATGGTAAGAAATTCTCGACACGGTGTGCGGGGGGTGCCAAGTAGTGTGTGGTATTTCTCGGTAGATCCACCTCGGTAGTGACCCGATATGTGTGAGAGAGCTCGGCACCACCCGACGGGTCCTCGGCATTCTCGGAATCCTCGGCAGGGGGTGTGCGACCTAGTATGTGGGCTCGCATAATCTCGGCCCGATCCATTTCATCACTCATGGGCTGGACATTTTTTAAACGACCCAACCCACGTATAAAAGGCCCATCGGTCTGGCCTGATTGTCCTCTTGTGACCAAAAATGCCCAATATCCCATGGCCCAAAGGCCCAAACCCAACGGCTAGTACTAATAAGGTAGGCGACAAGGAGACAAGGAAAGATTGTACTTACCAACCAAATTAGCATGCAATATGGAATATAATTTCAGCAAGGTATAATTTCCAAAATTTAACAAGGTAATAGCATGCATGCAAGGAAAGTTACTAAAATAATTTTAAGGTAAGTTAGGGTTACACACCACACACACAAGGAAGATCCTTGTGTGCGGCTAACCTGGAGATGGTGGCGCCGCACGGGAATGACGACAGTATGGTGGTGGTGCGGTGGTCGGAGATGGCCGGAGTCCAATTTTTCGGCGAAAACTGCCAGTCGATTTTTTTCGATTTCTCGGCAGGATCAAGTCCACGCACGCACGACTCGGCAGATTGGCGTGACTTCTCGGTAGTTCGCCTCGATGCTTCCGGTGGGCAGCCTTCCGGTGTCCGATAGTATCACCAGCGCACACACTCTCCGTAAAACTTGGCAAATCGTTTCCCGGCAGGTCGTTGTGTGTATCGGCTAGAAAAATGGGCAGCCTAACGGCGTGCTCAAAATTCCGGCTAGAACTCACGATGCCAAAAACAACAAAACAAAACACCAATACACAATTAAATAATAAATGTGAATAATAGGAAGTGTTTGCCTGGAAATTGAAGTAGTTGCATGGTGAAGAAGTGACAATTGCCGTGAGGTTCCGGCGAGGGATGCGACCAAAGGTTGAGATTTCCGGTGAATATGGTGTTGCAATGCCCAACACCAATCGGTAGTAACGTGGACGATGAAAAGACACAATGATTCACGGTGGAAAAGCGAAAATCCGATGACCGTAGCTCCCCGTGGAGCGATTGCCGTTGCCGAAAAAGTGCACGGTGCTAGAAAAATTCGAGAGAGAAAATTCCTAGAGAGAGAAACTCAAACCGTACTTTTCGACTTTTCAATGTCTCTTGGTGTACTTTTTCGCTTTTCAATGTCTACTGGTGTGTTTTGTGTGTGTTAATGAGTCAATATGTGTATTTTACCAAGTGTAAATGTTTCTTTTATAATTTGTTTATTAATTTATTTCTACTTCGTTATCAAATCATATATCTAATGACATGTCAGTTTCAATTTAGTCAAAAAAATAAATCGTGGTAAAATCACTAATATTAATAGGTTCGTGTATTTATATAGTCCTCTTAAAATTTGTGCGCAAAATCAAAATTATATCAAAGTTAGTATAGTTATATACCATTTTTAAAGTTCGTGTGTAAAATTAATCAAAATCACATCAAAGTTCGTGTATTTATATACCAATAACCTAATATATAATGTATAAATAAAATAAAATACGATAAAAGTAGGATTACTTGGTTAAGAATTATTATTTCCTCTTATGCTGTTCGTAGCATCTTATCCATAAGAGGGAAATTCTGGGGTTGATTTATTAAAACCTTAATAGAAAATGGGTTAATTGGTCTAAATTACATGAATTACATCCTGTATTTTCGACTATTTACTCACTTCATTATTCTTTCTTTTTTTAATAGTTTTCTTTTCTTTTTTCCTCAAAGGATCTATTTAGATATAACTGATCCACGACTTCTGTTAATTTGTGGTTTCCTATCTATTTCTATCGTTTCAATAGACACCCAAATTTTATGCACAACAATCCAAGCCCATTTGGTCCTTAGACGGCCCACAAGTTTTCTGTTGTTTTTCTTTTATCATAAGTCATATTTCTTTTATCATAAGTCATAACTAGTAATTCATTGTGGGATGCACGGGTATTTGTTCTTCAAAAATTTTATATTTATTATTGATAAATAAATTTATAATTAATGAATTTATATCTATACACTAGAATTTATTTGGTTTTCATTTAGAATGCATGATGATTTTTTTATTGAAGAATTGTGTATATGAAGATTTTTTATCGTAACACATTTTATTAGCAAAGTATGACAAATGTATATAAGTGCAAAATGTTTTTATCACGTTTATATAGGTCTAGATCGATGAAATTTGATATTAACATGTTTTTATCACGATTGTTATTAATGTGATTCTTTTAAATTTTAAAAAAGAAAAAAATTATCTTTTTTTTATAAATGTCCTTTGATATGATTTTGTCAAATTGCAATTACAAGAAAAGAGGTCACAACACCTCAATAACCTACCGACTTAAAAAAAGAAAAAACTCAATAACCTGCTAATTAAAATAAAAACCTCAATAAAATATACAAATAATAACGACTATCATTATGCATGATGAGAAAAAAGTACTCCCTACGTCCCGATATTATTGGCACGTTTCTTTTTGCATATAGATTATAGAGAGTTGTGTTTTATATATAAAGTAGTGTGTAACACGAAATTCAAGACACTTTTTAGTGTAAAATTATTTCATTTTTTAGAACTGGCTAATAATAGCGAGACAATACAAAAAGGAAAACGAGCAAACAATAATGGGACGAAGTGAGTATTATTTTTCGGTAAATTTTTCTAAGGAGAGTCATTGGATTATACTAATAACCTTGCAATTTATATTCTTGTAGAGAATCTGTATCATCTTTTGAGGGTGTCATATATTGATATTGTCTCAAAGTTGCAAAACCAATAATTTTTAGGGAAGAAAAAGACATTTAAGGCCCATGCAATTTTTTAGATAAGGCCCATGTACTTTGGTTATCTTTTCTTGTAGATTTGGGCCTTTGTAATTTTCTTCGATAATTCTATACATATTCTCATTTTACTCACAATAGCTTTCTATTTAAAATAATAATAAAATATTAGTACATTTGCTATTTTGTTTTGTAGTCAAATCTACCGGACGAGTTCATTAAAATGATAGCCCCAAATTTAAAATAAATAAATAAATAAAAAATGCAAATTTCAATTTTTTGCTCCTCGATATAGTTAAACATTAAACTACAAAAATTATAATAAAAATAAAATAATATTCAATAAAGTATCAAATCAATTTACAAATCAAGATCAATCATCCACTATTTGTTCCCCAACACAGCACAAAACAATCAATTTATAAAATACAAGTGAATATGAATTTGATCAAAAGTAAGTCGTAAATATAGCATTAATATAGATTCGAATCAGTCACAACTTCACGAGATTTTGTTTAACTTCGTAATAATAGCAAATGCTTGTGGCTAGAAATCTCAAATTTGATCTTCACTATTTTTTTTTTAATACAGTAATTTAAAAGCCGTGTCACGGTGATTCTAATCGGGCGGCACAGTGCCCTTTACATTAACCACTCTACCATACACAACACACGCACACAATATTTTTTTTTAGATTATGGATGTTGTACAAGATTTTTTTACTAGTAAGAGTAGATGTTGTTCCACATTGCTTTGCATTTTGTAAGACAAAAATGCAATTATATAAAAATATATGGACCAATTATATAAAAATATATGGACCCATTTCTTTTAAAGCATATATAGACACAATTTAAAAGCCTCTAAAATTATTTATATTCTCCATTCCCATGCTCTAGTATTATTAATAATGTTCTTTTCTCCCCTAAAAAATAAATAAAAATAACGTTCTTTTCTCCAATACTGAAAGTCAACACCCCCACCCCCCCCCCAAATTATACCAAGCGAAGGAAAAAAAGAAAGATATTTTGCTTTTGTTGTTTGCCAGTCCAAATGTTGTCCATACACTCCATTCCAGTATTCTCTTCCCAGATTTTTGGAGTGAAATCCATTATCTATCTCCCCTCTGATAGTGTGTGTTTGTGTGAAGTTTGATGAATTTCCACCACCTGATCTCCTCTTCTCCCCATCAATCAAGAATTTGCAGAAACCCAAGTCCAAAATGGCAGAGACTTCATCAAAAAGAGCTAAATTTCTGCAAATCCAGGTTGTAGGATGTAAGAATTTAATTGGTTTTGATTTTCAAGAATTTGATTTTGTCTGTGTTTGTTTCTGAAAACTTTCCTCTTTCAACAGTGCTCTGTTTGGGTGTGGATTTAGCTACCCTCAGCTAGAATGCCCAAAGCAATCACATATTTTGAAATTTGCAGAGGTGAGAAACAAGAAATTTGTGATAACTAATTTGGGAAATGAGCCTGTGAGGAAAAAGGGTAGTATTGCTGGTGCAGTTGCTCTAATTGTTGGGACAAGCATTGGTACAGGAATTCTTGCTCTTCCAAAGAAGACTTTCCCTGCAGTAACTCTCTCTCTCTCTCCCCTAACGTTTGATAAGAATGAAACAAGATGTTATGTGAAATGCAAGTCTAGTTGGACTCTTACCATTTATTTTTCCATAATGAAAAGTGGAGTGTTCAAAATGTTCAACATTTTTGTGTGTAGAAATTCTTGCAATTTTACATTTATTTTCGTGAATTAAGTTTCATCTATTATTTTCGTGAATTCTTGCATAGATGTCTTTTTATACATGTCGAATGCAATACTAATGTAGGAACAAGGCTTGAAGCACCATCCAAATTAGTACTTGTGATGACATCATGTGTTTGAGGCTACTCCGGGGCATTGGGATGCACGGTGCATCGGCCCTAATTTAATTCTAATCGTGATTAATAAACTCTAACTAGAGATTAATAAATCCTAATTGAGGTGGACGTACCTTACATCCAAATGTATACAAGTGTTTGCCTATCTATTTTTCTTCAAGAGTATTACCCCTTAGTAACAAAGAAAGAACAGATAAAACGAACAATTTGTTGGTCTGACCAAAGCGAGTTTTCTTGAAGATGAAATATACCTTGTTAGAGATTGATTGGCTTCAAGCTGTATTTTTACTTACTGTCTTGAAAATATTGAACATAGCTCCACTAACTAGCTAATCTTGCTTGCTTCTGATCTCATATTTGTAGGGGCTAGTTCCAAGTTCAATAGCAATGACTTTATGTTGGGCATTTCTATTGATAGAAGCCCTCTTGCTAGTCGAGATCAACGTCACTTTGCAGAGGAAGAAGAAAGTACAAGTAGATAGCGATGAGCTCAAGGTGATGTCTATACGAACCATGGCTCAGGAGACTTTAGGAGAATGGGGTGGAGCTTTAGCCACTTTGATCTATGTGTTCTTAGGCTACACTTCTGTGGTGGCTTATTGCTCAAAATCGGGGGAAATCCTCCATCATCTAACCGACTTCCCAGGGTCGTTTTGCGGCTTTCTCTTCACTTTCTTGTTTACCATTCTCATTTGTGTGGGTGGCACTCGAGCCACGGATCAAGTGAACCAATGGCTCACTGCATCCATGATAGGTTTCTTTCAAACTGTTGTTAGCATTTGACAAAGTATTCTGTGAGGATGCATGTGGAGCACACCCAATTAGGGTTCAGTAATCCTCAATTATGTTTTATTAACCCACAATCAGAGTTTATTAAACCTAATTGGGTGTGGTCCCCACGTCCTCACCGGAGACCACCTCTTATTGTTTAGGCTTATCGTGTTTTTTGTTGATGTTGACATGTGCACTTGGAAAATCAGGTTTGCTTGTAGGAATAGAGATTTTTGCTGTTCTGTTTGGAGGGTGGTCCGGATTTGAGGCCGGAAGTGGAGATTGGGGGAAAGTTCCGGCCACTCTTCCAGTTATGGTGTTTGCTTTGGTTTACCATGACCTAGCTCCGGGTGGGTAATAGTCGGGGTTTAGATAACTTGTGAGTGCTATAAGATGACGATTTTAAAGTAGACTCCATTCATGTTTATTTGGTGTTGTTGCAGTTCTGTGTGCTTATCTTGAAGGGGATCTTGCACGTATACGTGCTTCGGTTGTTCTAGGCAGTGTGGTGCCATTGCTGACATTGCTTGTTTGGGATGCTATCGCGCTTGGCATCTCCAACGGGGCGGACCAAGTCTCTGATCCTGTTGAATTGCTTCTAAGGTCAGCTACTCATTTTATCTTCCTCTGCTTGTTTGATAGCATAATGCATAAGCCACTACAAGTTTTCAATTTATATGTAGATATAAAAATTAAAGAAAAGAAAAGTTACACTTAAAACCCTAAACTATTAACATTTTAACTAAAATGTCTTAAATCATTGATAGTTAAATGTAGTTATATCGAACTCTGTAAAACATACTTTTATTAATGACCATAAGACCAGAGAGCCTTGAACAATTAAATGAATTTCATATTTTATAAAGCCGGCCCAGTCTGATTCCTGACAACATTTCGATTTCTATTACTTACAGTGTGAGATGGGATGGAGTTCCATTTATGGTCGAGGCATTCGCGCTTCTGGCTGTCGGGACTTCCCTAATTGGCACCCTTCTAAGTTTCTCAGAGTTCTTCAAAGAGCAGCTCAACAATCTGACCTTGGATTTTCCTCCAACACAACTTGTACAGGTAGCTCCCATTTCCTAATCTAGCCCTTTTCGATTTGAGGTAAAGGTAATGTATACATGTAGCTAAGTGATTATGTGTAGAAATCGAACTCATTCAATGACTGGTGGGAGAAGAACAAAACGAGCATCACTGCGACAGCAATGGTGGTTGCGCCCTCACTTCTCGTGTCAAATGCACTACCTGATGCATTTTCTGCAGCCACAGATTTCGCTGTAAGTTTATATCTATTTACAACTATTATAAACCTGTGTATTCTTATAAATGTTGATATACTTAATTTCTATGGAATTTAGAGTTTAGTTTGTATTTATATTATATTTATTTTGATAAGAGTCCTTTTGTGTCTAAAAATTCTTCAAAATTGTGATAAAATGTATCTATTTTTGATATATATGCATAAATTACTGAAATTCATAATTTTTACATGCATTTTTGGGCACTTACTATTTTAGCTAGTAAAGATTAAAAAAGCATATTTGGGTCCCTATACTTTCTGATGAAAATTTTCAAAAAAGTAGACAGAGAAATAAAAGTACAGGGAGCTAAATATGCATTTCTCCTAAAAAAATGATGCTCGGATATTTTTCGACGAGTAGTGATGAGCATGAAGTTGTACAGGGAGGGTACTGCATGACGATGTTGTACGGAGTTCTGCCTCCGGCGATGGCGTGGGCGATGAAGCAGAAGAAACAAGGTGTGGAGATTGAGCAAACAACATTATCAAGATCATATCCTGCCATTTTTGGTGTGGGATTGTTTTCTTGTGGAATTGTGCTGCAACAGATCCTTCAAGATTTCTCATTTTTGCAGCCTTGATTGGTTACATACAAAATATGTCTTTTTTTTAGATGGTAGGATATATATGTAGCATGGCTTTTGTGTAAATATATAATCTAGAATGTATTTGGTATATGGTGTAAATCAAGTTAATATGTAATATTGTTTATAAATCAATTAATAAATTGATTAACTATTTCGTTATCTAAATAGCACGTCATCATTAATTATTTAATCAGTTTCTTTTTTAGTTTCTTTATTTGATAAATATTGGCAAATGCGTGGTGTCTTAGTAAACTGAAAAGTGCTCCCAGAAAACCAAGATTCTCGTAGGCATTTTCTCGAAATTTCGTCGCCCAAAATTCAAATTTCCATCATGATATTATGTGCCATCTCGTCGAACAGTTGGAGCATTTTCCAGAAAACCAAGATTCTCGTAGGCATTTTCTCGAACAGTTGGAGCGCATCTCAGCTGGCCAAGATGAACCGAATTCTCCCGTCCCTCCTTCGTTAACCATCAAATGAACTCAAGATGAACTGTTAGAGCCCTTCTTATTTAAAAAATGTTTCTTTTTCACGCTTCTTCAGTTCTCCTCCCTAATTTGTGGTGAAGCAGATCGCACGGCCAGTTTTTTTTTTTTTTGAAATCACGAGCAGCGTATGTATTTTTTTGTGGTGTAGCGTATATATTTTTTTGCGTAACGTATATAATTTGATAGAAGTATATAATTTGATTAAATAATGAATGATGACATGTTATTTATATAAAGAAAAATTAAACAAGTCCATTATTATTCAATATATATTACTTCTAAAATATAGAAATATATTAAGATTGTTATAAATGAGATCTCCTCTTGGAATTCGGTATCACATGCATCCTACAAATCATGTGTATATGATGTCATACTATTATTTTTGAATTCACAAAAGCTCATGTACATCCGTCCGTACCGTACAGACGGACAAAAATATCATTTATTCTTAACAAAAGTATCATTTATACTGAAGAAAAATATCATTTGTTTTTTATACTGTAATTTGAAAGTATAATTTATATTGAAGAAAAATATCATTTGTATTGAAGAAAATTAACATTATCCGTACATACAGACGGCCGTATATGAGATCACCTAATTTGAATTTTATTATAGACATATGTGTGACATGTATTGTTAAAGTATAAAATATAAAGTAATATGAGAACGTAATAAAGTAATCGATTTTACTCTACGCAAAGTCAAGTTTCACACCACTAGGAAATAATATTTTCTTATTTTCAGTATATGATTACATCAATCTGCTTTGGATTTAAAAGGTCTACGTACTAGATTATAGAATTCTATTATGATATCTCCCTGTCAAATTTGGTACCATTTACTGCACGTGTATAAAACGCTATATCAAATTTTATTGTTAAAGTAGGATATAAATGTAATATGAAAATGTAATAAAGTAATCAAGCCAAACATTTTCTTCTTATAAATAGGGCTAGTAGCTATTCACTAAATTAGAGAAGACAAAAAAAAAGAAGGGTGCATACAAAAAAAAAAATTCAAATGGAAGGAATCAAAAGGGGGCAGATAATCTGCATGGTTTATTTTCTATTTCTGATAATTGGGTCAGAAAATTATGTATTTGGGAGGAAATATATAAATTTAGGTGAATGCGATGATGCAAAATGTTATAAAGCATGCTTGAAGAAAATGTGTGGCGTCTCTCGTTGTATGGGCGGGAGATGCTACCCAGTGTCACCCCGTGATCCTAACTTACGTGCTTGCTTGTGCGACCCACGAGGCTCCGAAGCTCCGTCTCCTGTTCCGGTTGTGGGATTTCCCGACGAGTTTTTCTAGGTTTTTTTTTTCTTTCCGGTGGTCGGAGTTGTTCATTACATCTTGTTAGATATATATCTAACAAAAGTTTGTAATAAACTTTTAATAATTTGTATTTCCTACTTGTAATGAACAGTTTGTAATTAAATGAATTTTAACATCTCAAAACTGTATCGAGTAAATAATTACTCATACGATCTTAACCCCTAGGCAGAGTCAAGTTTGATGATAAGTTCTCGAAAAGTATTTGAAAAAAAAGTTCATAGACAACTTATAACTGCGAAATAAGGTTCAACAACTTATAAGCTCTTCAATCCTAACTTATTTTTCATAATCTTATAAGAGACAATCAATTTACAAAAATAACTCTTCTATAGTTTGTTATTTCTAACATATACCTTTCTGTTTTCCAAATCTTTCTTTGATTTTCACTCTTTAATTCATAATTCTCTCTATAACTTATAAGTTCAATTGTTCATACACTTTGACAACTTATATGCTTATAAAATATTGCATTTTATAAGTTATTGAAGCTTATTGGGTCTCTAAATAATCTTAAGCAAACACCCTATAGCTAATAGTAGTTTTATTTCAGTATACTGATTAGTGTCAATCTTAAGCAAACACCCTGTACGTACAAGATTGTGTCAATCTACTCTAGCTGGATTTCAAATATCAAAATAAATGACACATGCATGCTATTACATTTAACAATGCATGATTATATCAATCTGCCATGGATTTGAAAATCTAGATAACAAAGATCTATTAATATTGTCAAAATTAATAAAGATCTTTCAGTAATGCAAGCCACCTCTATTACATCATAAAAATACACTTGGATGCTTTAATGAAGTAAATATGACAACATAATAAAGAAAAGGAACTACAACTTTTCCACTTATAAATAGGTATTATCACTAAATTAGAGAGACCTAAAAGAGGAGAAGAAACAACTAATGTTTTATTTTCTATTTTCCATAATCGAAGCACAAAATTGTGGATTTGGTGCTAATTATTTATAGGTCAATAGAAACGAAAAATAAGTAAAAAACAAACTACCTAATATATTACAATATGTAGGGTGACCCTTTCAATTTATTTTATAATTATATATATTTAATTGATAAATCTACATGAATGATCGATTGAATGATTAGAATTTAATAGAAATAATTAACAAGAAAAAAGGATTGAAGTACATGATTAGGGATGAGTCGGTACGGTATTCCGAAAATCATATCGAAAAATTCGGTATACCGGTATATCACACCGAAAATCATTTCGGTATGTACCGCCTATCGTATATACCGACATACAAGTATGTACCGATATATCGGTATATGCCAAAAATTTTGGTATATACCGCGGTACGGTATATATCGGTATACCGCGGTATCCGAAAAATTGATATCGTTACCGTACCGAAAATTAAAGGTACGGTATCATACCGTACCGAAAATTACGGTATATCGAAAATTCGGTATTTTTGGTATTTTTTTGACATGATAAATCCGGTATACCAATTTTTCGGTATTTTTTCCCACCCCTATACATGATTTGGTTAGCCATTAATTGACAATTTCAATTATTGCGGCCCTTTTTCTTCTTTCTTTCAAGCCCCGGATCGAAAGATAATCTATTTTCTAAATTGACAAAAATTCTCAAAATTTAATGTAAATAGGGGTATTCACCAATTTAGAGAAACAAAAAGAGGAGGGTTTAAAAAAAATATAGCTACAAATCAAGAATTTCGAATGGAAGGAACAAATTTTGTTGCATGCGATAAATAGATTCAATGGTGAAAGGTCGCCTCCTCCACGAACTAGAGTTAGTTATGTATGTCTATTGAATAAAACTAGGGGTGACTATTAGGGTATCGGGTACCCGATACCCGACCCGAAATTTATCGGGTATTGGGTACCCGATTACCCGAAAATCGGGTATACGGGTCGGGGTCGGGCATTGCAGATTTATATTATCGGGTATCGGGTATACCCGTCGGGTAATCGGGTATACCCGAATACCCGAATTATTTACTATAAATTATTATTATATATATATAATATATATATAATATATAGATATTATTCCGAATTATTTAATATAAATTATTATTATATATATATAATATATAGATATATATAATATACAGATATTATTCCGAATTATTTATAATATATAATATATATAATATAGATATAAACAGGAACTTAAAGAAAAAATAGAGAATCATCAGCCACTGGGAATCGATCCAGGACCAACTGGCATTGAAAGACCAATACAACGCTGAAACCGGTAGACCAGGCAACCATTTTGAATATTGAGCGATTAATTTTATAAATAATAGGTAATTCAGTGCAGAATACCCGATTCGGTGCAGTCGAGTATTCTGCACCGACTAAAAAAAAATCGAATCGGGTCGGGTATCATTTTTTTGTAAAATCGGGTCGGTGCCGATTTTTTGGTAGGTACCAACCGTGCATCGAATAGTCACCCTAAATAAAACAATGTTTTTATTATCCATAAATAATTGTTTGAGTATTTCACCCATGCAATCCAAAATTATATATATATACATATATAGTTTGGTTCAAATGAGAACCATTTTTATCCTAAAAACTAAGAACCAAATGAATTCGTCATGAAAGTTGATGAATGCATTGAGAAAATGAATTCAAAAATTCAAAATTTTACACCCGGGTTCGAATCCCATGAGGGGCGAAAATTCTATTTTTTTGGATTCAGTAACTTTCCCAGCGGATTCATCAACTTTCACTGTGAATTCATCATTTTTTAGTTCTCACATTCTTATAATAAAAATGGTTCTCACGTTAACTCTCCCATATATATATATATATATATAGAGGAGAGATCATATGAGAATAGATATTAGTGTGAGAATTGAGAATGAATTTAAGCCATTTAAGTTTATAGATCTAAGGTATAGATTTAATTATGAAAATGCAATAATAAATCGTAGGATATGCTACATTATATTATAGTATCGTGTATAATAAGGATATTAAAGTAAATTTACATTTTTAAATTATGGCAGTTCCTAGTATTTAGGCTATTTTAAAGCTGAGTAAGATTCACGGTTATTTTTCGATTATGGTAATTATTTTTTAAATCACGGTTATTATTTTTATTGAGTGTTTGATTCATCTATATCATCTATAACCTAATTTGAAAACAGCAGTTCATGAACAACCATGGAAGACGCAAGTTTTTCTCATAGCTTTTGAAAAAAACGTTCAGCAATTTGTGTTATAATGAAAAATTAATATTCATTGCATATGATACGCAGTTAATAGAATTTAGTTTTATTTTACGTTGCATATGAGATTTAGTTTTACTTATACATTTAATGGCGTTTTTACTTTTGATTGTTCTTTATTTTTTCTTGGATGATGATCTAATCAACACAATATTGATGAAGTTAATCCTCCAAATGAATATAATGGTATGTATGCAATAATTGATAGAATGTGATATTTTATTATAATTTTCGTGAAGTTGATACGGTTTTGTTTTACATCGAGTATTAATATTATATGCATCTGTTAGTTTAATTTATAGCTTTTAGTAATATATAATGTTGCATTTATAATTTTTGGATTTTAATGTTTACGGTATGAGAATGCATTTTTTTTTACATTTCTTGTATGATCTTTATTGATTTAAAATCATTACTTTTAAAATTCTAGCAGGTACTGGTATATGTTTGAAATTAATTGATAGAATGTGTTATTGTTAAAATATTTCGTCAAATATATACAATTTTGTTATGAATTGCACATGTTTCACATTTAATAGCTTCCTTTACATATATTGTTGAATTTTTGTTTTTTGGTATTGAACATTATGTATAATCATTTTTTTTCTTTCAGATGTCACATATAATCGACAGAATGTTGATGAATTTCATCATCAAAATGATTATAATGGTATGTCTGTAAATAATTTTAGTTGTGATATTTTTTTAAATTTTAACAGTATTAAATCATCAAAAATGCATCACATTACAGAGACATATATTATTACGAAATTGAAACAGCAAGTATGTGCTATAGTTATGTTTAACAAGAGCTATATTTTTAACAAGAGATAATTTGCAACAGTCATATGCAAATCATAATAGTACTACGTGCTATAGTTATATATAACAGAAGCAATATAAATTTACGAAATATCGCTGGATTTGCTGCATCAAATGGAACGGAATTGCTCTCTATTTATAGAGAGCTTCCACCCACAATCTTTGACAAACTAGCCGAAGCTTTTGACAAAGAGAGGTATGCCATAAATGATGGCATGCAAATTGGTTGTAGCCATAAATGATGGCAGCCTTCTTGACTTGTGGCTGATGGCTGCAGCCTTCTTTGACATTTTCTATATAAGTATGTACCGTTTATGTCCTTTTAAGATGGTTCAGTGATAAAGTGAATTCATGTAGCCAAAAGGTCATAGGTTCGAACCTCATTAACGCCTCTATGGGTCTGAGCCTGTCACTTCTAGTTTTCTAGTATTGATTTTCAAAGTGTAGTTTATCCGTATCCCCATGATATAAAAAGAAAAAGAAATTGGTATGTACCATTCAGAAAAATGCTAATTACAGATTTCTACATTTACGCAATTTCACTCCGTCTCTCACTTCACACACGCACACACACAGAAACTTTACATTATTGCAGTAATTGTGCTTGGCATAGAAAATCCGATATCATGAAAATAACCATAGACGCCTGAACAGCTTCAATTAATTTTCTTGATGGGATTAACCAGAGGTGGCGACTGAAAACAGCGCCGCATAGCAGCACTTCTCTAAATGTTGTCGAGACTCGGAAACTGTTCGATGAAATGCATGAAAGAGATGATTTTGAGTGATAAAAAAAGAGGTAATTATAAATACTAATCGTTTTTATATTCTACAGATAAAATATAGCCAATTTTTATTCAAAAGTACAAATTTACCTGTAATGAAATTTAAGTCGATCAAAATATAGCTTTTATCTTGCTATTGACAATTTTTTTCTCACAGGTGTACAAAATTTCAACCTTTCTAAGACAAATTATTGATTTTCAATACATTTTAGTTCTATTGTTTTGTAACTCAAGATTTTAGTTTGGAAGATCTTCCACCGGCCAACTCTATCTTGATCAACTTCAATATATCATAAACCTGCATCGCCACAGATCTGCCTCAATCAATCACAAATTAATTAACAAATCAAATTGAACCGAATCGAACCGAACCTAACCAAACCGAAATCAATCACCACTAGTGTTTTGATTTTAACTTAACCAAACTAGTTGTAATTAAAAGAAAATTCAATGAGGTTCAACAAAAAACACGAAGTCGAACTAATTGCTTTTAAAGGAAATTCAATTTAGTTACAAAGTTGAACCAAAAAATCCCAAATTCTAGAAAATTAACAAATTAAAACCAAACATAGGTTTTAATTCCTTTAAATGCCCAAGCCGAACTTAACTAAGCTTATTTTAAAGAGCTTATAAGCTCCAAAAACTTATAAGATGTTTTAAGAGCTTATAAGACATAATATCTGAAGAGTTTATAAGTTGTCAAAGTGTATGGATAATTGAGCTTACAAGCTAGAGAAAGAATCGTGAGTTGGAGAGAGAAAATTGACGAGAGGTGAAGTCGATAGTGTATATGTAGAAAATAACGAATCATAGTAAGGTTATTTTAGTAAATTCACTGTTACTTATAAGCTTATGAAAAAATAAGTTGAGGTTAAGCTACTTATTTTTAGGGGAGCTTATAAGTTGTTGGAGCTTATTTTCTTAACTTATAAACTGTTTATGAGTTTATTTGCCAAACATTTTGCATGAGCTTATTGAAGGGTTCCATTCATATTCTCCACAACCGCCATTCTAGAAGCCTGCCATTCTAGAAGCCTACCATTGTTGAAGACGGTGGCCGTATTTGTTGAAGACGGCGTTGGACGGTGGCCGCGTTTGTAGAAGTCGGCAGCCGCCATGGTTGAAGAAATAGAGCTTGTTCACATGTTGTATTCATACTTGGGATTGTCCTATAAATAGAGGACATCTCCAGTTGGTTTGTATCATCACAACAACACCAATACAAACCAAGAGAGTTTGTACTCCCATGTAGAGGAGAGAACAATCCTAGAGAGAGAGATTGTGAGGTGTCTTTTGAGAGTTTTTTGTATAGAGCTTGTAGAGTCTCTTGTATTCTATTCTTGATAGTAATAGAAGTCTTTTTCTCTCAAAAATGTTGTGATCGATCTTGGGGAATACCTAACAAGTGGTATCAGAGCGAGGTTCTTGAATTTGGGTCGGAGATTCAAGTTGTTCGAAATCGTTTTCTGTTGACCCAGAGACGAAGCCCTCGTCGCCAGGAGTCCAACGGATCAAACGGTGGGGAATTTCGACGTAAAATGAGCTCATACCGTTGAGTCAAAGGTTGAAAATTTTTCTGCAATTTTTCACGGAGGTGACGATGAACAGTGCCTTGATGACGTCATGCTGGTGTCATGATGATTTCACAGTCTTTGTGAAATTGCAGAAAAGTCCCTACGTTTTGGGAAATTACACTTTGGTCCCTACAGTTTTGGGAAAGTGTATTTTTGCCCCGAAGAGTCTTACTCCACCATTTTTTACCATTCCGGACGCAACGGTGGTGTCCGTTTTGTGAAAATCAGCTCAAGTTTTTTTGGAGTAGCTATTCAGAAGATGGAAAATGGCCATGGAGGAGTCAACATCATCTTCTGGAGCTATGATTATGCTCACAGCTACAAACTACATGCTGTGGAAACCTCAGGTGGAAGATTTCCTCAGCTGCAGAGATTTGTTCGATCCAATTGAGCTGAATGGTGAGAGGAGCAAGGTCAAAGTTCTCAGCAGAAGAACAAGTGAAGAGACATGCCTTCATGTGTCTAGAGATGACACAGATTGGGTGGTAGATACTGCAGCGTCCTACCACGTAACTCTCCACAAGGAATACTTCACAACTTACAAAGCTGGAGACTTTGGAGCAGTGAAGATGGGAAATTCCAGTTCCTCTGGGATAGTAGGAATTGGTGATGTCCAGATAAAAACAAGTGTGGGGAGCACAATAATTTTGAAGGATGTCAGACATGTGCTGGATAGACACATGGAAGTTGTCAAAGGGCGTCATGACGATCGCTCAAAGACATGTTTGTGGCACAACTCATGTGAAGATTCCTACAGACAGCCTCGATGTTGCGGAGAAGGCTTCTCAGAATCTATGGCACCAGAGACTCGGTCACATGAGTGAGAAGAGGTTGTGTCCTTGCAACCATTGCTTATTTGGTAAGCAACATAGAGTCTCATTTAATTCCTCGTTCACGAGAAGATCAGAGTTATTAAGTTTGGTGCACTCTGATGTTTGCGGTCCCTTAGAGGTTGAATCACTCGGCGGAAGCAGATAGTTTTTCTGCCTTTCATTGATGATGCTTCTCAGAAAGTGTGAGTGTATTTCCTGAAGACGAAGGACCAGGTCGAGTTCTTCAAGTTATTTCACGTCATGGTGGAACGTGAAACAAGGAAATAAGCTGAAGTGTCTCCGATCAGATAACGGAGGCGAATGTACTTCCAAGGCGTTCGATGCATATTGCAAAGCATATGGCATTCGACATGAGAAGTCAGTCCCACGAACTCCTCAGCACAACGGTGTTGCTGAAAGAATGAACCGGACAATTATGGAACGTGTTCGGAGCATGTACAGTATGGCTAAGCTTCCAAAGCCATTCTGGGGAGAAGCATTGAAGTCCGCTTGTTACCTGATCGCTGTCAGTCCCATTGAATTTTGAAGTCCCGGAGAGGCTATGGACTGGAAAAGATCCTACATACTTGGGTGCTTAGCTTATGCACATGTATCCAAAAAGCTCAGACAGAAGCTTGATGCAAGGACAATTTGGATACAGGTTATGGGGATCCAATAGAGAAAAAGGTGATCAGAAGTAGGGACGTGGTAATTTGACGATAGAAGACATTAAAAAGCCCAAAATGTCTCAGAAGTCAAATGATGATGCTCAGGATTCAGAAGCATCATTAGAATTGTTCATGAGAAACAATGACCCAGTGCCGGAAGAAGATTTACCAGAAGCAGACGGAGAGGAGATTGAAGAGAGTGAGAAGCAAAGGGAGCCACAACCCGCCTCACCAGGACCCATCACAAGACGTAGATGATGGTTGCTCTCCTCAGATGGTTCCAGCTGTTCGTAGAACTGAACGTGGATGTATATCATCAACAAGGTATTCATCATCTGAATATCTTCTGCTTACTGAAGATGGGGAGCCAGAGAGTTTCCAAGAAGCTGTATCTCATAAGGATAAAGAATAACGGCTGCTAGCAATGCAGGAGGAATTGGAATCTCTGCATAAAAATCAAACTTATGAGATCGTAGAAGGCACTGAGGAACAAATGGGTGTTCAAGTTAAAGAAGGATGGAAGCGGACAAGTGGTGAAGCACAAAGCTCGGTTGGTAGTTAAAGGATTTCAGCATATGCATGGAATTGACTTTGACGAGATCTTTGCACCAGTTGTCAAAATGACTTCAATCTGGGTTATACTTGGCTTGGCAGCAAGTATGAACTTGGAGCTTGAACTGATGGATGTGAAGATAGCATTTCTTCATGGAGATTTAAAAGATTTAAATCTATGCAGCAGCCAGAAGGTGTTGAGGTTTCAGGTGATAACCTCGTGTGCAAGCTAACGAAAAGCTTGTACGATCTGAAACAGAGCCAGGATCATGCTCGTGTGACTCGGAATTGCATCGAAAGTCCTCCTAACCAGGAGAGTTAGGTGGCGTGTCCCGTTTGGTGCGGCGGCGCAAGATGGTACGAGTGTTTCATGTTAAAGTCCTCCTAACCAGGAGAGTTAGGTGGCAGGTCCTTGGTGTGACTCGAATCGCGTCGAAAGTCCTCATAACCGGGAGAGTTATGTGGCGTGTTCCGTTGGTGCGGTGGCGCAAGATGGTCCTAATGTTTGAAAGGACGCGATGTAGGGAGACCCTCGGTGTGACTTGGAATTGTGTCGAAAGTATTCCTAACCAGGAGAGTTAGGTGGCGTGTTCCGTTGGTTCGGCGCAAGATGGTCCAAGTGTTTAAAAGGACACGGGTTGTGTGGTCCTTGGTTTGAGGGGAGTTTTGTTGGGAATTCAACCCAAGTCCCACATCGAAAGATTAGACCAAGATAGAGTCTAATATATATGTGAACAAGTTGAGCAAAAGAACATATCCCACATCCAAGGAAGAGATAGGGGAGATGTCAGGAAGCAAAAGAACATATCCCACATCCAAGGAAGAGATAGGGGAGATGTCAGGATGCAAAAGAACATATCCCACATCCAAGGAAGATATAGGGGAGATGTCAGGAATACCGTCTCATGTATGCAATGGTGTGTTCAAGGCCATAAATTGCTCATGCTGTGGGAACAGTGAGTCGTTTTCTCTAAACCCCAGAAAGAAGCATTGGAAGATGGTCAAATGGATTCTCGGGTATCATTGGATACATGAGGTGATTGATCGACAACTGTTGAGACTAGTTACGATCAACATGAAGAAGAATCCAACAGACATATGGACGAAGGTGGTCACTCGGGATAAGCTAGAACTATGCAGAGACATCGTTGGTATGCTTGTTCCGAATATGTCTGGAAAGGGGAGAATTGAAGGGTTCCATTCATATTCTCCACAACCGCCATTCTAGAAGCCTGCCATTCTAGAAGCCTACCATTGTTGAAGACGGTGGCCGTATTTGTTGAAGACGGCGTTGGACGGTGGCCGCGTTTGTAGAAGTCGGCAGCCGCCATGGTTGAAGAAATAGAGCTTGTTCACATGTTGTATTCATACTTGGGATTGTCCTATAAATAGAGGACATCTCCAGTTGGTTTGTATCATCACAACAACACCAATACAAACCAAGAGAGTTTGTACTCCCATGTAGAGGAGAGAACAATCCTAGAGAGAGATTGTGAGGTGTCTTTGAGAGTTTTTTGTATAGAGCTTGTAGAGTCTCTTGTATTCTATTCTTGATAGTAATAGAAGTCTTTTTCTCTCAAAAATGTTGTGATCGATCTTGGGGAATACCTAACACTTATAAGATCTTAAACAGCTTATAAACTGTTTTGAAGAGCTTATAAGCTTAGCCAAACACCCTCTTAGTGTAATAACTGAACTGATTGCTCAATTATTCGGTTTCAGACGTGGGACTAGGTATGTTGAAGCACCCGAAATAAAATAAAATAAATATCACATGAATTCTTATAGGGGTCGTCGAATTATTTATTTATTTATTTTGTAATAGACCCTGGCAACAAAATAAAAAATAAAAGTAATAAAAATAAAAATTGGAGTAAATCCCCTAATTTATTTATTTATTTATTTTTTTTGTTTTTATTCCGCCAGTATCGGATAGCTTAATTACCTGGAAATAGCTCGACAAAACCCCAGCATCTCGACTCAACACCAGATATATTCTCTTGAGCAGGGAGAGTAGGGTTTCCACCTGATCTCCAAGTAAATCAACCTACACACACATTGCACATAGTGACGGACATTCACATTTCCATGTTAAATCATTTCTCATATTACTATATTTGTGTTGTGTGTGTGTGTTTTCTAAAATATTAGATACCTCAGCTTCAGCTAGCTTTAGGTTCCGACATCTTGAAATGAAAGCCTTCTCGTACAGCAATTTTCTGGTTTTAAGCCAAGCCACAGGTTGGCTTAGTGCATCAACTTGACGCTTCAATGCTTCCAACCTTAATGAAAGGAAAAAGAATTTCACGCTCTTCCTTTCGGGAAGGGAGGATTAGAGAAATCCTATTAATTGCAACTTTTTCCAGACCTCCGGAAAAAGTATGAAAAAAACGGTTCAAATGGTACAATCCCTCCGTCACCCCAGAATGATTGGGTTGATCTCGTAGATAACATGAACCAAATATATCGTGGCCGTAATTTTTTCAGCAGTAAAATCACGTCATTTTAGTGGTACATAGCTGAAAAACTTTGATAAAATTTTAAGAATATTGTAATTTCTCTATTTTTTAGTTGTTCGAAAAATTGAATGTTCGAGTGAACTTTATGTTATTTTCGACAATTAACCCTTGTACCGACTAGGGTTGAGCATTCTATTTTGGTTTGCATTTTTGTTAAAATTGAACAATAAAAAATGTTTTGGAAAAAAAAACAAAACTGATTATTTTATTAATTATACTTTCTCCGTCCTCAAATTTATTCCTGAGAATCTTCGATACATGTTTTAATTAAAATTGTTGAATTATTATGAGTAAACTAAGGATCCCACAATAGTGTAATATTAAATTAATTAATGATGAGCCATATATGGTAAAATATGTAAATAAATAGGTTATTAAGGATTAAAATGAGAAATAATGATGGATCATGAGTAGTAAAATGTGTAAATAAATGATATTATTGATGGTAATAATTTGAGAAGATAGTTACCATAAATGGATAGGAAGGAAATTGGAGGATATCCCAAAAAGAAAAACTAGAAAGGAAATTGGGGAACGGAGGGAGTATATAGAATTCGGATTTCGATTTTGTCTGGTTTTGAAATGCCAAGCCGAACCAAATCGAATAATCAGAATTTTGAAATCAGGATAAAATCGAATTTAGTATTTCAATTTGGTAAAGGTTCGATTATTCGGATTTCAAATATTTTGGTCACCCCACCCCTGCTAATGACTCAAATTTACATCTAAAACACTCTCTCCCTAAAAAGCAAAGAACAAATTAGTTACCTCAAGCATTTGCCCTCCAGATTCTCATGCAACTCGACCTCAACATTGTCAACCAAAAACCGAAAACTCTTGATGATCTCCAGCACATTTTCCGACCAATCTGTCTCACCAACGTCTTCTAGTTCGAGATAGGAACTCGTGCTTTCGTCTTGGAGACGAAGTATGTTGTTGAACTGCGAGTTCTCATAATACTCTCCGCCATCATCAGAAGCTTCTAGACTCTCTTCGAGCTCCGCTAGCAACTCCTTGCTCGTGTAGAGCTGCTGCAGAGCCCTCTCCAGCTTCTCGCTCACTGAGCAGAACGTGCTCTCGTCATCCGTTATCAGCCACTCAATCGCGTTGCGCTCCTCCGTCTCCTCACAGTCTAGCATTACTAAATTGTTGCTCACGCTGTGCTCTTTGATCAGAGAGCTCGCTGTCAGCATCAGATCTTCCTCCAATTCCAATGATTTTAGGAGAGAATCGACCTTGTGAATCAAGCTCGATTCTCCGTCTCCTCCCCTTGAGCGGGGCGTGCCTTCTTGCGCCCGCCTGGATTGAGGCGTGCATGCTTCGAAATCAAATGGTTTCGATTCTTCTGACGACCTCCATGATTTGGTCATTTCTTTTAAGTAAGTCTTGTAGATTTCTTCCCTCAATAGGCATTCCTGTACAAGATTGCACGGAAGTCCTCTTGAGGGGTTGTTGGAACTCGGGCCGGTCGGATTGGCTCGTTTTCCACTGCTTTAATATTTCTTCTTGGAATGTAGTCTCTGTTTTGGGCCTTCTAGATTGAGGCATATGTACTTCAAGATCAAACTGTTTTGGCATTTCTGAGCTCCATGATTTGATCATTTCTCTCAAGTAAATTTTGTATATATCTTCCCTCAAGAGGCTTTCCGTGTAGTCCTGTAAAATGGGACTGTGGCAGAAGGCCTCTTGAGGTATTTTTCCTGAGATGTAACCCTAAATTGAGGCACATGTGCTTCAAAATTAAACTGTTTTAGTGCTTCTGACCTCCATGCTTCAATTGTTTCTTTAAAGTAGATCTTGTAGATCTCTTCCCTCAAGAGGCATTCTGTGCAGGCCTGTATAGGACTGCAACCTTGACTGGGTCAGATTGACTCATTTTCCACTTCTGAGCTATTTCTTCTTGAAACATAACCCTAGATTGAGGCGTGCGTACTTCAAAATCAAACTGTTTTAGTGCTTCTGACCTCCATGCTTCTGTCATCTCTCTAAAGTACATTTTGTAGATTTCCTCCCTCAAGAGGCATTCCGTGTAGTCCTGTATAGGACTGCAATGGAAGTCCTCTTGAGGAGTTTTTGAACCTCGGATCGGATCAGTTTGATTTATTTCAAAATCAATCTGTTGTAGTGCTTCCGACCTCCAAGCTTCTTTCATTTCTCTGAAGTAGATCTTATAGAGATCCTCCTCAAGACGCTTTCCATGTAGTCCTGTAAAATGGGACTGCAACAGAACTCGTCTTGAGGTAATTTTGGATCTCGGACCGAATCAAATTGACTCATTTTCCACTGCTTAACCATTTCTTGGAAAATGAGGACAAATATATCCTCCCTCATTGCTCTCTCTATGTAATGCATCTGGTATGTATTCGAGCCTTCTGATTCATCAGAAGCCATCTCCTTCGCCCCACAACAGCTAAAATCTTTCATCACATCGCGGAAAAGTAGCTGATACGTGTCTTCAATAACTGAAATTTGGAAACACAATCCATCGCTCTCTTCTTGCAGTTTCTTGATCTCTGCTTCAAAGCTTCGGATACTAGTAGAAGCTCTATCTGTTCTATGAGGCTTCGGAATCCTCCTCCTCTTCTCCTGAGTCCGGCTTCTGCAACCAACGCCTTTTAGGTCTGAGACCTTATGTCTTCTCTGACTAAAATTCTCTAGCCTTATAATGGCATCTTGTATTAGTCTTTCCATGGCATTGATGTCCTCATTCCTCTTGATCCATGACGACGCGCCCTCTCTCTGGAGGGCGTCTCTTGTCAGCAAGCTCCTCTGCTCGCGCTGCCTCCGGATGATGGATTCGTGGCTCTTGATGATCTTCCAGACATGGTGGCTGCCGCCAACTTCATCACCACCGTTTTCTAGCAGATTTTGTGTGAAATCAATGTCTAGATAAGGTTCACTGTTTGTTCGGCGTGATCTGTGCAAACACGGTTGCACATTGGAGACATCATTTCTTGAAAAGAAATCTTTGAGTTCATGAAACAAACTTTTCATCTCGTCAATGAAATCAAACCAAGAATCCTTCACCAGCCCGTCTCTCTTCTTCAGCTCCATGTCGAACTTTGTTTGAAGATCGCGCACAAAACTCTTCATCAGAACGGACTCCACCTCCCTCTTTATACCCTTCCTCCATTGCTTCTCTAGTCGGAGCTCCTCCGTTAGTTCCATTCTCCCAAACACCATATCTATGGTTTGTTTCAAAACATCGATACTTAAACTCTTAAATTCATCATCTTCCAATGGTAGTAATCCCATATCCTCACTCAAGTAACCGCGACTAGGATTAGGGTTAGAAGCACAAGACTTTCTCCTAGTATTCAAGATCATCTTCTCATCCTCCAACATTACCAATCCCGGTTCCTTATCGAAGGTACCGGGATTGAGAATAGGGCTAGAAGCACGCGGCCTTCTAGCCCTTCTCTGAGTATTTAAGGAATTGGAGCTCATATGAGGGTCAGAAAGCGACCTTCTAACCCTTTTCGCAGTTGTCAAGATCATCTTCTCATCCTTCAAATGTACTAATCCGGTCCCTTATCCAAGGAACCGTGATTAGGATTAGGGCTAGAAGCATGCAAAGTTCTAGCCCTAATCTCACTATTTAAGATTATCTTCTCATCCTCCAACAGTACCAATACCCTCCCTTCATCCAAGGAACCGGGCATGAGATTAGGGCTAGAAGCACGCGTCATTCTAGCCCTAATCTCATCCTCCAATTTCTGCTTGATATTCAAAACCTGCCCATCAACTGAGTCCTTCATCTTCATTAGTCCGGGCCCGATCTTCTCGTACAGGTGAACCGATTCCCTCTCTGTCACCTCGAGGGCTTCGCGTAGCCTCAACTCGTTCTCTAACTTCTCTCTAAATTCTCTGTCTTTCTCCATTATAAGCCGTTTCATGTCTCGGATTCGCCCCTCGAGCCGCTCTCTGGTCTCGATCAAGTCTGAGATGATCTTGTTGTGGCTGCTTTCAAGAACCTCAGACTCATCTTCAATGATTTTCAGACCACCTTCGACCAAGATTGCTGCCAGTTCATAGTATGTTGTTTGTTCGTGGAGGAATTCGATTGGCCTGTCCTTGAACTGGAGCTTTTCGCGAGTTTTTTCCATGGCAGATCTCAAGATTCTCACCATTATTGAATCTAGCCTTGATCCACAGCAAAACTTTCCGATTAAATCTTCCATGATAACAAGATCGGGCTAACTACCTCGTTCGAGGTAATGCTTTTTAGATCGAGCCCGTCACACAGTTTTTATTGTCATTGAAATGAGTTGGAGAAATTGAGGAATATCGACCTGTTTTGGCTTAATCTCAATCTTGAACAGTATTTGGCATTGCACATTAATTCAAACTAGTTTATTCTGTCACGCCTCAGTTTGATCTAATTCAATTTGGCCAAACTTATCGAAGAGAGAGATCTGTAGACCAGTTCTAAGTTAGAGAGATCCAAAAATTCAGGTAAATTGGTTACTACAGACATATTACAAGACAAACAAGCAGACAACACTACTCTAATAACGCTTTATGTTAGGTGTTTCAATAATGATACATAGTTATTTACCTGAAGAAAAATATTGATATAGTTTAAGCAGCAATAATAATAATTATTATTATTATAATAATTCAATTTTGGTTTTTTCTAGATTTTTTGGTTAAGTTTTCTAAAATTTTGAATAATTCGATTTGGGTTTGTGAGACAATTCGGTTAAGTTCGGATATTTTTTTTAAAATCATAAATTCAATTTGATTCGATTTTAGCAAAACTCCGAATAGTCACCTCTATTTAACATATCGCAATTTCAATATGCATATCTTCAAAATCTTCTCTCTAAACCAACACTTTTCATCCAAAATTACCTGTTTATTTTTGTCGGGATAATACTTTAAAAAGAAATGCGAGATTTTAGGCATGCCTTTCTCTTTAATGGCTCCTAATATCTCTCAGCCAACATAATGTCCCAAATTTAGGACATAAACAAAAAGACACCAAGAAAAGATTTTCTACTTTTTTTCATTTCCAAAACAAAGAAAATGTCCCACACAACTTGAGGCAAGATTTGTGCAAAACAAATCAGAAAAGAATAAAGAAAAAGGTGGGGAAAATGTGGCTTTCAAGTGGAAAAGGCAGTAACAATTTTGCAAAAAAAAGTGGGAAGAATGGGCTTGTTGCATTAGCCATAGACAAAGATAAAAGAAGTCAAGATGCTCTGAAATGGGCAACTGAGAATCTCATCAACAGAGGCCAAACCGTCATTCTCATCCACGTCGTCCCAAGGCCGTCCCCGGCCTCACGTACGTAGCAACTTCTTGACATTCATCCTTTTCTTGATCCGTGCATGTCCACGTTTCGCCTGTTTTAAACTCCAATCTCTTACATGGGTTCCGTTAACATAGCAACTTCTTCATATCTGTCCTTCCTTTGATGTCTAGATGTGTCAAATACGGCCTACCATGACCTAGTCCGATTTCTGGTCGAGCTAGGTCATGTTTTTATATACTTAAAAAAAATAAAAAAAAATGGGCCGACCCCTCAATTGACGGGTCTATTCCCAAAAAATGGACCCGTCAATTTTTGGGTCGTGCTGGCTAGCCCGATTTCTCCCATTAGTCCGGTGGGCTCAGGTAGGGTCGGGCCGATGAGTTGACACCTTCAAATATGTCGATACTCCGCCTCATGATTAGCTTTTTGCCTCCAATCTCTTAGATGGGATCTATCAACACAGCAACTACTTGATACATGTTCTTCTTTTGATACTTTCGTCATGGTTCACCTCATGATCAAGTTTTCGCCTCTGATCTCTTACATGGGACCTGACTTAACACCAACACTGCATAAACATATCATTTTCATGCGTGTTTGATCATCTCAACGTTAAAAATGTATGTAAAAAGAATTACATTTCTTGCGCTAAATCAGCCTAATTTGCTCGCAGTTGGGAAAAATTACGCGATTTATGAACCAGATGGAGTTGCAAGAGCACGCCGGAAAGTACTTGAGAAGCAGCACAAGGAGCTATTCCTCACTTTCCATTGCTTCTGCTCCCGCAAAGATGTAAGCTGAGACCGCATTCTTTCTCTCCTTTCTTCGCTTTCCTTGTTCTAGCTAAATCCTACGGGTAGAAGTTATGAATTTAAATAATAATTCATCCGTCCACCATATCCGTACTTTGATTTGAGTGACACTAATTTTAATAAATTGTAATTAGTGTAAAGTGAGTGGAAATAATAAATGAATAAATTAATGTGTAATGGGATTAAAAAGTGGGTCATAAAGGTAATAAATGAATATATTAATGGATAATGAAAGTATAAAAGTGGATCATGAGTAGTTTTTTTATAAATAAGTAGTAAAATTTAGAGTAAAAAATATGAAGTTCATGTTTCCAAAAAAATGATGTTTTTACGGGACAGACCAAAATAAAATTAAATGAATATATATATGGTGGACGGATGGAGTTTATACTAAAAACAGAAAAACTTATCATAATTTTATATACAAAAAATTCTTATCTTATATATCAAAGAAATAAAATCTAGTGTTGTAATGGATAAGGATTATTGAGTTATTCAGCAATAAAGAAAACACAGATTTACGTGGTTTACCAACAATAAGTTGCCTACGTCTACGGGCAGAAAAAGAGAACAAATTTTATTTAGGAGGCTAGGGTTTCAGAATACAAATTACAGCTCTCAAATACCATATATATAGTAATAAGAGAATACATCAATTGGACTCAGCCCAATACTGTATACCGTCGGGCCGTGGGCGTCTCCGCCCCCCGGGACCCAGGCAAGGAGGCGTCGCCCCCTTGACCCCCCGACTCGCTGATCGGGCAGCGAGACCCTCGACTAATTCTGCGAAACGGAAGATAGATTCAAGGCATATCAACATCTACACGTATATATTACATTGCAGAACTATAATAAGTAAGGTTATTATTGGTAAATCAAAAATTCTGATCGTTCTCGTTGCAACATTTCCAACAGATAAACTGCTTTGATGTGCTGTTGGAGGATACAGACATAGCAAGAGCCATAGCAGAATACGCTGCGTATGCTGCCGTCGAAAGCTTGGTTCTTGGCTCATCACGCCATGGCTTTATCAAGTGACACTTCTCTGTTTTTTCCGGCTTCTGCAAAATTGAATGAATTCTTGAAATATGCATCATTCAATTTTATAATTTTTTCTCTAAAAGTTTGATAATATTAATACGTGACTATGAGGGTGTTTGGCTAAACTTATTTTAAAGAGTTTATAAGCTACAAGAGCTTATAAGATGTTTCAAAAGCTTATAAGACATAATGTTTGAAGAGCTTATAAGTTGTCAAAGTGTTTAAATAATTTAGTTTATAATTTAGAGAAAGAATCATGAGTTAGAGAGAAAATCATAGTATGGAGAGAAAATTGACGAGAGGTGAAGTCGATAATATATATCTAAAAATAACGAACTATAGTAAGTTTATTTTGATAAATTCACTATTATTTCTAAGCTTATGAAAAAATAAATTGGATTGAACTACTTATTTTTAGGGGATCTTGAGTTGTTTAAGAGCTTATTTTATCAAACATTTTGCATGAGTTTATAAGCTCCTAAACAACTTATAAGTTGTTTTGAAGGGCTTATAAGCTTAACCAAACACCCTCTATAAGTACTATATTACATGAATTGTTTAAAAGATTATATTTTGATAAAATTTTATGTATGTTTTACAATGTCTTATTAACTAGCTCTTTAGTAGTTTATGTTATGATGTCCTGGATTATGCAACTTTTACTAGTAGAATTTTGCTCCCTATGGTTGTAATTAGGTGAGAAAATTGGACCCCTCATTTCAAAATCTTGGCTCACTCACTAACACAACACCTCATTTTGTATGCTAAACTAGAACATGAATTTGAACTATAATTTTGGACTAGTCCATGATCAAAGGCTGTTGTGTGTTGCAAGATTGAAGACGACAGACGTACCTAGCAGCGTTTCAAAATTGGCGCCGGATTTCTGCACTGTTTATGTGATATCCAAAGCAAAGATCTCCTCTGTGAGGAATGCTTCGCGTGCAGCACCATTCGTCTCTCCTGTCATCGCTCATCTACAAAAGATGGATGAGCAATCTAATAATGCTCATTCTTCGCCTGGTGATGCTTCCCACAAGTCGAAACCAAGTACGGGAAGCACTGCATTCTCCATAAATTATTGTGTATTAATGCATAAAAATAACCCAAAATTTATAACTTATATACTAAATTTACCTCAAGTTTTAAATTTTCTATCAAAACTAATCAATTGATTGAAAAACCCTCGTATGCACCGTGGAGAGTTGATTGTCAGCGGCCAATGGATTCTAGGTTGGGATGGGGGGTTTGGCCGTTGGGTTTTGGAGCGTGGGGAGTTGGCCACTGGGTTGGTGGTTGGGAAGAGGGTTGACTGTTAGATTTTGGAGGGGAGGGGTTGAGACGTTGGGTTGGGGATGAGGAGGAGGTTGGCTGTTAGGTTTTGGGGGTGGGATGATTAGCCATTGGTTGGGGTGGGGATGGGGTTGGCCGTTGGATTTTGGGGTTGGGGAAGGTTTGCCATTGGGTTTTGGTGGGGGTGGCTGCTGGGTGGCGGTGGGGAGTTTTGGCCATTGGGTTTGGGGTGGGGGTTAGGGGTGGCTGTTGGTTTTATGGGTGGGGGAGAGGGTTGGCTGTTGGGTGGAGGGCTAGATTTCAAAAGCACGGACTTTTCTGTTATTTGATTCATTTTTTGATAACAAATTATAGATTGAGCATATTTTTAGTATATATGTTATGTATGTGGTTAGAAAAAAAATTCTCCCAATTATTATTATCACCTTATGTACTGAACTTAGCCTATTGTATAAAGTGTCCTGATCTTTGAGATACGTACCAAAAGAAAAACAATAATTTTTTAAAAAATGTCGCTAGATCAAAATTGTAAGTCCGAATTTTGATCCAATGACATTCATTTTTTTATTATTTTTGCATATCTTTAAAGGTATGATAAAATTTTTGCCTCCGGTCGTTTACATGGTACTCGCCTTAACCCAAAGATTGCATATATATCAATTTAATGTGTGTTTGGTCGTATCTACATAAAAATGTTATGGGACCAAAATTTCAGCATCGAATTTCTAACTTGGCATGGTACATTCAAAATTGGATTTAAATTTTTGATCCAAATGACGCTTTTGGAATAAAGTTTTCTTTTCTTCCTTTTTTTTTTTTTTTTTTTTTCACATCTCGAAGTTCAATACATTTTTACACAACGCGCCGAAGTTCAGGACATAAGTTAAAATTGTACACGCGGTGAGAGTGTTTTCGTTTCTGTCGAGCAGGTGGAGAGAGGACGCCACCTCCAAAAGCCGCAATGGATGACGCAGAGTTGTTCAAGTAATTAAACTCCATTGTCATGAATGAATGAAAGGTTTCACCTTATTTGAGGCAAATGAGGGGTGAAAAATAGTGAATTCTTGAACATATTTTTCTGTAACAGGTCTCCATTTTCAAGAGGGAGAGGCTTCAATGGCAGAATGTTTGCAGAAATCTCAGAGAATGAGAACGATTCCTCCTTTGCAGGATCAGACCGGACCAGCACGGACCGGATCAGCTCCGACCGCCTCTCCGGTGTGCTCTTCGACAGCCAAGCCTCTAGTCGAACGTCGCGAGCATCGACCTGCTCGGAAAACAGCTTCACCTCAATGCATTCGGGCCCTCGGGGGAGCCAAGCCAGCTTCTCCACAGATTTCTCGTCGTCGTCGCTTGACGGAGTAAGGCAATCTTCTTTGATTAAGACAAGATGTATGGTGCACCGTCTTAGATTCTAATCGGATTAATAAACCTTAATTGGTGAATTCTAATTAGAATGGATGCACTGTTACCTTCTTTAGTTAACAAGAATGTGTGAAAACTGGTGTAGGATGATGCTGATGCTGAGATGAGAAGGCTGAAGCAGGAGTTGCAGAGGACTATGGAGATGTACAGCACAGCCTGCAAGCAAGCTCAAACTTCCAACCAGCAGAAGGTAAGCCTATATTAAATGTTGAGTATTCGGTTCATTCGGTCGGTATCTTATGCGGACATTAACATTTTCCGTCACTGCAAATGATACTTTTTTTTAATGTAAATGACAGTTTCGAATTACAACGTAAAAAACAAGTGACATTTTTCTTTTTTTTTAAAATAATTGACACTTTTAGACATCCGTACAGGAGTTTTTGTGTTAGTAATTAGTTATGTAAAATAAATTTTGATTCTTTTAAATTTATATATTATACATATTTTAATTCTAAGTCGGTTTGTTCGATCAAAAAAATACCAAATCGATCGAAAATCAAAATTTCTATATAAAAATTTAAGTGAACCAAGCCAAACCAAACCGATACATTTTAATAGACTTATTCGATTTTATTTTTGGGGATTTTGCTCACCTATAGTGAGTAAGCATCACAAAATTATATAATTAATTTTTATTTATATTAAACTTTTATTTTGTATAATAATTGTAATGGTGGTTATTCGGTCAAAACATAATACCAAACTAACAGAAAACTGAAAATTAAAATTTTAAATTTTCTATAAAATTTAAAATGAATAAAACTAATAGTTTTAACTGAAATTTATTGGGTTCGGTTCGATCAATTTTTCATTTTTCGGGATTTTGGTCACCCCTACTAATAAGTAAGCATCAGAAGACCATCTCTGGCTTGATAACTTTACTATAATTTCTTGCCTTGTTTTCAAGGCTGCCGAGCTCAGCCAGTGGCGTGCCGACGAAGAGAGGAGGATGGAAGAGGCCCGACTTGCGGAGGAGTCGGCTCGGCTGAGGGCCGAGCAAGAGAAAGCCAGGTACAGAGCAGCAATGGAGAACGTGGGAGCAGCTCAAAGGATTGCAGATATGGAGTCACGGAGGAGAGTGAGCGCTGAGATGAGAGCAATCGAGGAGAGTGGGGAGAAAGAGATGGCAATGAGCACTGCAGCACTCAACTATAGAAGATACACAATTGAAGAAATCGAAGAGGCGACGCAGTACTTCTCCAAGTCCCTCAAGGTCGGAGAAGGCGGCTACGGCCCCGTGTTTAAGTGCCACCTCGACCACACGCCCGTCGCTGTTAAGGTCCTGCGCCCCGACGCCGCTCAAGGAAGATCACAGTTCCAGCAAGAGGTAAGAACAAGTTTGACTCGTTTATCATCAAGTTTGCTTTATTTACATAATAATTCAAAGCTCACGAGCTTATTTAAGTTTGAATGAGAAATATTCATCGTTTTTTTCTAAATATAAATTATTTTATTAACAAAATATTCTATATGTTTACCAAGATTCTTTTTTAAACAAATAAAGTTAATTAGAGAGATTGGTTTAGTTATGGTTTATGACATTAACTTTAAGAGTTGTTTGATTTATGAACTCAACTTAGTTAAATTTATTCTATAAATAGCTTTAAGGCAAAATTATTTAATTATAGGCCGTGTCGAAAACTCTTACTAAAATCACACATAAAATTGTTAAATGCTATATGCATTAACGTTGTTTGCGTGAGGTGGAAATATGAAATTTCACCTCATTTTAGAGGTGATTCTAATTAGATTTTCGATGCCTATAATTTTGATGTAAGCTATAATTAAATAATTTTGCCAAATTAAGGCTACATATAAAATAAATCGAGATCATAAATCAAACAAGTCATAAAGTTCAGGAAATAAACTATACTTAAGTCTTGTTATTTAATGTAACTACTAATTATAGTACTCCCTCTATCCACAAAATCGTTCCTTGATTTTCGTAGCACGTGTTTTTAATAAATTGGAATGGGTGTAAAGTAAGTGGGTATAAAAAAGTGGACCGTGATGATAATAAATGAATATATTAATGGATAGTGTGTATACAAAGATGGGTCACGGGTGGTTTTTTTGTAAATAAGATTTAGTATAAAAATATGAAGTTGATGTTTCCAAAAAAGGAAAGTGAACATTTTTTATGGACGGATCAAAATAGAATTAAATGAATGTATTTGATGAACGGAGAGAGTATAATATAAGTACGTTTGTCAATTACTTTATATTTTCAAGCTAACTCATTACGTTTGAGTATTATCAAACTCAAACTCGATTTTTACCTAGCCAATACCCTAGTAGCTTGGATCATTCACAACCCTAATCGAAACCATCTCTTTGTTCTACACACATGATTGCAGCTTCAAGTCCTGAGCTGCATGAGGCATCCCAACATGGTGCTCCTCCTCGGTGCCTGCCCGAGTACGGCTGCCTCGTATACGAGTACATGGCGAACGGAAGCCTCGAAGACTGTCTCTCCCGGAAGGGGAACACGCGGGCGCTGTCGTGGCAGCTCCGGTTCAGGATCGCCGCAGAGATCGCGACGGGCTTAAATTTCCTCCACCAGATGAAGCCGGAGCCTCTCGTCCACCGCGACCTGAAGCCGGCAAACATCCTCCTCGACCAGAACTACGTGAGCAAGATCAGCGACGTCGGACTGGCGAGGCTCGTCCCTCCCTCCGTAGCAGACGACGCGACGCAGTACCTCATGACGTCAACAGCGGGAACCTTCTGCTACATCGATCCGGAGTATCAGCAGACGGGGATGCTCGGGGTGAAGTCGGATGTCTACTCGTTTGGGGTGCTGCTGCTGCAGCTGCTCACGGCTAAGTCTCCGATGGGGCTCGCGCACACGGTGGGCCGCGCCATTGAGAAGGGGAAGCTCGAGGAGATGCTCGATCCGGCTGTGCCCGACTGGCCGATTGAGGAGGCCGGAGTTCTTGCGCAGCTGGCTGTGCGGTGTGCGGAGATGAGGCGGAAGGATAGGCCGGATCTCGGGAAGGTCGTCTTGCCGGAGTTCAATCGGCTCAGAGATTTGGCGAATGAGAGAATGAACCATTTCTTGGTTTAAGGTTTGTCGCTAATATAAGGTATAGCAGTTCGAGAAATCTTGTTATAGATGGCAATAAACAAAGTTATCGTAAGCTCAATTGATGTAAAAATCTTAAGACATGCTAGGAGATCAAGAATTGTCTGCAATGCAAGAAAACGGGCTTCGTTTAAAGAAGGGATAAGTCTAGTTCTTCTTGAAATTTTGGTGTTTTTTTGAAAAAATGTCCTTTTAAGTTGCGTTTATTTTTTAAAAATCTTGAACTTTCAAAAATTTATAATTATGGCCCAGTTCGAGAATCTAGCAACTGAAAGATGAATCACCTAGCGGATTCTCGGCAAGGTTAGTATAATTTTTGCCTACAAACATAAGTAAAACAATGTAAAATCAATGCAAGAATTAGGCAAGATGATTCATCTTCCTATCATAGAATTTTCGATCTCATGCCATAATTATAACTTCTTTCAAAGTTCGAAATAAATTTAAGTTGAAGACATTTTTCAAAAAATGTCAAAATTTGAGAAATAAACTATTCTTGTTTTGATACTTAGTTAGAAACAAGTCAAATCCACACGAGAATTGATGAAATGATTCATGATAAGATTCTAGAAACTGCTACGTTTTAAGTAGTTTCAATGTGGTTTTAGAATGTACTGTCTTCCATAACTATATGTAAACACTTTTAACAAGTTTAACTCAGTTCAAACTTTCGACAACTTGAATAAATCGGAAACAAGGTGTTTTTCTGTGTGTTTTTTTGTCAATTTAATATAGAAATTTAAAAGCTGCTTCACGGAACCTTATTCCTTTAACCTCAAGCATTAACCACTCTACCATTAGATCAATACACACATGTGTTTTTCTGTGTTAGCATGCAATATAGTCATATAATGTGCTGATTATTGCTCAACTTGTAATTTTAAGTCTAACGAAAGGTTAAAAAGATTACAAATCGATTTCTACACATTTTGCTCATTTCAATTAGTCCATCTTACCTTTTTTCACACAGCCCATTCTCACACCTGAAAACACCTGAACCCGCCCCGTTACCACCAAACACCGTTCTTCAAACATCCTCAACACACTGTAATCCATATCACTGAGTTCACATTCGCAAATCTTGCCCCTTTCATTTGGCAAAGTTCATACAACATGTGGCAAAAGTCGTCTTTTTGCTAGAAGACGTCGTCCAGAAAATAAAAGAGTATAGAGTGACATGAGATTGAGAGGGGAAAGGAGAATCGAAGCTGCATTCATGGGAAAGATACGTAGAAAAGGAACTAAGAGGTTTCTCGTGCTTTTTGGCTCTTTCTTGAAACTATCTTCTCCTTCAGGGCATCCCAGAAGCCGGGTATTGCTGTATCATCGGGAACCTCCTTGAACGATGGCAGGTAATTCACGTCGACAATAACATGGTCGCCACTGCCATCCTGAACCTGCCAGTTATGAAAAAGAAGATAGGGTTAATGCAACATCTGGAGCCACCCCTCTCCACACAAGAAAAGGTTCTGCTACTGTTATTTTCTTGAAAGTATCTCTAAAATGCTATGGCTTTGATGTGATTGCAAATTTGGCAAATTTAAATCCTAATTAAGAATATGGAGATTTACTCACAACGACATCAAAACCAAATATGGTAAGGTCTAGAGTCCTCCTAAGCCAGTCCGCAGCATCCTTAACAAGCTCAAGATCAAGCTTACGATCATCATCATTTAGTTGCCCTTTAGCAACAGGGAGAGATTTTAGGCTGTAAAAAAAGAAACAGTTGCTATTACTTTTCCAATCACCATATAGGAGAAATAAGTTAAATGCGAAGTGCAAAACTGAGGAGTTAAGAGAACATGTTTTGCCTGTCAAAATGTAAAGGCTTCAGTCCCTTCTCTGCAGCTAAGTTCATTAAAGTATCTGCATTCGGAATAGATTTCTTGACTGCGTAAAAGACCTTGCCACCCAAAGCATAGAATTTGTAAATCAAAGATGAATGGTCGACGTATTCCTGCAGATTATTTCAATTCCACAGTTCATTTCTTACCAAAAATAAAACGATATAACAAGAAAAGGAAACCCTACTTAAACAAGCTTAGCTAATTATGTCGAGCCTCTCACCTGCACCACCGCTGGAAGGGGAACATTTAGATCCTTGTAATGATCCATCTTAAAAACAATTGCCTGCAACCAAATATTTCAAAGCTTATTTTGAAAACTGAATCTGCACTTCTAGACTGGTGCCACAAATCTACAGAAATACATAAAATAACTAAATATTCTAGCTCAGATGCATAAAATGGCAAAAATTAACAGAAAACAACTGTATTCTGGTAATGCCCCAATCATAGAAACTAATGAGTTATATCCACGTCGCTCCTTCATCAATCTAAGAGCAAGAGTTAGAAATATGCATCAGCAAGGAATCAACCTCCCACACAAAGAGCAGCCACACAAGCACAAAATGGGTGGGTTATAACATTGCAGTAACTGATTAAAATACAGTTAATCATTTCTTACTCAGAATTGAAAATCAAGAATTTCAAATGACTTGATTATTAGTTCAAGCAATGTTAATGGGAAACATACCATACTGTGAGCATCTGATACACCACATGCAACTTGAGGTTTCACGATATTTGGCAATGACAATTTTGCTTCCTCTAGCCTTTGTTCCAAATTGGGCTCATCAAAGCTATCAACCTGCAGTCTGAGATTAAACTTCGACTGAAATGCTTATTCACCTCTATTGTGAAAGAACAAATAGATAATAAGTTTATGGTACTATCAGAAACAACACGTATTACTTCTTACACCACAAGAAAAATGCTTTCTCTTCCCCCCGTCCCCACCCCACCCACTTAAATAGCATGAGATCAGAGAAAGGTGTGATTAGTAGCTTTAACACCACAACTAAATCTTAAATCCAACCTCAAAAGGCAGAGAACTTCCCTAAGAAATATCGTGTGAGGAATCTTACATTGACAATAAACCAAGTCTATTTACATCATTTCTAAAGCCTTGTTAAAAAGCAGCAGAATCACATTTTTGTTTTACCTGAATTAGACTATTACAATCATTTGACTCATATAACAACTAAGACATTCTTTTGAAAGCAAAATCAAGTTATTGATAAATTATCAGCAGTTTGGAGCCTTGGTTCAATACTTGTACATGGAAGGAACGGTTTTTTCTGTCAGTAACAAGACCAAAAATTCATGATTCTTTCTGTATGAGAGTATTTTCACAATAAAGATGTAATATATGATGATTGACCTTGACAAAATGGGGTGCCCTGATTTTACAATGACCTTCAGTGTTGAGAGTTTCCAAGCCAATTAGGATCTGCTGGATCTTCATACGGTCTAATATAGGGAAGATGTTGTTAAATGGATCGATTACACAGCAATCTGTCTGGCATTCAGCATACCTGCAACATGGATCATATATTTGAGATAATATTTCAACCTAAAAACAATTGATGGTCCCATATAAGTAAATTGTGCTTCTGTACATAATAATAGAAAATTTTCAGATCGATTCAGTTAATCCTCTGGTGCTCTGCAGAATGCACACAAAGATGGCAGGAGAGAGAAGCGTAAAGGATAGCAGCAGTGGGAGCAAAATTTTATGGTCACCACAAAAACAGACATGCAGAGCCAAAAAAATCAACAAAAGAAAGCTAAAACCAAAGAGAAACAAGGGAGACTATATCTCACCACTCTGTCACAAATGTCATACATTGAATTAGATGCTAGCAGTAGCATATCAAGAAAATATGTTTATGAAAATTTCCAGCGATGAAAAGACAACCCAATTGTTCGATTTTACCTTTGCAATTCCTGCAAATTTCTTGTAAAAGTAACTTTGACACTGTGTTCTGAAGGAGAAGCCATGTCAACATCCAAAATCTCATCGGTTGCCTTATGAAGAATGGCGTCAACTAGTTGCAACTGAGATGATATGGGTAGCTCATAGCTAAGTGGCAAAAAGATCAGTCCATTTTGTGTTCGACACAATGGAAAGGCGCCTCTCTGCATAACGTGAGCTATTGTAAAATCTTTGGTATATATCGCGACCATATGAGTGAGAAACATAAAAGAATGTTCATACTGACAACATCAGCAACCAACAATAGCAGTTTGCTCAATACGACCTAAGGTTTATAATAATGTCATCAGAAAAAACCAGTACCGCAAAGATCATGATTAAGAGAACATATATGTGTACAGTAACAAATTAAAAATTCACAAATAGCAGGCAATTGTGCATGTATATTTGAAGATACGATATCATGGGTGCATCTACAGTTGAAGAGTTGTGGTGATGGAATGTTGTACTTTTCAGTATTCATCACCCCTACAGTATTTGCTGCAGTTATTTTCCTTATAAAATTACCTTGGCAAAATCTTCTTCACGAGAAGGCTTCATCACATAGCCAACTACCAAGGCCTCTTCACCTGCTGCCTATGATAAAGAAACACTGAATATATAAACTTATTTGAGTGTAACAACTCGCACTCAGTAATTTACAAACCATCAGGTATAGGGGAATGAGAAAAAATATCTAAATGAAGTCTACCATGCAACAGAGGATGTAATAATATGCAACGTTAAATAAATCTCATGTCAAGGTTCAAGGAAATCATAGATGAATTAAAATAGGATTTTGCTTAGAAGCTATAGAACTCCGAAAATAAAATTAAACCATATTAAAAAGGAACTACCACGATACCTTTCTGTTCATACTACAGACCAACAAAGGTAGCTCTTGGAGTTTGTTTATAGATATGCTCAACATCTCCGATGTAACAGCATAGTCAGAATCTGAGATGAAAAGACAACTCAATTAGCAGAGAATTAATATTCTACAGCTTGATGAAGCCAAGATGTTCCAGACCAGACATTTTAAACATATAGCATAACAAGGAGTAAATAATCTTTAGAATGATGAGAACATCAAAACTATTAGCACAGATTTGGAAAGTGTTAAGGCTTACCATTGGATGCTTGTCTTTCAGCAGATCCTGTAGAAGAGAATGGAACATATAAGATGGCAAAGCACCAAGAGAGATGGTATGTTTATACATGTGATATAGTCATTATTTCCTGTTTCAACCAACTCAAGGATGACATTAACCTTCAGTTTCATTTGAATGAGGTGATAGAATCTTATGCTGATTGGGTTAGCATATATGTATAGCAAATTACTTAGCAATAAATGAATAAACAATATTGCAGCATGAACAAGGAAATAGAGTTCAAACTAATTATCCACGAATTGATTTAGCTCTATTTTACAAATCAAACATACCTACTTACAGCTTAAGAACAAGAGACATGCTCTCAATTGGAAACAACAATCCTTTCTTACTTATATTTTCCTTCTCCATTAGATAGGATGACCAACTACTAAAGCTTACCAACTATAACCTTCAACACATGAGAACCATTCTTTTTCTGAGAAAGGTCTTCACTGCAACAGGAGACAACATGAATAAGCCTTCCCTCTTTGCCCTCCCAACTTCGAGCAACATTACTTGAAATATCATCATCTGGCGATAAGCAGAAGATTGTACATAAGTAGGTTTTGGCTACCTCTTTGAGTAGGCACTCCTGTAACAACAAAAAACAATTTGCACTTCAATTAATCAAATAAAATTACAGCATAAGTATTTCTAAGAATGAGGATAGCTTCAATCGCTGAAATCCAATATAGATATTCCACGAGAAACAAAAGCAGTCTAAATGTATAGCCACCAACATAGTCTACCAGACAGCATGGGCATTCATTACATTTTAGTCAATTTTAAGGATTTACCCACCTGAGTTTTTTAACTCTTACAAGTTCTTGATGCTGCAAAGGCTAATAATCACAAATTAACTGCACACTGAGAAGTGAGAAAGAGCAAAAGAAACATGACAGGTGGACCATTATTGGAATTGGATAATTATGAATTGCTCCATACCAAAGGTCCAAAACAGGCATCTAAGAGTTGATTGCAGCTAAGAGCCTAAAAGACACCACCATCACAACTTATAAGGTACCAGACATACAGCATCAGAAAGAATTCCACTAAACGACATTATTCAGTAATAACTAAGAGTCTAAGACATATCCCTGTGCTATTGAATATTCCATCTCCTCTGCCATTGACAAGAAAAAAGTTTTGGCTACAGAACAATGGACACATATTCAGTTTTCCTCATTCTGTTCTATCTTCTATGAGTAAAAGCTTTGCAGCGTGAAAATAGACATTTGTACAGTTTAGGGAATGCTTAGGTAAAATTGAAAATTAGGATTTCCGATGTCTAGCATGTATCATAAAGTGCCACTTACAGGACATGTAAGGTATCTCTCATAAGAAATTTGTCTTTTTAGAGCTACCGCCCTAATTTTTTAAAAAAGTATTCTTGTAATAGAGCATGTCCCCGGCCAAAATTATAGTTAAATCACCTTCCTATAAACTTCTATTAGCATAAATTTTCCACTTGAGTAATTTAACATTTAAAAAATAAACAGAAGTAGCACATGAAAAAACTACCTTCGAGCTTGAAAGACCTCGTTCATGAGATATTCCCTGCAGAATATGTAGACAACTTTGATTATCAGACTTAACAAGTAAGATAACAAAAATGCAAAGGATGGTCACCAATTTTTAGCAAAATATAGAAGAAAGCCTATAACTTTTCTAAGGCAGCCCAAAAATGCGTATGAGTTACATTCTAAATTCTATCTGCGCCTCCTTATGCAGAGAACTATATAGACAATCAGAAAGCTTAAAACTTCTGCATTTTGAGATCTAAGACGCTTAAATTTCACCTCACATCTCAACTTCTCACCCAAATTTTCCGCATTAAAGATACAATGATGCTCATCACGGCATGTGATTTGAGGTCTCAAATTTCAAACCCCTTTTTACCAGCGCTATCAAATGTCTCATACATAATGTTGCATAAAAATTTAAAAGAAAAAAAAACAATTAACACAAAAATATTTAACTAGATAATCTTTACATCCCAGATTATACTAATCCTAATAACAAATCAAAATCAACCAACACCTACAAATTGCAAGCACTGTCAATTTTCGCGCACAACTAACAATAAGAAAGATGCTTTTATGAAATATTATCCGCAAGAAAAAGGTGACTGCTGATCTCGATAATTGGGGGATTTTACAATTGGGATACTGCAGTAGCGCAGCTTGCGAAGCAGAAATTCAGCGCCTGAGCGGAGGCCAGCATCTCCGTGTACTTCATCATCGGCCGACGGCAATAGTACAGACGAATCCAGTACAATCCCTCTCACTCCAGCCATTCTCTCTCTCTCTCTCTCAATTGTTTTTGGTGAGATGTAATGCATGCAGAGCTTTTCAGCTTACGACAGCGTCTGAGGGAGTATAAGAGTGCGTGCTTCTGAAGCAGCGAATTCGGGCTGGTCGGGCCGGGTCTAAGGGCTGTGGAAGCCCGTTAACAATTAGATCTATTAAAATCGGCCCGGCTTAACAGGCCCGTTAGGCTGCCCACTTTTTGGTTGATAATTTTCGAAATTTTCCCAAAATTAAGATTTCGATCTAATCGAAACTGACGTGATATAATTTTTAGATGCGGAGTTACAGTTTTTAAATATCGGGGCTAAGGTTTCTAAAAATTCCGATGACACGTCAATTTCGACTAAATGAGAATTATATAAGAAAAAATAACTCAAATCTTAATTTAGGGGAAATTTTTGAAATTATCAAAATTTATGTAATTACCATCTTTATAGCTATAGGAAAAATCAAAATTCACTATAGCTACAGCCAATAAATTCTTAAAAAATATATTTATCCTTATTATAATGCATTATATTATTGCTTTAGCATTTATAAGATCGCAATTACATTAATAGGCGATATTATAGTATAAACGAGCCTAAATAAATAGTAATCCATAAGTAGAACGAGCCAGAAACTTCTGTATAGAAAATCAAATTCAAATTCAAATTCACCATACAGCTTAATATAAGATTGGAAAAGATATATATATATATATATATATATATATATATATATATATATATATATATATACAGTGAAATAAAATTATTTTTGTTAAGTAGGTGAAATTCAAATTTAATACTCCATCCGCTCCATCCAAGACTACCATTTCTTTTAACACGGTTATTTAGGAGAATTGTATAAATTGATAAAAAGTAGGTAGGATCCACAACTTTTGAAGAGATAATTATTTTCTAAAAAAGAATACAGGTCATCTTGGATGAGACAGAGGGAATCCTTAAATATTCCTCCATCTTCTCCCCCTCCACTTGAAGTCTTGAACAAACAGCACATTATGTTAATTATTAGGATGGATATTTCGGACATTCATCGAAAATTGATTTGATTTAAAATCATTAAATGACTTATGCAGTACAAAATAACTTTAGAATTTATAACCACTTAAAACAATTCAAATACGTATTTAATATTTCCATTATTAGCAAGAAAAAGTATAATGAATTGATTTTGTTATAATTTTAGTATGTAAGTGATTTTTCAGCATCAAAAATCACAATTGACATCGGATATAACGTGTAGTCTGTAAATCATTTCCAAAGATGTTTTTGACTTGTGCTTTTTATATGTCATTCTCGGTGTCAATTGTGATATTCGACGTCAAAAAATTATTTAGAAGCTAAAATTATCACAAAATCAATTCATTAAGCTTGATTGCGGTATTATTGATTTATTATGCTAAAATTGTCACAAAATCAATTTATTAGGCTAAAATTGTGTATATAAAATAGATATTAAATCGCAAAACACTATAGTGGACCAAGGTGGTCACATAATCTAATATACATTATTTTCTGGACCACTTTCATTAAATTGTATAATAAAATAGGGTCCAAATTTGTATGATCTTGGGGCTTCAAACTTTAGAAGTTAGGTATTTGTCAAAAATGATACGATATTATTTGAAATTTGTTTTACAAACGATTTTAAAAAGTTTCAGTTATAACAATTTTTTATTTTATTTTATTTTTTTTGACAATTACAATATTTATAATATTTTCAAGAATAAAACAACGTTGCTGGAGAAAAAAAAAAAACATAATGTTATAATTTTGCAAACAATTAAATGTGATATTATGATTGCAGTATTTAAAAATCGCACAAAAAATTCAAATATAAGTAAACATTGCATTATTTTCAATAATTAATGCTTAATATTTTATACGTACGAATTGGCAAAACGTACGATCCATGAGTAGTTTATTAAATGGTGCATTATACGCAACTAAACGTCACCAATGAAGGCCATATCCTATTAATATAATTAATTTGTTGTTCGATCGGCGTTATATAGTCATCCAATTAATTTGTTGTTCCGTCGAAGGAGGATGTTGATTTTTCTAATTTACGCATAGCGCGAACATAAAATGTCGGAAATTATATTATTTTGTAGTTATGCTAATCGTAATATAATTGAGATATTTTCCCAATATAGTATGTATATTTTGGATAAATGATGTATATTTTGGATAAATGTTGCTAAATGTGATTGAATATGAGTAGTTAATATTTGAACGATTGAATATATATGACTAGTTAATACCGATATGGCTTGAATAATCGATTGAATAAATAGTGTTTATGGTTTGTATGTTTTCGATTGAATGAGATATTTGTTTTGGCTTGAATAATATTTGAACGATTGAATATGAGTAGTTAATACCGATATAGCTTGAATAATGTGATTGAATAAATAGTGTTTATGGCTTGTATGTTTCGATTGAATGAGATATTTGTTTTGACTTGAATAATGTGATTGAATATGTAAAATCATTTGAAATTTCAACTTTGGAATTGCTACATTGTATGTAACGTGTACACCGTACTCTCATTGAATCGCCATAATGGACCTCGGCTTTAGCACTTCACCGTCTTCGCGTATTTTTCGTGATATGTATGTCTGCAATTACACGGCATTAACCTTCCTTACTCCGATATTCACTAGGTTACGATGTATAGCATCAAACTTGCGGACAAACCAAAATCCACCTTCTTTGCGCGATGCACGTAGTAGAAAAGGACACCGATTATGATATCGACATTTGAATGTAATCCTCGAATTATCGGATCGGGAATAACAAATTCTACCGACGTTCCAAATGCCATAGCCCCACGGATATCTTGATTCGCACCTTGTCGTCAAGATGGAACCTTCGCTCACTCATCGGGTCCGGAACCGAGTCCAGGGGACGAGCAAAGAGATTAATCAAGCATCATGAGGAATAACGTAGCCGGTTGCTCATCTCCTCAATAGGCCTCCCACGTGCTCTTGCGTGTTACTCGCATAATCGTAGATAGAAGCTTCCGAATCCACCCTCTCGACGGATCCATGCGTCAAACTCTACAAATGAGCCATAGCTCACCAAAGCGACTCGCGATCTTCTTCCTCTTCATCCGACTCTGCTTCATCTTCTTCTTCTTCAACGTAGTCGTCGTCATCGCCGTCCTCAACAAGTGTATCACCCACGTTGTGGTTGCGGCATATGTTGGGAAATGCAATTCTGGATGGATCCATGTGTTGCGGCATATATTGAGATGTATCGACATCAAACCAATCGATGATGTAAATTGTTGTGTCAACGACGTGTCGAGCGATATGTTTTGGGAAGTGTAGTCATATGTTGACGAGGATGGTAACTCAAACGAAGGTCTATATAGTTCTTGCTCGATTGGGATGTGTCGGCATCGTGAGTCACATAGACCTCTGCTTGGGCATCATGAGCCAATCGAAAACTTGATCATCATTACTCAAAAGTAATTTGATAATTCTACCACTCGAGATCTCGATAGATAATGCGGTTGGTAGGTTGTACTCAACGAATTTCCAACATAATTTCATTAATCATCTCTATGAACTCCCGAGAAAATTACATTGTCCATTCGAACAAAGGCATTTGATCGATACCGCCAATGTAACATAAAGAAGGATCCCACGCCTCCATATCGAACAATAATGCTCTTCCATCCCGACATCTATAACAAATACAAGATTACATTAATGAAATATACGCCTTAATATGATTTTCTAATGTACAAAACAAATATACATTATAATCAAATATACAAATAAGAAAAAATAGCAATCTAATTAAATAAATAAAGTCTCTTACAATAAATTAATTAAAGGGACTTATCTAATAAACGAATTATGTCGGCACTTATCTAAACGAATTATCCAATAATTATATCCAATTATCTAAACGAATTATGCAATAATTATAAATAGCGAAAACAATCGAATTATCTAAACAAATAAGCAAAACAAATGTAAACAAAATTAACAATAATTAATGTAAACAAAATTAACAATAATTAATCTAAACAAATTTAACAATAATAAATCTAAATAAAACTAACAATAAGAAATCTAATATCATAAACAACAATAATTCAAGATTATCCTAATTGATTTCATAATTTGACATTTTTATGCTATTATAAAAACATCTAATTTCACCTAAACGAATTATATCCAATTATATATACGAATTATGCAATAATTATCTAAACGAATTCTATTTATGTATACAAATTATGCAATAAATTCAAAACACTAAACGAATTATCCAATTAATTTAATTATCCAATTAATTTAATTATGTAGATGAATTATATAAATTATGCAATAAATTCAAAACACTAAACGAATTATCCAATTAATTTAATTATCTAAACGCAATAATTTATCCATACCAATAAACAATAATAAATCTAAACTAAATTAACAATAATAAATCTAAACACAAATTAATATCATAAACAACAATAAATTCAAAACATGTGTAGAAAATAAATAAAATTGAATAACTTACTTGTTGAGACATAGTCTTGAAGAAATAAATTTGAAAATTTTGAATATAAAATCGAAATGAACGAGCGAAAATTAGAGGAGCAAGAGCAAGAGAAATTGGTTGGATTTGTATTTGTTACGATCGATTGTATAAATAGGAGAGAATTGGTTCAATTATTGGTGGTCAAATCTTTGTTCAGAATTTTTACGCAATTTTCAGATTTATTTGTCTTCTTCAATTTTTCTCGCAATTTTAATGTAGCTTTTACTTTTCGTAGTACTATTTTATATATATATTTATGGCTGATTCCGGTCGATCCACTTAATTAATATAAAGTCCCAAAATTTTAAGAATAAAGGATCAATCATTCACCATCATTTTCAAAATTCATTTTAATTTTTTTTTTCCATTAAACATTTGTTTGCATCAAGGAATCTTGAAACTGTCAGATTTTATTGTTAATTATTAAATTTCAATTGATTAATTTACTAAAGAGATGCTCAAAAGTAAATTCGTGATATCATGTAGCTTTTTAACTTACTCTTTTTTAAGACTAACGGCCTCATTAGTTTATCAGCCTAACACAAAATGTTTGAAGCTCCACTACATATTGATTGGTGAATATATATATGCATTTTGCTTAACTTAAGGTGTAATTATATACATATTTTAATATATATTATCTGAAAATGTATATCTATATATTTTCTCATTATAGCATGACATATATTTGGATTTCGATTAGGGATGACAATGGACCAAATCGATCTATATATATATTCATATCTAGATTTGATTTTATTGATTATGTAGTAGGATCCGAACATTTTGTGTAATTTATTGAGGTCAAAAACATTAGATACATGTATATCTATATCCATAAGAGCTATATTTGGATCCGGGGATCTAGATTCGGTTCCAGATTCAATTTTTTTTTGGTCTAAAATAAATATTAAATCAATTATAATTCTACTAAACCCGATTCACATGTTTTGTCTTAATAACAATCTATAATACATAATAATACTATAATAATTATTTAAAATTTATACAATCATCACTATATAAGAAGATAATATTAGTTATAAATTTACTTTTGCTTCCATGTCAATAAATAATATTGCAATAGGAATAGAAGAAATAACACACATATCTTAGCAAATAGATTACTCATATCTAATTCATATACATTTTTTTCTCAAACACAAGGTATAATTTTCTAATATTATTGACCTACCATCGATTCCATATTTAGTTTATCCAATTTCGATTAGAAATAAAGATAATATAATATACTTAATAAATAATATTATGTGGATCTACGGGCCATATTTGAACCTGATCTGGATCTCAAAAATCAAGATCCATATTCATATTTGTATTTTAAAGAAATGGTCCGAATCCAATCCAGATCCGTCGAGTACTATTTTTTAAAGATTCAAATCCTAAAGAATGGATCAGTATATACGGATCTGGATTGAGTCCAAAATCCATTATCATCCCTAATCCCGATCTCACAACGAGACTCTTATAGAAGAATCTCTCATTTGATAATACATGTTCTTTCTATTTCTTTTTATTAATAAATATATTGCATATCCTTCAAAAGAAATTGTGTTGAATAGGCACATATTCAGCTGACGATGATGAAAATTGCAAATGCTACTCAAATTCACGTTTAGTAAATTATACTTCTCTATCCATCAAAATCGTTCCTTGATTTTAGTGGCACATGTTTTAATAAATTGTAATAAATATAAAGTAAGTGGATATAAAAAGATGTACCATGGGGATAATAAATGAATATATTATTTAATGGATAGTGAATGTAAAAATGTGGGTCATTAGTGATTTTTTAATAAATAAATGGATATATTTAGGTAAAAATATAAAGTTGATGTTTCCCAAAAAAAAGAAAATGAATATTTTTTATGAACGTACCAAAATAGAATTCAATAAATATATTTAATGGACGGAGAGAATATATCACAAAAATAACGGAAGATGTACATCGTAAATTGACATCTAGCTATATTTAAAGGGCGTTATTAGGAAGGTTTTATTAATAAATTTTGATAGTAACAAGAGATAGATTGATATGCTCAAGTCAATGTTTGGTGGATGTGGAAAAACAAGAGTTTGTACAAAAGATAGTATTTATTAGGCAGAAATGTCCACATAATTCTGACGTCAAAGTTAGGCAAAAAGGCAATAATTAACTGTTGAGGACCACATAATTATTATTTCAATTTTCTATAAAGTTTTATTTGGTAAAATTTGATGGGTGAACAAAATACATGCACGAACTCTGAATATTTGGTCAGTTCAGTTATAAATTGAATTTAGATAAAAAAAATCCAAAATCGGATTTGAAGTTATATTTAATCAAATCATCATCAAACACAAAAATAATTTAAATTTAAAATTTTACATTATATAAATATTACTCATTAACACAAAAAATAATTTAAATTCAATTTAATTATATTTTCTTCATTTATAGAGAATATTTATTTTTTGTCATTTTTAAAAATATCAATTTTCTATTTTTACATCAACTTCACATTTCTACTTATATTTATTTAAAAAAATCACCCATGTTTTTTTTACATCCACTATTCATTAATATATTCATTTATTATCCCAATGACCCACCTTTTTATATATATTTATTTTACACTCATTACAATTAAATTCATGCCAACAAATTTGATCAAGGAACAAATTTGATGGACAGAGGGAATATTTCATTTCACTCATCAACAAACCAATAACCAACCATGAACTTACAAACCACAAATTATTAACAATCAACACAATAACCACCAAACCTGTCATAAAATGTATCATATGAAAAAATAATATAACCCAAACCTATATATTGGATGGCAATATATGGACCCAAAATTTGGAACAAAAAATCGAAAAAATCTAAATATTACGATTTCTTCAATTTTTTAGTTTCGATTTAGTTTTGCTCACTCTTACTCAGTTCAACAGATGTTCTAAACTTTGATATAATTTTGTTTCGATTGTAGTCATTGGAAAATTTTCACAATGAACACTTATTACTTATCAGTATCATTCTTATCTTTAAGATATACATTATTCATATAAAACTCAAAGGTGCACATGATTTTAATAAATTAGGCCTTTCAAAAAATTGATATATATTAACCTATTATGAATATTATATAAGTAGATCCATATGATATCATTTCTTTTATATTCTTCCAATTTTGTGAAATAGTCAAGTCTAGAATATATAATTCTCGAATTAACATTAGTATTCTAGCTTCTTTAATTTAATATTTTAAAGTAAATTACGTCGACATTGTCGTATAAAATTTGACCAGTAAAAGTTATGTCATATGTGTAGTTATTAAAAGTATTCTTTTAAGCTTTCAAAAAATTCTTTTAAAAAAAGACAAATGACTGGAAGTCAACGGAAGAGCCTACTGCTAATAAATGATGGAAAGACAATAAATATATTCCGACTCTTTTTTATTTTATATTCCATCTGTCAACCAAATACGTTCATTTAATTTTATTTTGATCCATTTATTAAAAATATTCAGTTTTCTTTTTAAAATATCAACTTTATATTTTTACCATAAACTTATCTATTTATTTACAAAAAACTACTCTTGGCCCATCTTTTTATACCCACTATATGTTAATATATTCATTTATTATCACATGACATACATTTTTATATTCATTTACTTTACACATTACAATTTATTAAAACTCGTGCTACCAAAATCAATAAACGATTTTAGTGGACGGAAAGAGTAGTTTTTATCTTTTACAAGATAAAAAAAACACAAAACTCTTATATATTCATCCGCATTGTGCTAACGGATAAAAGTATTATTTGTTATTAAGAAAAGTATCATTTATATTAAAAAAGTATATTTGTTTTTTTACCTTATAATTTAGAAATATCATTAATATCGAAGAAAAATATCATTTATATTGAAAAAAAGTATTAAAGTTCGCATGTGCGGACGAATATAAAGAAGACCACCTCTAAAAAAAGTATGCAAACATTGATATCTTTTTAATGATAATAAAACAATGTGCAACCGTCATTTATTTGTATATTATATTTAACCATATGATTTTGCAAATGACAGGAAAACTCATTGAATATATATATATATTTTTTGTTGGGTTAGTGGTGGAGTGGTTAATGTTCGAAGTCAAAAGTCTTGGGTTCAAGTTCATCGTGATGCGGCCTTTAAAATTTCATATTAAATTAACAAAAAAAGAATATTTTCTTTTTTATATATATTATGACTGATGACTGATTATCAGTAAATTACAAGGGAAAGAGGAGATGAGGAAAAGTTGCCTAAAAGAGTGCTTTATTTTGAGAGAGAGAGACAGAGAGACTTTCATTAGTTCTTTCGACTTTTTATGGCTGAAAAGGGCAAAGCGCAGAGGGGGGAAATATGGCCAACTAAAATTTGTTTTGGGTGGAAAATGAAATTTTTATATTTTGAAGGGACAGAATATAATTATTTAAATCTCAAAGGCGCAACAAGCAATTTCAAAAAATGCAGAGGAATTTTTTTAAGATCTCCAAAAACCCAACCACGAAAGAGAAAGCCCCCATTGAAAGTTGGTTATGTAAAACACTAGTAATTTCTTGTATGCCTCTTTCTCTCACTAGCTTTCTCTCTCTTGATCTATCCCTTTTCCACATTATTATTATTGTATACAAGAAGGAAAAAGGCACAGACTTTTGCCCTTTTCTCTTGAAGGGGGAAATCTTGGGCATCCAATTCAATATGGAAAGCCTCTGATTCTAGGTAAAATTCTACAATTACCGATTATTTTTACCCTTTTGCCGCTAATAAAATGTGCTTGTAATCTCTGGGCTAACATGCATTTTGATTTATATATGTTCAATGTGTTTAAATTGAACCCATTGGTTGTTGTTTTCTTCATGTGTTTTTTTGGATCGTGATGGTTTTGGGAGGAAACTCAATGATTATTGATTTTTTCAAAATATTTTCTTTGGTGGAATACAGATTGGTGATTTTCTCTGCAATTCTGTGATGTGGCTATGGAATTAGGGAGGATAATGCATTAGTTCTGCAATTGGAGCTTGCTGAAGTTTTTGTATCACTATCTTTTTTTGAAGAAGTTAGTGAGTGAATTGAAGAAACAATTTGTGGAGAAATTGGTAATATCATGTGAGTTATGGTGACCCCTACATGGAAGAAGCTCGTGCCCCCGTGTTGGAGGCCGTTCGTGGAGGATGAAGGGGAGAACAGTAGCAACGGAGGAGGCGACTCTAGCGGTCATTCCGATAGTTTGTGGTGGCACAAGGATTTCGGATACCATCACAATGGGGAATTCTCCATGGCAGTTATTCAAGCCAATGTTATACTAGAAGACCAAAGCCAGCTTGAGTCGGGGCCAATGAGCTCGAATGAGTCTGGCCCTTATGGTACGTTCGTTGGAGTTTATGATGGGCATGGTGGTCCAGAAGCTGCACGGTTTATAAGAGATCGTCTGTTTGAAAACTTAAAAAGTACGTTTGGATACTCATGGTATTGGTTTCTTGTCCCCGTTTGAGCATCTGTTCAATGTTTGCTTGGGTCTTGCTTGTCGATGTTGTTTTTCCTAGGTAGAATGTGCTCGACCTACCCTTTTTATGAATTGTTAGAACTTCTCTTAACTTTTGACTCTTGTAGTTCAAGTGGATATATATATATATACATATAGCACTTGTAATTCTCGGACACAATATGTTTATGAGACTTTAGTGAATAATCGAGCAATTATAGGAGTGAAAATCAATGGTCAAACTTTTAGGAGAGGGAATACTAAAAGATGCTTTGTAGAGTTGTGAGAAGATTATTCCCTAGTATCAGATAGGAAATTATTTTGCCTTTTTTCCTCTTTCTTTTATACAAGGAAGAATTTTGCATTTAGGATAATGTTTTAAAGTGCTTGAACTAGATGCTGGCATTACTTTCACTTTTACCAGTCAATTATTGTCTGAGAACCTTGTCTATTATTAGAAGTAAGTTCAGTGTATGCAATGGAAGTTTCCAAATGTTCCTTTTTTCTAATTTCAAAGTGTCATCTAAGTCGATTGAAAACAATTCAGGTGCTGGATTAGGAACTTGGAAGTTTCTGTTAGTTGCTGATATGAATTTAATCACATGCTTCATCATTTAGTGTAGATTAAGCATCTTGAGATTCAATATACAATAAATGTTGATAGCATATTATCTCAACTTTTGGATATCTGAATCATGCTAATTCCTATGTTTATTACTCACGCGACAGCTTTCGTGATGCAGAATTCACATCAGAAAATCGGGATATGTCAGCTGATGTTATAAAAAATGCGTTTCTGGCAACAGAGGAAGAATTTCTTTCTTTGGTTAGGAAGCAATGGGACATTATGCCGAAGATGGCGTCTGTCGGGTCATGTTGTTTGGTGGGAGTTATATGCGGGGGACGGTTATACATTGCAAATGCGGGAGATTCTAGGGCTGTCTTAGGCCGATTGTCTAAGGCTGAACGAGAAATCAAAGCCATTCAATTATCGACTGAACACAATGCCAATTTGGCATCTGTTCGGGATGAATTACATAGGCTGCATCCAGACGATCCTGGGATCGTCGTTTTGAAGCATAACGTTTGGCGTGTCAAGGGTATCATTCAGGTGAATTCAAGCTCAATCATCAAGTTTAACTATATTTTGTACTAGTTAAGAAGACTGCTCATTTCACATATCTTGTTTACAACCGATTTTCATATGATGAAATGTAATATTTAAACCTTGTACAGGTTTTTGTCTCATATCCAATCTAAAAAACTAATCATGGTGGGTTAATAAGAAGCAAAAAGATTTTTTATATAGAAAAAGTTGTTAGACACGACTCTGTTGACTTGCATTTCTAATGCATGGATTTAGTTCCGTCTCAGGTTTCAAGATCAATCGGTGATGCTTACTTGAAGAAATCGGAGTTCAATAAACCGCCTTTGCTGCCAAAATTCAGACTGCCGGAACCATTTGAGAAACCGTTGCTTTTGGCTGAACCATCTGTACTCGTCCAGGAACTTCACCCTCAGGATGAATTTCTTATATTTGCTTCGGATGGGCTATGGGAGCACCTTAGCAATCAAGAAGCTGTTGACATCGTAAACTCCTCGCCACGAAATGTAAGATTCCTATGTTCCTTCAGCTTTCTATTTGCTGTCCCCCCCCCAAAACACACACACACACATTTTAAAGTAGGAATTATATCCATATACTATGAGGATTGTTGTGCATCTAGACTGAATTATGTCATGAAGTATGAAAAGCAAAAAGTGTCTAATGATAACAGCAGTGACGAAACCAGAAAAATATGGGGTGATTATTAGAAAAATCACAATCATGATATATTTTATTTTCTTCAAAGTTTTTTTTCTGGGTTTAGTAGTTGAAAGAAATTTAACATTTTCACTGAAAATGATTGATGGGGATCTGGGATTCCTTCTGTCATATTCATGTCGGGGGGGCTTTCAGTGCACCCTCGAATCTACATGCATAGCAATATATGCTCATTAGCATCAAAGGCAGCTCTACTATCTCTTACCTTGTCCAAACTCAGATACGAACTACGTGAATGAAACTTGTCCTCATCAGTTACTTCTTTTCTCCTTGAACATTCTGTTCACGGACAAGATCCTCCGATTCTTTCAGGGAATTGCAAGAAAACTAGTCAAAGCTGCGTTGCAAGAAGCAGCAAAGAAAAGGGAAATGAGATATTCGGACTTGAAGAGAATCGACCGTGGAGTGAGGAGACATTTCCACGACGACATCACAGTTATAGTTCTCTTTCTAGCTTCCAATTTGATCAGCAGCAGCAGTTCCCTTAGAGGGCCAGTTCTTTCAGTAAAAGCTAATGGAATTACCAGTCAAGACGCTGATTCCTAGCACGGCTTGGCTTCTTAGAAAACCGTGAAGACATGAAACTCGAGCTCGAGCTCGACTAACTTTGATTGAGCAGAAAAGGGAAGCTATGCATGATGCGTGTAAGTTGGTAAATTGGCTCCTCTCCTCAAACTTGATATAAATGTTAATGATTATGCCATGAAGATGCATAGGGAAGAAGATGGTCATCCCTTTCAAGATTTTTAGCTGACTGGCATATGAAACAGAGGAATTCTGATATAATTCTTTTTTTGTAATAATTAAGTTTTATCATCATACAGATTTTCTGCCTCTTTTCATCATCTTCCAATTAACATGTAAAAATCTCAGTTTTGGTTGAAAAAACAGCACTCACTCACTCCACATTTTCTTTTGAAGGGCCTATTCGGTGAAAGTTGTATGCCTTTTGAGATCTCGTGTCGGATTATCTGTTGCGTTATTGTATGATATTTTCTATTGCATTTATGGATGATCGTCGTGGAAATTTATCAAATTTCGTTTATGGAAATTCTTGATTGTATTTTATAGATGCAAAATTGGATTGGAAAATCTGGAATATGTGGTATTAGGGTCTTAAGCTCATGTCACGTCTAAGTACTTCACTAGAAAATATTTCAAAATTTTATTCAAATGTATTGTAACAGATTAGTCTAATATTTTGGTTAGTCTTATTTTGAACCACAAAAAATATACACGTATATATGTTGGAGATCTTCATATATTTCGAGAATTATTCTATAATATGGGGTAAAAAAACAGAATAAACCCACATACTACAGAAGAACCAAATTACCAAATTTAGTGTATTTAATTAGTTTAGATGTTAGTTAGTCTTACGCCTAAACACGTGAAAATATAAAATCATTGGTAAGAGATCCAACGATAAATTTTTCTACGTCCCTATCCATTGCATACTCATCTCCTAACGTGTCGACACGTATATAATATGATACTTTTGCATTTATGTAATATTTATTGTTGATTTTATAATCTTAGATAACGATAATTTTAGCCCTTAATCTAATGTCATGTCATGGGTATTGGGTGTTGCAGAAGCAAACACAACAAGATTTAATCAAATTTATTGTGAAAAAATAGTTAACATGTTTGTAAACTTTATCGTCGAACACGAAAAGAAATAAATTATACTCATTCCATCCCATTCAAGATAATCTGTATTTTTTTTGGACTGTCCCATCCAAAATGACTTGTTTCATTTTTAAAAAATAATTATCTCTTCAAAAGTTGTAAGACCTACCTATTTTTTATCACTTTAATCACTTTATACTATATATTCTCCTAAATAACCGTACCGAAAAAAAATGAACCGTCTTGAATGGGACGAAGGGTATGAAAAAAAGGAATTAGTGATTTAGTCCCTAGTCACTCCTCATTTCCATCTAGGAGCTGCAGTTTTCTGTCCAACTTAGTATAAACCATTGGCTTATCAATTTATCTACATTTTGTTGTCATCTATGCAACTTTTTCACCAAAAGTAAAGCTTAATACTTGAATTATTGACTTCTTAACAAAATACCCCAAAACTTCATATAATTTCACTAAATATCCAAACTATCACATAACTATTTTTTTTCCACAAAAAACTGAATATCAACCGTGAAAGTACAAGCCTCATCATAAATTATTATTATTATTATTATTATTATTATTATTTAAAATTCAGGCTACTTAAACAACGTTATTTTAACAAGCTACATAATCTTTCCATGATTGAAAACTAGATTCTAGAACTGTTTTGTTAGTTTTGTGATAACTTGGATATTTATTTGTAATTGTGTATAATTCGAGACATTTTCTTTGTCAACCATTCAGGTATTAAACTGAATTTTCCCTAATATTCAAGCATAATCCGGAATGATAAATTTTTCACCACAAAATAAATGACAAAAATGCAGAATCTCAATAAGTGGAGATAGAAAATCGTGAAAATAGAAGAATATACATCGGATCACAATATCTATACTTCAGCAACATTAAATCAACACTAATAATAATAATAATAATAATAATAATAATAATAATAATAATAATACGTTTATCTTACAGATCTTAGAAGAACCAACTGTCTTCCTTGCTCTAAAAATCAGCCACCACCTAACTGTTTACAAGAAATAGACATTAAGCTGCTGAGTTAAGCAAGAAAGACAAGTTAGATGAGACCCTCTATGAACTAGCTACCAAAAGTACAAATAATATCGATACGATAGCAACCAAAAAAACGTGCATCTATACCGGGTTTTCCCCAAGAACTCATTGCCAGAGGTTTCTGGCTTCGAGTAGCACGCCTTGTTGGTCGATGTTTTTAGGTCAGCGAGGAAAGAAAATCCCAGAGCACATCTGTTGTTCACCCGATATGTTAAGCTTGTATTTGAGGACTTATGGATTTTTCCAGTCGAATGAAGCTGAAGAATGTCCAGTATATCTATGTGGTTCTATCTATATATAGCAAAGGATGATTCCAGTTTCAGGAATCACTAACCTCGAATGGTTAGCGTTACTACAGTAGTAGCACTCTCCATATCTTTTTAATATAAACAACCAATGACCATAAGGAAAGCCAGGCTGAAACGTAGAGTAACACTACCCCAGAAGAAACGAGAGTTCCGTCCCCAACAAGGCTGCAGAGAGAAAAAGAAGAGAACAAGAGATGTATCAGAAAATCACATAAGTATTCTGTATGAAAATTACACTGAAGAAAAAGATGAAAAGATAACCTTGCATCTCTGGCAGCCAAAAGTATAGTCAATGCAATCATCTGTGTGGCAGTTTTCCATTTCCCCAAGTTATTAACTGCAACAGCCTGAGAGAGGAGATATAGCTTTATAGATTAGAAAATCGATTAAACGAGTTTAATATTGTTTTAGCTCAAGATTCCAACCTCTAAAAGCTTTTTGTCCCGAGAAGCAGCCCATTCCCTGACTGCCGACATGGTTATCTACAAAGGTAATTATTTTGACAGACTTGTTAAAGCATGAGACCATGTGATAAGCCAAATAATCAAAGACTAAGTAATATTGAGATACATATCAATCGAGGAAGAAGAGAATGCTTCAGCTTTCAACTATCTCAAACTAAAGATAAAAGATATAGCCAGACAATGCAACAAGTAATTCGCAAGACGTTCCAAGGTTGACCAAAATGTCATCTATTCAGGAGTTTACATGTCATTTTCAAGTGAAAAGATGATAACCAGAAAAATTAAGTACAAGTTCTAAGAATCTGATACAATTTAGTATGGATTCAGATTCTTTTCATGAACTTATGCTGTCCGAACTTAAAAATGGAGCGCACATTTCACTACAATCATCTAAAATCCTCTTTTAACCTTACTAATCAGTAACAACAAATTCAGTCTAGTTGTCAGTATTGACAATGCAGGCAGGCTATCATCTACTTATTCTATACAATTTGCCTTCAAACTGAAGAAGCTGCTTTTGGTTTGCAGACCAATTGTAGTATTGATGGATCTATCTGACTCCATTGGTAAGGGTCTTGTCATAGTTAGATAAGGACCACTTTGATCCGATCCCAAGGCTGATTTTTAATAACATCATATAACAAATTGCATTTTAAGTAACATATGTGAACAAATAAAACCCTGTTTTGGATATTGTAATTCAACAGAGCTTCATGAAAACAAAGTAGAAATAATGAAGCAATTAACTCTAGTCCTCCTTGCCTCTCATTTCACTTCATTTCATTTCATTTTCTTCCTAATAAGTAATAACAGTAGGAAAAACGAGGTAGATGTTTTTACAAGACAAATTTTAGCAACTTGTACAGTTAATTAATACTCCAAAAGAACCAGACACTAGAGCTCGTATAATTTCTTTTCATAATTGGTGACCTAGCAATGGTATAAACTATCTCCAACAAAAGTTCCACAAAATAGAAGGCATGTTGCAGACGTAAGGTTGCTCGGGCTTCAATATTAAGCTTTAATTGAATGAATAACGCAGTTCGGGAGGATGCCAAAGCATAACCAGAGGGACATGGTGTATTTATTGCTTCACCACATAGCAAATCTGCCATTCCCCACCTTAAAATAGCTTATTCTAAGAATCAAATACTAAAATTGTGCCACATTTACTGAAATTGATAGCATAAGGAACTCGATTAATCACTTCAAATAACAATTAACAAAATCAGATATTCAAGATGTTACCTCTCTACAAATTATGGCAGTTGTAGGCACAGTCAATAGCCATGGTTCTTGGCTAAACAGACCAGCTTCAAGGGGTTTAGTACACATCAAGATCAAGGTAGTAGCAACCATGAGCTGGATATATTGAAAAAGAGAACATTATAAGGTTCTCTCACATTAGCTGCACATCAATGTTTTAAGTTTCTTTTTCAAGAAGAAGAAGAAGAAGAAGAATGTCAGCATCAATACATCCTTCATAAGAAGTTCCATTTGTGGAGTTTCTTCTCAAGGTATTTGCTTGCATTATCACCCAGCACACATAAACCTCATTTCTTTTTTGACAAACACATTAACTAAAAGCTTCATTCTAGCATTTATACTCGAGCAATTACATGGATTGCTCGTTGTTACCTTATCAGCCACTGGATCCAAAAATGCTCCAAATGGAGTACCCAATTTCATCTGTTACAACAAAACTGTAGCAATGTAATTTAGGATATAAAGAAACTACATATACATCTCATTAGATGTTTCTTAAAATCGAGGGTTGAAAATCATCACCTTTCGTGCAAGGTATCCGTCAAGCCAATCTGTAGTGGCAGCTGCAACAAAAATTCCAACTGTAGCTGATGGTCCCCACCAGCTTTCGACATAAAAAGCTAGCGAAAAAGATACAGACATGTCACTTTCTTGAACATTACCGATAAAATGGCACCAAAAAGTTGAAATTATATCAGATTTAGAATAGATGCAGCTGTAAAGAAGCCAGATGCATCAGCAGTGCATTGATCTCTCTTTTTTGTAAGATGCAGCAATTTTAATTGGATTTGTAAAACATTAACCCTACATTTGAATACAAACCAAGATTATGCAACATATCTAACATATGAAATTCCAACCAACCAGCTGTCAACATAGAAAGAGATATTCAACACGTCGATTTACATGAAATCTCTCTACCTCAACGACAAATAGACAGAACAGGGAATCATATCAAATTTGGAATAGATGCAACAGCAAAACACGCACATTCTCTCATGTCCAAATACACCTTACTGGATGCACAAATTTGAGCTGGCGCCCCTCTTAATGCATTAATGGTGCATAAAACAAAAGTTTAAAATCAAATACAAGAGAAATATACAGCACGTTTGCAAGCAAACATCATATTAAGGTACAACTGCTGAAACCAGACGTATAACATCATCCATTTTGCATAATTCACAACCGTATAAATCATTCCACCTTCATCTCCGGACGCATTTGCAATCGAAATCAGACATGAAAACAAAAGGAGATACGAAAAAAGCAGCACATACTGTATACGAGAATCGGGACGGCGGCGACACGGCCGATAGTCAGGATCGTAGGCAATGTGAGCAATTTCGACGACTTTCGCGGCGGTTTCCCGCCGTGGGTCCTCGGCGGCGGCACATTGGATTCGTCGCAAGCTGCGGTCTCCAACTTGCCATTTACAACGGCGCCCATTTGAGTCCCCAAAGTATCGCTTCTGCCGCGATCAAAGTAACCGTATTTCCCTTCGTTCCCGGAATCGGATGCGTAGAAGCAGAGATTCTGGCCGTGATTCCGGCCGCGGGAGAATCTGGGGGTGGTGCTAACCTGAGCAGGGGTCTGGAATGGAGTTGTCCTGCACCGCCAACCGGAGAGATAGCTGAGCCGCGGGATGTTCCTTGAATCGAGGTTGGCGGCGGCGGAGGAGGAGGAGAAATTGGCGAGCAATCTGTAGGGTTTATGGGCGTGGAGAATGGTAAAATTTGTGAGTTTGAGGGCGCCTGGCATGATGATGGTGGTGGGTATGGATTAAAATGCGCGCGGGTGGCTCAATTTAGCGGGGGTGCTTATTTTAGCAACGCAGGGCCAGGTGGAGAAGGAGATTTGGCGATAATGGCTGCCATTTTGAGTGTGGTGAGATATTTCAGATTGATTTGCATTTTGGCCCTCGAACTATTGGGAAAATGACAAATTGGTACTTGATAATTTTTTAAAATTTAAATAAATATCATAAATTGTCACCATATTTGGACACTTTTTATAACAATACTTTATGTTTAAAACTCAAAAATTGTATACCTAATATTTCAATTTTTCACAATATTATCATCATTTAAATAGATTTAATGGAAATTTGTGAGGATATGTTTTAGTTATGAATGAAATCTTCACTTATGTATAGAAGGCCGTAAATAGTAAATACAATTATAAGTGAATTTTCTCCGTCACAATTTAATCTTTTTTAACAGTAGAATCAAGTCCAATTTAAACATCTTACTCCCTCCGTCCACCAAAATCGTTCATTGATTTTGGTGTCACGAGTTTTAATAAATTGTAATTAGTATAAAGTAAATGGATATAAAGAGGTGTGCTATGGGGATAATAAATGAATATATTAATAGATGTTGAGTGTAAAAATGTGGGCTATATGTGGTTTTTTTGTAAATAAGAAGATAAATTTAAGATAAAAATGTAAAATTGATGTTTCCAAAATGGGAAGTGAACATTTTTCGTGGACATATCAAAACATAATTAAATGCACGAATTTAATAGACGGATGGAGTAATAATTTTTTTATCAATTTCACTGTTTAAATGTCATATATAGTATAGAACTCGGATTATACACAGATTAATTCCTTGTGGAATAAATTTAATTCATACGAATGCTCATATTATTAGAACGTAATTAGTGAAAAGAATAGAAAAAAGCGAAATCATAATCAAGTATTCCCTCCGTCCTAGTATTATTGTCTCATTTCTTTTTACACGTAGATTAAAAATGTTATATTTTGTATGTAAAATAGTATATGATACAAAATTTGATGTATTTTTTAGTTTAAAATTATTTCTCTTTTGGAATGGCTAACAATAATATAACAATCCAAAAAGAAAAACGAATCAATAATAATGTGACGACGAGAATACATAACTAGTTTATTTGTAAATGTTGATGACAGCTGGGTCTATTTGCCACCGACGACAAAATTGAAACTTCAAACTTGATTTGATGGAACTATCAATTGGTACTTGATTTATTTTGAGGTTAATACGCATAATAATTTCAATTGGGACTTAATATATTTTGAGGTTAATTCATATCTTACAAAAACATATGTATTTTTTCGTTGGATTCACATTTTGACAGGTCCTGCTGAGTGAGATGTGTAGTAGTAGTTTTTTCTTTTTCTTTTTAAAGGAATACTAGTTTGATTAATGATTAGTGATGCATTATATATTAAAACTAAATCACTCAACGTTTGATTTTGATCGATTACTATTAAATTATGTAGATTTACAACTAATACGAGGCATGCTCAAATTAATTAGTAAGAAGAATAAAGTAAACAATTACTCCATCCGTCTCATCCAAAACGACCTATTTCTTTTTGATACGGTTATTTAAGAAAAAGAGATAAAGTGATTAAATTAATATAAAAAGTAGGTAGGTCCCATAATTTTTGAATAGATAATTATTTTATAAAAATGAAACATGTCATCTTAAGTAGATATCTAAAAAGGAAGACAAGTCATCTTGAGTAATACGGGGAAGTATTATATAGCATAGCAAGTTTAATTGTGACCGTCAATTTGAGTTGGTTCTATTGCAACAGATAACAAATTCGAAACTAGTGTCAATTTTATTGGCACTATTTAGGAAATCAAGAAAACAGAATATATAATAGAGTGATGCTATTCGGTCATAATGTGGTCGGCCATAATCATTTTATTAAATGAAAAAATCATTTATTTAATTTTTGATATATTAAAAAATTGATTTTACATTAAAACAATCTTATGAAATTATAATATTAATAATTTAATATTTTAATATTTTTCAGGATAGGTGAAAAAATTGTATGTAGCCAGCCGTAATGTGGCCGCATAGCTTTATTATATATAATATCCATAGACGAAAACAAAATCTTAATATTAGTTGGCACAATCTAAAAACAATTTACATAACGTATACTCATTGTTTTCATCTCTTTCGTAAAAATATAATATCGACCCACTTCTTTGTCACAAATTTGTTACTTCCTTTCTTTTTTTTTTAAGTGTTCTATTAGTTTTTTTTTGTTTTGTTTTTTTATTAAATGTTATAGTTCGTAATTTAAAAGTAAAATCATGATATATTTTATATTTACCCTTATTTAATACTCTTGAAATTTGATAATTGGTTGTATGAATGTATTTTATCATTATAACAAATAAGATTACAAATGTATTTTTTTTGCTTGGTTTATGTTATTTAGCGGCACATGACATTTAAAAAGAACGGAGAGAGTAACTCTTAATCAAGTGAGTTGAGTCTAGGGGTGTGTAGAAATCGATCGGACCGATCAAGCCGATCGTTTAGATCGGTTTCGATCGGTTTTTATATATTTCGACGGTCGGTTTGATTTTAATTTTTTAAAATAATCGATTTTTCGATCGATTTCAATTTTAAAATTTGGGCTCGATCGATAACCGACCGACAAAATATGTGTTATGTAAATTTATTTTTAAATATTTTGGATATACTAGGCTATTCGGCCGATTCGATCGACCGGCATAAAATAGGTCGGTCAACGGTCAATGAGTGGCGATTTAGTTAATAATATAAGTGTACGTTCAGTTCTTCGATTTGCATTTTTGGTCGGTCCGTCGGTTGGATCTATCAACCTATGCATATCCCTAGTTGAGCCTGTAGCAACATATTGAGTTATTGACCCATTTCTTTTGTACAAATATAAATGTTGATATAACAAGAAATATAAAAATGATGTCGTTTGAACCATTGATATTTTAAAATAATTTGTAACATTGTTTTTTAATCTAAATTTGAACCAATCTAGCTTTGCGAGATCTCTTCTTAAAAATATCTAAAATCACACTAAGAGGGTGTTTGGTGAAACATAAAATTTGTTTTTTATAATTCGCTCAGCCAAACACCTTCTAATATTGAAATACGTTTATGTTTTGAATCCAAAACTATATTTTAAAAAATAAATGAAATTCAAACTCATACATTTCAACCGAAAGCCGAAAGGGGTAAACTATATCGAAACGAATACTCAGTGGCACTTTTAATTTACATTTTGAAGCAATGAACAAATTTCTGAAATTCAGATCTCTGATTCCATTTCTGCCTGCAAATTCACTCTTCCGCTTCTGCTAGCACACATCTCGCGCGAATTTCGTGCAAAGCAATCGCCATTTGTCTCGTGCGACGGTAAACTCGCGCTTTTCCATGTGATGATTATGGACCCCACGAACCCATCATGCCATCATTAATTCCACGAACTTTCATACAGCACACACACTAATCCCCCCCAGCCTCCCCAAGCAAGTGACTCACTATGTTAAAGAGTGTTAGACTGGTCCTGGTCAAGAGAGGACTCATTTTCAAATTGGTTTTGACTGTTTAATCTGTTATGGTATATACTCTGCTGCAGCAATTATTGATTAAATAGATCGAGCCATCAAAATAGCCACGCCCATTTGTTGCTGGCGAGAAAGCATCGATCTTTGCGGTTAAAATCTGAATTTTCTTTTCCGGCGCCGGTAATGAAGGCCAAAGGTGCGGCGGCGGTGGTGAACCCTGTTCCTGTGGTTTCTCTTGAGCACAAGAGGTATTGCGGTTAGCTTTGTTTTATGTGTGTGTGGGGATTTTAGTTGGTTCTGTTTTGTGCTCTTCGCAATGCTGTTATGTATTTGTGTGCAGCATTTTGAGAGGCCAAGTAGTTGTCTAGAATATTGCGTTTTTAGAGTTTTTTATTGGTTTGTTACTTTAATTCTGCCGACAGTTAGTTGTATATAGAATTTGGGTGTTTTCTTGAATGATTGCTTCTTTTTAGGGGTGGGGAAATTGGCTATGATAGCTTTTATTTCAAGGAGCTTTGAATCTACCTACATTTTCTTAGCAATGGATCCTGATACTTATACCAGATTTAGGGATTTTACTGAGATTAAAAAAGAATACTAATATCTGATTAGTTGCAACTATGAACCCGAAAAAGAGAAAGAGGAGTTTTGTTATTTGAGTTGTACCTGATATATATGAAATGAACATTTGAAGGAATGATGTTTGTTGACCCAACGCTGAATCCATTTCATAGTGATCAATATTGCTATTTAGATTGAGTTCATGGTCTTTGGAGGCTGACCACAGGTGTATGGGATGATTAAAAATGTCAATTTTTGCTTTTGTTGTTTATCCAAGAAATCTAAATATGTTGTATATGGATGAGAATAGTATAACCTCGGTTGTTTTTCCATCCATGATCTCTGAACATGGAATATGAATCTGCTATAAAAGAAGTGTATGTTTTGTGGGAGATAATCCCCAAGTCTGGTTGTTTGAAACATAAATTATGTCGAAGGGCAATGGAAGCCCACTTTTTGTAGTACTGCATTTGATTTTCTAACTTGCACGTACAGAGATGCTTATGGGTTTGCAGTGAGACCTCAGCACTTGCAAAGATATCGTGAATATGCTAATATCTACAAGGTTTGGTTTTCCTATCTTCGATGTCAACTCATTTATTTGTAGCTTAATTTTTTCTTTTCTTAATTTCTTCAAAGCATAATACCAATCAAAGTTAGCAACTGCTTTTTGTATATTCTTTTTCCCTTTATTCCTTTTCGTAGGAAGAAGAGGAGGAGAGGTCAGATAGGTGGAAGGACTTTTTGGAAAGGCAATCAGGGTCTGCTCAATTGCCCGTAAATGGGTCGCCTGAAACTGATAAGACCGTAAGGCTGAACAATGGATCGATAACCGCTGGTGATAGGCAAGACAATGTGGCTGATTCTGATGATTCAGATGCCAACAAGACAAAACCAAATAATTTGAATGAAGCAAATGCAGAATCGCCCTCTGAAAAAGATGGAAAAGTTCATAGAGTACAAACATGGACCGAGATCAGATCGTCCCTTTGTGCCATAGAGGACATAATGAGCTCTCGTGTGAAAAAGAAAGCGAGTTTGAATAATAGCAAGTCCGATCTTGCTGCAGAGAAGCTACTTCATTCCATTGACGAGACTAGACCTGGAAAAGGAGCACCTGAGGAAGATTCAGAGGAAGAATTTTACGACGTCGAGAGATCAGAATCAGATTCCGTTCAAGAGATTCCTCATTCAGAATCTCTACCTCCTTGGAAGGAAGAACTTGAATGTCTTGTTCAAGGTGGGGTTCCGATGGCTTTAAGGGGAGAGGTAACAAAGAGCTGACATTTTTTAGTCTCTAATCTTTCGAGTTGTATGCTCTAAAATCTTTAATTATTTTTTTTTGCTCAAAAATTACAGATGTGGCAAGCCTTTGTTGGTGTAAGAGCACGTCGGGTGGAGAATTACTATCAAAATCTGCTTGCTCCAGATGCTAATATAGAAACTAAGAGCATTCAACAAGAGGACAAGAATTCCGACTTGAATCAGAATGTAGTCATATCTGAAAAATGGAGAGGCCAGATTGAAAAGGTGATTCATTTTCTCTTCAGTTGTGAAGCCAGTTTACTGCTATAAACCTATTTCTTAAGTTTGATTGCAACTAGAAATCCAACTTTATGCACGCAGGATTTGCCTCGCACTTTTCCTGGTCACCCTGCTTTAGATGAGGACGGTAGAAATGCTTTAAGGCGTTTGCTTACAGCCTATGCCCGCCATAATCCCTCTGTCGGTTACTGCCAGGTATGCCTATTATAAAGGCTTCTCTTTTCTGCCATTTTACATAATTAAATGACAACTAATAATGCGAATTTCATAATTATGTTTTCATATTTCCCTTTCTATAATCTCCTCCGAGTCTGATCCTTTGTGGGGAAAATTTTATTGCTTGGCTTTCCCAAAGTCCATGCATTCACGCAGCTTAATCACGCATCTAACCTATACCAATGTTGACGTTTATATATGTTGTGTGCAGGCAATGAATTTTTTTGCGGGATTGTTATTGCTTCTAATGTCAGAGGAAAACGCCTTTTGGTGGGTTGAAATCTTGTTACAGCTCTGTGGTATTTTAAACCCTCGTGAAATACTTTATGTTGACTATGTAAATTGTTATATTCTGAAATCCTTGATGAGACTAGTTAAAACCTAATAAAGTGTTTATTCTTCAGGGCCTTAGTGGGACTTCTAGATGATTATTTTGATGGCTATTACTCAGAAGAGATGGTAGAATCTCAGGTATTGTTTAGTTTTTTTATCCAGCTTTGTTGCATAAATAGAGGAGTTCCTCCAATTTATTGAATGTCTGAGGAATTATAAATTGGCATAAGATGATCAGGTTTCTTGTGTTGAATTATTCTTTGCAGGTTGATCAGCTTGTTCTTGAGGAGTTAGTGCGTGAAAAATTTCCCAAATTGGGTTGGTTTCTTTGATAACTTTTCTAGTACATGACCTTTCCTTACAAGACTTCTATTAACCATTGCTTGTTGCTAACTTTGTATTTACGGCAGTAAACCATCTGGATTATCTGGGAGTTCAGGTAGCATGGGTGACTGCCCCGTGGTTCCTCACAATATATATGAATATGCTTCCATGGGAAAGTGGTGAGAATCTTTTGCAATATTGGAAGCGTTGCGCTCTAGCTCTAAATCTAGTTATTCGTTTATACAGATCCTAAATCGATAAATGTGATTAACTCAATCTGTTTTTCAGTTCTTAGGGTCTGGGATGTGATCCTTTTTGAAGGAAACCGTGTAATGCTATTCCGAACTGCACTTGCTTTAATGGAGTTATATGGTATTGGCCATCAATGTCCTTTTATTTAGGAATATTTTCAATTTAATACCCTACCTTTGAAACGTAGGCTACGTAGCAATAAAAGCCCCACTCTTTGCAATTTAGACTTATCCAATTTTTTGCACGAGATTGAAGTTGAGATTTAGACATTCATGTGACTTTAAAACTCAAAATTGATTGAGGGTTTTTGAAGCTTCATGGCGGTGCGAGTTGTACTTTCGGAAGTAGAGGAGGAGAGGTGACTGTCTAAATCTCAAAAACCCTCAATCAAGTTGACTGCTATTGCAAAGAATGTTAAAGTTGGGTCTTTGTTGCAAATGACCCCAAAGATTGGGTATTAAATTGCAAATAACCCTTTTAGTTATTTGATATGAACATAATATTTCAGCCCTTTGAATTCTCATCTATATAGTACATCATGAGACCGTGTTTCTGGGCTTATCTTCAGCTTTCTGCAGGACCTGCATTAGTTACAACGAAGGATGCTGGAGATGCAGTCACGCTGCTTCAGTCACTAGCTGGCTCCACTTTCGATAGCAGTCAACTTGTCTTGACAGCTTGCATGGGTTACCAAAATGTTACAGAGGAAAGGTTGCAAGAACTAAGAAATAAACATCGGCCAACTATTATGGCTGCACTGGAAGAAAGGTCAAAGGGAATGAGAGTTTGGAGGGATTCTCAGTGTCTGTCTTCAAAGTTGTATAGTTTCAAGCAGGATGCAAGTTCAATTATAAGAACTGATAAACCAGAAGGAACGAATGGTGATATGTCGCACTTGGATGGTTCACCCTCTAACAGGGATGGGCTTTACACGAGCATGAATGGTGACGTGGAGATAGATCCAGCTAAAGATCTTCAGGAGCAGGTAGCTATTATTTATTTCACCCAAGATAAATGGACTCTTAATTCCTCCTTAATCCTATCTTTCCATAAGTTTCTTTGACTCGTCTTAGTTTTTTCCATGCGTTCTCTCACTTTAATTGTATTTTGAGCTTACAATTGATATAAGCACAATCTTCAGCTAACTGCCATCCTTGATTGCCATGCTGGCACAACGAACAACTATGGCTTTTGAAGTGCATGGTACAGGCTATCCGTCCATGTTTTCAAATCGTTGGATGTCTGGTGGTGGAGTTATTGAGTCGGAAAGTGAAAAAAAAGAAAAGAACATCAAACGATAAAATTGGAAACATGGGCGGACAGCCTAAATTGTAGGCTTCAAAAGCTAATCAATTTTGAGTGTCAAAAGTCATTTCATTACTCCAATGATATAATTGACACAAATTGAAAAAGGTCACGACAAAATTGATAAAGTTTGAAGATTGGGAGAGTTGAAAAAAACTTGAAAGATTGGAAAAGAAAGTGATATTAATCCTTTTGGTTTTTGTTGTTTTATTAGATCTTGATTTTGAAGTTATAAAGTTGTTTTTACTTGCTTACATTATGCTTTGATTGCTCGTTTCCTGTTGCTTAACTGTACATTTTGTACAAATGTAAATAGTATCTCATATCAAACAGCTCGTATAACTTTCTAAGAGAATTTTGTTCAGGTGGTATGGCTTAAGGTTGAGCTGTGCAAGCTGCTTGAGGAGAAACGGTCAGCTGAGCTCAGGTGAACACAACTCTCTAGTCCTTTGAAGTCTCAATCTCTTGTCGAAACTACTAACATTTGTACACGAAGCTTCATTCTGTACCAGCTCCCAGTAGGATTAATTACATTCTTCCAAGTTGGACAACTCACTTTTATTTTCATGGGTTAAAAATGCCTTCCAATATTGAGAACTTCTTCTCTTCTGTCTGACAAGAAGGAAGCCCATCCTCTAGTATCTTTGTCTTTTTCGAGAACTGTGGTCATAGGTCTTGCATCTCTACACTTCATATCATCTCATTCGAAAAAATATAGATCGAAAGAAGGTATTTTTTTTAACCATAGAATTCACGCCAAAGCTTATTTTAGAGCTTATAAGCTCAGCATATAAGTTATCTAAGTGTTTGGATAATTGAGCTTATAAACTATATAGAGAATCGCGAATTAGAGAGCGAGAATCCTAGTTAGAACTTAGAAAGAGAAAATTGAAGAAAGATGAAACTATAAGGGTATATGTAGGAAATAACAAACCATAGCAGGGTTATTTTGTAATTGATTGTTGCTTATAAGATCATGAAAAGAGGGTTTGAGGAGCTTATTTTTGGGGAGCTTATAATCTGTTGTATTTTATTTTCACAGCTTATATGCTGTTTAGGAAATTATTTTGCCAAACACTTCTCAAGAGCTTATAAACTGTTTGAAGGAGCTTATAAGCCTAGCCAAACACCCTATAAATTTGATAAAGGCATAAATTATTTAAATATCATTATCTAACTTTATGGGAAGTAAGTTTTATACTATCCCATCATATACTATCTTAAACCATTGATCCTGTGACATGTCTTTTACCACATGGGATTTTCAAACATCAATAAATAAAGCAAAATGTGTGTGCGCTACATTTCTCACGTTTCTCTTTTCTATATACAGAGCAGAAGAGCTCGAAATAGCACTGATGGAGATGGTTAAGCAGGATAATCGTCGACAATTGAGTGCTACGGTGATTACAAAGCTTGATGCACTGTTTTTTATTTTGTTCTTGTTATTTTTCTTACAGATTATATACAAACATGGTTTTCAAATAGATGTTTAAGTCATATAGTCAGCAGTGGTATTTTTTGAGGGTGATAATCCCGATTTCCGTAGCAGGATTCAATTTTGCCCCTTAAAATCTACTCCTTTAAGCTACTCAACCTAATGGCCGAGCATCTATTTCGGATTTTAGGTTGAACAATTGCAGCGAGAGGTCTCTGTGCTACGGAGTGCCCTTGTTGATAAGCACGAACAAGAGAACGCGATGCTTCAGGTAAGACTATTGATGTATATAGTATAATTTCCTACAGCTCTCCACGAGTAGGGTATCCTCTCTCCACTGGACTTGTGAATTCATTTGCAGTAAATACTAAACGTATTTTAATCCTAGTTTGCTCTTTCAGCGTGATAATCCATAGCTATTTTTTGTTTACAGATTTTGATGAGGGTTGAACAAGAGCAGAAGGTGGCAGAAGATGCTCGCATATATGCCGAGCAAGATGCTGCTGCGCAGAGATACGCGGCTCAAGTGCTTCAGGTTTCTTCTACTCTTTTCAGTAGCGTGACAAGTAAGATTTGCAGCATGTCGTTATCTTTGTTAGCTTCTATATTCACAGGGCTGCCAGTTTTCTTTGGTCAATTTTCTTCTCATCCACTACGACTTGCCACATGTATCAGCACGCATATAACTCTATTTGATTTTTGTCACTCCAATATTATAACTTCTCTGTTGCTTTTCTCTTAATTAACTCAAATTTTCTGGTTTTATTGAGTTTTCTGCTGTACTGACGTAACAAGCATGTGCAGGCGAAGTACGAACAAGCAACTGCCGCCCTGGCTGATATGGAAAAGAGGGCAGTTATGGCGGAATCCATGCTGGAAGCTACCTTGCAGTACCAGTCTGGGCAAACCAAAGCATTGTCTTCCCCTCGGTATTGAAAATTTGTTTATTCATAATTTTAATTATTAAATTCAACATTAAAGTTTCTCATAATTTGATGATATTCTCATGCCAGTCCATTCGAGCACAAAATAGAATCTTCCGATACTTTTGCCGGTTTACCCTTTTGTTGTGCCCTACTATTAGTTCCTTAGCCTCCTCCCTATTTGTTTATGTCTTCATTTAGATCGACACAGCAAAGTAATCAAGAACCTTCACAAGATGTACCGACTAGAAAGATCAGTTTGCTAACCAGACCATTCGGACTAGGCTGGCGAGACAAGAACAAGGTTAGTAATTGCTTTCATCTACGGAGACTGACGATAATTCTTATTTGTTTCCTTGTTTATAGTGTTCCTGCTATCATCTGAATGCTCATTGGTGCATTCATGTTCGTTAGCTATCAGTGAGTTAGCATTAATCAATAATCATATTTGTTCTTGAAATCCCTACTCAAAATTGACTTCTCTTTGTTAAGAAACAGATTAATATGCTGCCAGAACAAATTTAAATGAATATGTTGTGAGCTAATTTTTTTTGTATATTAGTAGCCAATGATCAATCTTACATTAGTGTAAGTTAACACGAGGTTACATGAGTCGAACTGGAAAACTTAAATTTTCTAACTATTGATGCAATAATCTGACTAGGAAAGTATCATGCTACTAAGAACATTTTGTATGTGATCATACTCACTAGTATTCTTCACTTTCTTCTGGTGCTTCTATGGCTTACGTTTCTGTTATAACCCATCCTCTTGGATTCGTAGAAAGGTTTCGTTTCATTTCTGTTATCATCCATCCTCTTGGCTTCGTAGAAAGGTTTCGTTTCATTTAGGCATGAACAGATTCACGAGTTCTTATCATGATGCTATTAAAACTAGCTCCTCTATATTCATCTATGTTGTTGGGTTTTATTGAAAATAAAAGTTGAATGAAACAGGGGAAGCCGACAAGTCTTGAGGAGCAAAATGATGTGAAACTTTCAACTGAAGGGAAGAGTTTAAACGACGTGCAGGCGGAGGTCCCGGTGGAGGAGACCGATAGTCGTAAGACTGAGGAGGCATCGGAGTCGTAGCTCAACGAGAAATGGAACCGGTTTCCCTCCAGTTTGGCTCTGTGACGTTGTTCTGTGCTATTTGAGTTTTTTTAGGAGGAAACGTTAATATTTTTTGTTGTTTCTGTCTGTTATTTTTCATTTTCAATAATGATTTAGTGAGAGAGAGGTATAAGTAGCAGCTTATATGTCAATTTAGGAAAATTGTTGAGGAAAGAATTGTAATTCTTGTAGTACTTGTATGATAAGTGGGTTTTTTGAGACAAAATAGTCTCGAGGAAACAAATCATATACCTTTCATCCCCTAATTTTTTTTCCTAGTTTTCATTTTTGGGACGTCCTCCAATTTCATTCATATTCATTTATGGTAACTATCTTTTCAACTTTATCCTCGATAATATCATTTATTTACTCATTTTATCATCCATGGTCTATCACTATTTCTCTTTTTTACCCTCAACAATCCATTTATTTGCACATTTTAACACTTATAATCCACCATTAACTAATTTAATATTATACTATTGAGGAATTCTTATTCCACTTATAATAAATTCTGCAACTTTTATTAAAATCTGTGTCAAAGATTTCTAGGAATGGATTTGGGAACGGAGGGAGTATATTGTTTATAGTTTTAACCCCCCTCCCCCCATCCCCCAACCCACCCCTCTTGTTTTGTGATGTTTGTTATTTTGTACAAAGTATATAGACAAACTCTTCTCGGTCTATTCTGAATATTAGTTGATCGTCTCATGTTAATGAAAAAAATAATTTCTTTTATGTTTGTAGCAGATATAATACACTATATAAACTCTGGACTTTTCCTTTTCTTTTTCTTTTTCTTTGTGGAAATAAAACATTTCAAAGTGTCAATGCTTATAGGTGTAAGCATTGAGAAAAGAAAATATTAGAAGATTTTACGAGCATAACTTTTCTAATAATCGTAGTGATTCATGTCTAGTAGTTGTTAATGAAACTTTTTGAATTAATAAAATCTAATTTGAATAATAAACCCTAATTTTGAATTAATAAACCCTAATTCAAATTAATAAGCCCAATTTTGAATTATTTTATGATTAATAAACCTTTTTTGAATAATAAAGTCTAATTATGAATTAATAAACCTTACTTGTAATTAATAAACCATAATTATGAATTAATAAATTCTAATTTTATTTTAATAAATAATTATTTCTTTAAAAGTTGTGGGACCTATCTATTTTTTATCACTTTATACATTTCTCCTAAATAATCGTATCGAAAAGAAATGAACCGTCTTGTATGGGACGGAGAAAATATATGATTGTCACGGGGTTTAATCAATACCTCAATGAAAAATCAATCACTAAGTTTGTGAAGAAATCATCCTCAAATGACATTCTTACATGGTCAGAAATGTTCCGATTCAGCTGCTATATCGTCGTTCTCTTGACCATCTTGGCATAGAGGTTCCAGAGCTTATCCGCTTTTGATCTCATCCGTCTCGGGGCCATACTTCTTCGAAGCAAGATACCCTAAGGCCGTCGCAACATCTGCAATGTGCGGCCGAGCATTTGGTCGGTCTTGAACGCACATTCCGGCGACGACTAGAGCTTCATACAAGCCCTCAGCTGGGTAGTGACCCTGCAGCAAGGGGTCAGCCGTCTCTTTGAACTTTCTACGGTCTTTAAACACAGATCGCACCTGTCATAATAATCGGAGTTATTTGATGAAGGGTTAATTGCGGCAAATATAACCTGGACTTGCAATTCCAACACCGTTTATTTTCATATATGGTAATCTAGGGATGAGTATTCGGATTTCGGTTCAGATTTTTAACTAATCCGAACCGATCCAAAATTCGAATTTTGAGAGAGAGAAAATCTGATCCGAATCGAATATCCGAAAATCCGATTTTTATAAAAAATTGAACCGAAATTATCCGAAAAAAACCGAAAATCAAAATCAATTTTTGTTAATTCTTATATACATTTGTATTAAATTTAAAATATTTAAATAAAATATTATTTTATATATAAATTAATATAATTCGGATTTTCGGATTTTTTCGGATTAAAAAAAATCTAATCCGATCCGATCCGAAAATTCGGAATTTTGTAAAATTTCAATCCGATCCAATCCAAAAATCCGAACATTTTAAATTTCGATTTGGTTTGGTCAGATATTCGATTTTTGGATTTTTTACTCACTCTTATTTGCTATACTGACAAAACAACATCGTTTTAGTAGTACACATCAAACAAACTAATGAAGGAAATGTTGTGATTGCAATGTTTTAAAAAAGTAATGTATAAATTGCAAATGCAGGTAAATGAACTAAACATGAAGTAGAAGAATCTCTTACCCATGCAACAAGGTTCGCTTCGGCGGTGCCTCTCGAGACGTCGATCGCCTTTCTACCGGTGATGATCTCGAGAAGAACTACTCCAAAACTATAGACATCTGATTTTAAGGACAGTTGCCCCATCAAGGCATACTCCGGTGCCCAATACACGATCGTTCCCATCACTCTACCAGATACATAACAAATCGGTCCTAATTTGGCTAATCCGAAATCCGAGAGTTTAGGGTGACACTCTTCATCAAATAAAATGTTGGAGCACTTCAAATTTCGATATATAACAGGTGGATTTGCTTTGTTGTGCAAATATTCTAAGCCCTTTGCAACACCAGCTGCGATCTTCATCCTCGTGTTCCAGTCAAGACGGTTTTGATCCGGAGGAAGGTCTTATGAGGGTGTAACAAGAACAAACTATTATTCACTCTTGGGATAATAATTAATACCAAACAAGAATGGCAATATGAATGAGCAAAATATTCAAAATTCGAATAATTGAATCGAACAAAACCAAAATATTGTATTTGGTTCGATTTTCTTCGGGCTTATTTCTTTCTTTCAAAATTCTGATTTTTCGGTTCTTTTTGGTTTGGCATTTCTGAAAATCGAACAAAATCAAAATCTTAATTATATACATAATATTAACTTTATTTAAATAATTCCATTGTAATTTAAAATATAATAATAATAATAATAATAATAATAATAATAATAATAATAATAATAATAATAATAAATGCACAACAAGTAAATCCTATGATGAGGCATGTACGTGTACTATACCAATCTATTGATTTTGCAACACATGATCGTTGGACCGGCCATTTTGTAAGGAAACACATACCGTGCAGATGGTCTTCCAACGATCCTAGAGGCACGTGTTCGAATACCAAAAGTCTCGTATCTCCATCAGCACAATATCCGATCAAGTCGATCAAGTTGGGGTGATGAAGCAGACTTAACATCACCACCTCAGTCAGAAATCTCTGATTCCAGTGCGGCCCAAACCGGTCAAATTGCTGTATAGCCACAATCTATACAAAACCACAATATTACCACTTTGTCTTACAAAAGTTCTTTCATTCGAGCATTAATTTCTAACAAATTACTTTCTTCGTTCCTAATAAGGGGGTGTTTGGCTAAACTTATTTTAGAGAGCTTATAAGTTTCAAGAGCTTATAAGATGTTTCAAGAGCTTATAAGAGGTAATATCTCAAGTGCTTATAAGTTGTTAAAGTGTTTGGATAATTGATCTTATAAGATAGAGAAAGAATCGTGAGTTAGAGAGAGAAAATCATATCAGAGAGATAAAATTGACGAGATGAGAAATTGATAGTGTATGTGTAGGAAATAACGAACAATAATAAGGTTATTTTGGTAAATTCATGGTTACTTATTAGTTTATGAAAAAATAAGTTAGGGTTGACCAACTTATTTTTAGGGGAGTTTATAAGCTATTGGAATGATTTTCACAAATTAAAGTCGCTTTGGAGCTTATTTTGCAAACCTTGCAATGAACATATAAGCTCCTAAATTTATAAGCTGCTTTAAAGAGCTTATAAGTTTAGCCAAACACCCTCTAAGTGTTCTATGACATCAAAACACGCACTCAGGTAATGGATAATTTTACTTATTCTACCCGAATTATGCAGTATAAAATCATGAAATGAGACACTTATTTGAAAATAAAATTCATTTTAAAATAGGCCACTTATTAAAAGACCTGATTTTCCATATTTGATGAACAACAGACCTGATTGTTGCTCTGCAACCGACCTTTATATACTATTCCCAATCCACCTTCGCCTGAGAAACATTCTGCTGCAAAATTCTTCGTTGCTTTTGCCAATTCTTGAAATGTAAATGTGCGCGGAGCAACATGGTCTGATCCTGTCTTTAATTCCAACAAAGGATTTACCTTGTGATTTTCTGCCATGGGTTGATGAACTCAACAGCATTAGACCAAAATGTAATTTTCAAGAGAATGAACTCTTGGTTAAAAATTATGATCATGAATGAATGAATGAATAGCCTATTTGGTTTTTGAAAAATTTCGAGTCCAACTTCTGCGAACTTCAGTTAGTATCTGTGAAGGCGCTTCTTCTGGTGGATGAATTCAATATATTGCCTAATTACTTTGTAGATGAACATGTAGAAAAACTAAACTACAATCTTGAGAGCCCAAAGAAAAAGAAAAAATTGTCGTCAACACTTTCAGTCAAAATTAAATTACCTTTATTTGATTGGAGCTGATCATCATCAAACTTGGTGCCCTGTTCTTTGTTTGCTCTTTTCTTTGAGAGGAAGCAACCCATTTTCCTCCCTCTCTCCCTCTGTCTGGGAGAGAGAGAGTTCAGTTTAGCTGGCTGCTTTAGTATACATACTTTTGAGGGAAAAATATTACTACCTCCTTTCACCAAGTTGGTTCCTTGTTTTCGATGGAATGAATTTTAATAAATTATAATGAATGTAAAATAAATGAGTGTAAAAATATGAATTATATGGATAATAAATGAATATATTAATGGATAATGGATGTAAAAAGGTTGACCATAAATGAGTTTTTTTGTAAATAAATGAATAGGTTTAGAGTAAAAATGTGAAATTGATGTTTTCAAAAAAGGAAAGCGAATATTTTTTGTGGACAGACCAAAATATAATTAAATGAACGTATTTGATGGACGGAGGGAGTATATTTTAGTCCAATAAATTGAATTTGTGACAATTTTAGCATAATAAATTAATAAAATCTCAATTAAGCCTAATGAACTAAATTTTATGAATTTTAGCCCGTACACGTGTGCTTTGACACGTTAGATTCAATCAAACAACATCGTTTGAACGATGATCAATGAACTGTAAATCTTCATAACCACAAGGGCTTCTATGGAGTCGATGTACGACCTCATCGCCAACAACAGACTAGAGAACTGTAGACCTTCACAGCCACGAGGGCCACCTCATGTGCCAAAAGAAGTTGTTTATGACGTGTCGAAGTTTATAAAATTATCACAAAATTCAATTCATTAGGCTTAATTGATGTATCATTAATTTATTAAAGTAAAATTGTTATATTCATTTTATTAAGTTAAAATTATATACTTTTCCTACTTTTCAACAGCAAGTGGAATGTGCGTTGTCAATTGTCATTCTTTCTTGATTTTTTTCCCCTTAAACTCTATTCTTTATGTCGAACCAGATTCTAAAATGATATATTTTCTTATTTTTAAGCATAATGAACTACAGTCGTGTATATAAGAAGTGGTTAATATATATATATATAGAGAGAGATGATTATCAGGAAGTCGGGGTTAGTAAGAGTGGAGGAAGGCATAATAAACCAGATTCTAAAATGATATATTTTCTTATTTTTAAGCATAATGAACTACAGTCGTGCAATTGAATATATTCGTTGACAAGAGATGATCTTATTTGCATTTCAATATGCATTCTTCTTTTACGATTAAAAATAAAAATCTCATTTTTTTTAACTGGAACCATAATATAATTAGTGTGGAAGTTATTTGTTTCAATTAGATGATCTAGTATGTAGATGGACAATTCAAGTTTTGGATTCAAATTTCACTAATTTTTCTATATTGAGCTAACTAAAAGTCAGAGTTTAAATTTGACTTATTCATGTCAACTAACCTCGAGAGACGAGTTTGAAATTTAATAAAGGTTTAATCTTATATTATTTTGAACTTTGACCCCATAATAACATTGTGGACAAAATTTATAAATAAAATTTGTATTTATCTCCATTGTTCGTTTAATAGCTCGAATTAAAATTTACGACCAACTAAAGCTGACATGTATCAGACATAATTTGACATCACAAAAGAACAAAATAGCATCTGAAATACACGTCTTCCTTAGTTGGCCGAAAATATTAACTCGGACTATTAACTAAACAACGAAATAAATACAAACTATATTTGTAATATTTGTAAAATTTGTAAATTCAGGATTAAAAAAATGCCACATCATCAAAATCCAAGGTATAATTTTAATATTAACCTTTTAGAATTACCAATGTCTAATTCCCAAATATCTCGATACATGTAAACTCATATGTAGGAAAATTATTTTGGTATCAAACTAAGATCGCCTCTTAAAAGAAGATAAAATTAACAAAAACTTAAAGATGATACAACTTTAACAATTAGTATACATGCTAGTGCTACTAATGATCCTGATCGATCTTAATTTCGTAAGGGAAATAAATGCAAAGAACACCAAAGATTTACGTGGTTCGATCGTGAATAAGATCTACGTCCACTGGGCGAGAGAGAGTGTATGTGTATTGAGAGTGTAAGCGATTACAAAGAGAGTGAATGCCTTATGTCGCCTAATCTAGCCTCTATTTATACACAATGTATTGACCTGAGATCTCGAATCAAAGTCTTCTAACTAGGATTCGAGATCCTATCCCTCTCGAATTAGGATTCTTTTAGATACGACTGAGCTTTCTGCGTTCCCACTAACTTTAGGAGTCTTCATGGGCCGAACTTGTCCAGGCCGAGCTTGATGTCAGGGTTACTTGTATTGGGCCTGATGCTTGGGCCTGGTAGTTGGGCCGTATCCTATCACAACCCCCCAAAAGACGCAGAAACGAGGTCATCCGGATTGAGGGTTGTTGTGACGACGGGGTTTGGACGATCTTTGACATTCTTTTTATTGTCCGACTTTGTGTGTGTCAATGTTTCGACGTCAGATATCGTATCTTGTGCTTTCGCAGAGGCGTCTGCCGAGGTCTTGTTTGTTGTTTGTATCTCGGCGAGGTGTCCCGCTTCGCAACGCGAGGCGTTATCTTAGGTCTTATGACCGCTTCACCTAATGAGGCGTTAAGCCGAGGTCTCGACCGGCTTTACCCGACGGGCGCTTAGTCAAGTCTTCGACCGATTTCACTTGGCGAAGCGTTAAACCGAGGTCTCCTGATCGGCTTTACTCGACGAGGCGTTAAGCGAGGTATTCGACCGCTCACCCGTCGGGCGTTAAGCAGAGGTCTTGTGAATAACTTCACCGTCGAGGCGTTATGCCGAGGTCTTCGACAGCTTCACCGACGGGCGTTAAGCCGAGGTCTTGTGAATAGCTTCACCGTCGGCGTTATGCCGAGGTCAAGACGGATTTTCGCGTTCTTTAGCATCGACGCGGATACGCATTTAATGCGCATTAAATTGGCGGCGTTGGATTCCCGATAAAGTGCATATTAGGGAATGTCTTCCTCGATACGCAATATCTCTTATCACCTTGCGCTTTCTACATTTCTCTTTTTTTCAAAAAAACTCCTCGCCTTCTCGCGAAACAATTATTCTGCGCCATTGACGACTTGAAGCTTCTTGTCTTCTTCATCGATAAACAAAAGTAAGTAATGGCTACTTCTTCTTATAACGAGTCGCTGAAGGCCAAATCGTGTCTGTTTCCGCCTAATTCGTTAGTGTCTACTGCTTTTACCCGTATTCATATGCCTCTCTCGAGTGTAGTCTGCGATTCCCTCGGTGGGGATTGCGGTAAAGTGTCTTCTTTTCTTCAATCTTAGGTATTTCGATATTAGGGATATCTGCTTTCAATATAGTATTCCTTCTAATATTGAGTTCGTTGCCCCGTCCGGAGGATAGGGCTTGTGCCTCCGGATGGTTTTATTTCCGTGTATGAGGACGCCTCGAGGTTTGGTCTTCGCCTTCCTTACCCTTATGTATATGTTGAGTTCCAAGAGATGTTTGGCCTATCTCGCCCAACTCTCGCCGAACTCATTCCGGCATACGATCGCCTAGGGTGTCTATGCCTATAGCATAATTTTCCTTTGACCTTGGGGCTCGTCCTTGCTTTTTGCAGAATCGAAGGCGGCTCGGGGTGGTATTATCTATCACCCGTAGGAAATTCAAAGCAAAGATTAAATCGAAGATCTCCAACCGCGTAAGAAGTTCTTCTTCCGGTTCGAGGACATATGGAGTTCCATGGCGATCGATAAGATCGCCGATGTATTTGTCGACAAGGGCTTCGTGACTGGAGGCTGGCCGACAAAATTGGCCTCGTTGACGAGGTCTTCTCCGAGGCCGAGCTTGCGGGGCTGGCTTAGCCCTTATGATCCTACCTCCAGGGGTGGAGTCGGTGAAGGTGAGGCCCTTCTTCTCCTTTTTTTTCTTTATTTCATGATTATACGTGTTGATCTTGACCCATGTATTTCACGGTAGTGAATCTTCTAAGGGAGAAAAGAAGAAAGGAAGGAGCCGATCCTTGTGGTCGAGCCGATCTACGTGTCGAGGCGCCGCCTCGACTCAAGGATTTCGGGACATGCCCAAATGAGTGTGGGGCTTCGAGGTCCCTTCACCGCACCACTCACTCAAGCGCCAAGAGGCGGAAGCATGTAATCCCCGAGTCCCGGTTGTCGCCGAGGTGAGAAAGTAGATTATTCGTTCCACCGCCTCTGCCTCTTTCCCGAGGTAATGTACTTGTCCTTATACTTTGTGCGTAGTATCAAAATTGTGTTCTTCGACCGATGTATATATTGCATAGGGGTCGAGGACGCGTGGCAGAGGTGTCAAAAGTATCCGATCTTATATCGATTACTTGAAGCGCCGTTCACACGCAGCTGACCGGTATGCTCGGGAGGTGGAGGAGGAGGCGAATACCTCCTTGCTCAAGAAATATCCGAGGTCGAGGCAAAGATCCGGACCTCGTCAAACGAAATGACGGATCGCGACGGCCATTGAGGCAATGCAGCGGGGGGCGGTCGTGAGGCAAGCGGTATGGAGGAGGCGGCGGCCGAGGCGGCGAGGGCCGAGGTTGCCTGATGAAGGCGAGGTAGGACAGTTCGCCGTCGGGAGGCGGACATGGCGAGCTCGCGAGGAGAACGCCGCGCGCTTTGCGAGAGGCGCTCATGTCGGCGAAGCCCGGGATGGTTTCGGACGGGCCGAGGTGCTTAATAAGCGCGCCGTCTCTGATGCAATCAAGAGGTCGCCGAGGACCACCTGCACTCTGACAAAGCCAAGTATGGGTGCGAGGAGACCGAGGATGATGTCCCGAGACAGCCTATTTTGATGTGCTCGTCCGCGCCCGAAGGAGCTTCCGTGTTGCGTAACCTCGCCTCCGGCTCTTTTGTTCGCGGAGTCTGCTCGCTGTCCGTGGATCGGGATCCCCGACCAAGCTTTATTGTCGATCATGCAAAGGGGTCGGGAGGCGGTGATGCTTCGAAGGCGTCGAGACTCGGTGGTTCCCGAAGAGGCCGGTCGGTCGGGCCGACGGTAGGCGGAAGAGGTCGAGGCTATCCGAGCTTGGATGCGGCGGATGTGGACATGGTCGAAGCTTCCGGAGGGTCGATTGATCCCATCTTTTTCACTCCCTTTTTTTTTTTTGAATGTAAATGTATATTGATTTTGCTATGGGCATGTTAATAAAATCACAAGTTTATGTTAAGAAACTTATCTTTTTATTCGATTGTCTCCTGAAATGCTTGATGCTTCTCCTGGTTGAATCGAATCAAAGACCGTCGGGCTCTTGAGTTGAAAGAGGTCGAACTCCTCCATATAAAGGGACGGCTTGGTCACGTCTGCGAGTCCGATGTCAACATAGAGCCGCCAGAGAGCCGACGAGCTCCGAGCTCGCCTTTTGGAATGGAGGAGGCGTTCGAGGTCGCCAGAGAAGGCAGTGATAGGCGAGGAGCATGCCGAGTACGAGGAGGTTATCCACCGAAATGGTGGGACGACGATCCGGTTGAAGCGAGGTTGTCGAGGCTTTGCCGTTGTCAGCGAGGTACCGCCGAATATGGTCGGACCTCCGGCAATTCACTTGAGCGAGATGTCAATTAAAAGGCTCGAGCATATACAAAACTGCGTTGCTCGACAACCACAAATCGACGAAATGCTTCGACGGGACGCAGAGGCCTCTTCTTCACGGAGCTTCTCGATGCCTAGAATAACAGAACCAAGCTATGACGATCCGGGTGGCGCGCTCGAGAGGCGTGCCATTGCCCTCGAACGTCGTGGACCCTCGTGGCATCGAGATCGGGCGTCATCAAGTGGCGAGGCCGAGCTCGCAGAGCTGCATCGTCAAATGACCGAGGTCGAGGCGGGGCCCGTGGTGTAGATCAAGGACGGTAGAGGTGGGATTAGCATAGATGAGCCGTTGAATCGTGATTTTGCTAGGGATCGCTCGATTATTCCTGCCTCGCCTTGTGTCTGCATAACTTATTTGTTAATAAAAAGATTTATTTGCTTCGTGTTGGCTTTGTATTGAACAAGAGTAATATGCGAAGGTAGTTCGTCTTGTATAGAGAATCGCTCAAATAAACGAATGAACCGCCCGCACGGGCGGGGTTCTGTTTTTTTGCCGAGGTTATCGGGAGGGTGGTCCCTTTACTGACTACATAGAAAGAACCGCTCAAATAAACGGCGTAATCGATTTAGTATGTAGGAGTGGTTCTCGCTTTTGTCGAGGTCATCGGAGGGTGGTCCCTTCATCTACATAGAGAACGGCTCAAATAAACGAAGGTAGTCGATCTCGTATGTAGGAATGGTTCTGTTTTTTGCGGGGGCGTCGGGAGGGTGGTCCCTTCATCTACATAGAGAACGGCTCAAATAAACGAAGGTAGTCCGATCTCGTATGTAGGAATGGTTCTATTTTTCGAGGTCATCGGGAGGGTGGTCCCTTCATCTACATAGAGAGAACGGCTTCAAATAAACGAGGTAGTCCGATCTCGTATGTAGGAATGGTTCTGCTTTTTTCGAGGTCGTCGGGAGGGTGGTCCTGTTGTGAATCAAGAGTCAAGAATGAGGAAGAAGGGTGGGGTTACGGCGATTTGGGAAGAGGGAAGGAAGCAGAAGAAGAGAAGAGGGCAAAACAGATTTGTTAAGTCGTGTTTTCAATTAAAGGAGTTATCTACAGCATACACGTGTACACTGGAGAAGCCTCCAAGTGTTATTTTAATTTCTGAATTAAGAATTTCCTTCCCTGCAAATTAAACCTTGTATTTGCTATTTAGTTTGGGGAACACGAAAAGGGGAATACAATTTTTGGAAGTTACAATTCTCTCTCTCTCTTGTCTTTCTCTACCCCTATTCTATCTCTATCTTCAATCCCGATTTCTAGCTACGTATACATTAATCTGCTCCACTACTTCTATCACATAGCTACCCACCGTAGCTTAACATTTGTATCGTAGCTGGGCGTGGGATGGCGGAGAGCACGCGTCCGTGAACCGCAAGAAGCACAAAAAGGGTAGATCGATTCGCAAGAGATTACAAAAGGAAGCATCGAAATCAAACTCAAGAACAAATCATCGCATATATGGTAAATTCGATCAACTCATCGAAACCTTGGGAAACATGCAATTACAATTAACAAACATGGGAAGGGAAGGGATCTATTCTCGGATCCTATGGGGAGAAGATGGGCCACATGGGAATTTTCACAAGGATATAGGATAAGGACCCCGGGTAGTATGAATGGCCATCGTGGTGTCATATGAGCCCTCTACCCAGGTGGACTTCCCTAGGTTTGATGGGACAAATCTGGGTCATGGATGTTGAAATGTCAAAACTACTTTTCCTTATTCCTAATATACGATTTGCGAGAGGATGAAAATAGCAACTATGCATTTTGAGGAAAAGTCGATTTGTGGTACCAAAATGTTTCCACTAGACACCCGAATTAGGTGGAGCAACTTTGTCATGGTGTGTCTGCAAGATTCAAGACCCAAAAGAAGCTAGGATCATTGGGGAATTCAACAAACTCACTCAACATGGCGCTTTCTTGACTATATCGACAAATTTGAGGAACTAAGGGCTTGCCTTTCATTAACGAGGAGGACCGACTTTCCGTAAGAGTATTTCGTTGCCAGCTTTATTAGTGGGTTAAGCCCTGATTTACAACCAGCTGTGAGGATGTTCAGGCCATCTACAGTTGAGGAAGCTATTGAATTGGGAAGTGAACATCTGCAATCTCTTGATGCTATCACAAGAAGGATGAAGGGAGTTGGTAAGATGGTGGGTAATGTTCAAGAGAGGAAGGGTGGATCTGCCCTAATATCCCAGGGAAGGGTGTAACCATTCCAGGCAAACCCCCTTTCAAGTACTTAACCTCAACTGAAATGAATGCTAGGAGAGAGCAAGGGCTATGTTACAATTGTGATGAGAAATATATGCCGGGACACAGGTGTAAACAAAGGATTTCCTACCTAATCATGACTGAGCAAGAGGAGAGTACCTTCTTTGAGCACATTCCCCCTAAGAGTGACAGTGAAGAGATGGAGGGGCAGCCTGTGGAAGAGGTGCAATTGACCTTGAGCTCCAAGGTGGGAGGGGGTGGACTGACAACTATGAGGGTGATAGGGGAAGTGGACAAACAGAAGATCAATATCCTCATTGATTCAGGTAGTACCTTAAGCTTCATCAATACTGCCACTGCACACAATCTGGGTTGCAACCTGGAAACCACAAACCCCATATTAGTTAAAGTTGCTAATGGTAACAAGATGGTTAGTACAAAGAGAGTACAATCACTGAAGTGGAAAATGCAGCAACACCCTTTCATTTTTTCACCAAGGCTTTTGGACATTGAAGGGTGTGACTTGATACTGGGAGGTGATTGGCTCAAGATATGTACACCAGTGGAATTGGACTATGACAAGATGGTCATTGCTGTGACATGGATGGGTAAGAGAATTAAACTTGGGCCATTCGAGAAGGGCGGTGCCGTTTAATCTCGGACCGGGCCTTTTCCATATTCGACCAAGAGTATGGACGATCAAGATATGTATTGGGTTAAGGCAAAAGGTGATCGTCAAAGACGAGTCGAGTGGGAGCCTTTATTACATGAGTTTGCGATTTATTTGAGGAACCCAGGAATTACCCCACCCGGAGAAGTGGAGCACCAAATTGTTCTAAAGCACGGGAGTATGTCCAGCGAAGAATACCCTATAGGGTATCACATGATCGAAAACGAAATAGAAAAAATTGTGAAAGAGCTGCTAGATTCAGGGCTAATAAGACACAGCACTAGTCCTTTTGCTTCACCAGTCTTGCTAGTAAAGAAGAAAGACTCTACATGGAGAATGTGTATTGACTACAGGTACCTAAATGGACTTACAGTCAAGCATAACTATCCAATACCAGTGATTGAAGAATTACTGGATGAGTTATATGGCAGCAAGTATTTTTCCAAGATCGATTTGAGATCTGGATATTTCCAAATTTTAATGCATCCATCCCACAGGTACCTGACTGCCTTCAGGACACATCATGGTCATTATGAGTTCTTAGTCATGCTTTTGGGTTGTCTGATGCACACCGCCACTGTCAATCTCTAATGAGCAGGATCTTTGGGCGATTTGAGGAAGGTAGTGTTGGTATTCTTTGATGATATTCGATCTATAGCAAGACTAAGGAAGAGCATTACAACCACTTGAGGATTATCCTATCTCTACTTAGAACACACAAGTTATATGCTAAGAGAGTAAATGCGCTTTGGGCGTTTCGAATCGGATTCTTGGGCCATATTATTTCGAAAATGGTGTGGCTCGATCCCGAAAAATTTCGGCCATGAAGGAGTGGCCTACTCCTACTACTCTAAAACAACTCAGGGGATTTCTGGGCCTTACTGGTTACTACAGAAAATTTGTGAAAGGATATGGGGTTATTAGCAAGCCCCTGACCAACTTGCTTAAGAGGGGAGCCTATAGATGGTCCGAAGAAGCACGAGCCTTTAACCACTGAAGCGGTATGAGCGAGACCAAAGATTAGCCCCACCGATTTCTCCATACCATTTGTGCTAGAAACTGATGCTAGTGGTATTGGAATTGGGGCAGTGCTCATGCAGAGGGGGCAACCTATTTCCTTCCTAAGCAAACAGCTTAGTCCAAAACACCAAGCATTGTCGATCTATGAAAGGGAGTTTCTGGCTATACTATTGGCTACTCAAAGGTGGAGGCATTATCTCCAAGGTCATCAGTTCACCATAAAAACTGATCAGCAAGCTCTCAAACATTTACTAGACCAGAAAATTGTTAACCCTATGCAGCAAAAGTGGGTGGTGAAATTGTTGGGGTTTAACTATGAAATTCAGTATAAGAAGGGTTGTGAGAATAAGGTGGCTGATGCTTTATCTAGGAGAGGGACCCAAACAGAAGCAGTCCATTCTGTTACTACCCTAATCCCTACCTGGATGCAACAGATTTTTGCTAGTTATGAGGGAGATATTTTTTTGGAAAGGGTCAGACACCAGAAATTGGTTCAGCCCCTCTCCCTGCCTGATTGGGTCATCACAGGAGATATTTTGAGATACAAGGGCAGAGTGGCAGTTGGTATCACAACTGATTTAAGGCAGAAACTAATGCAAGAGATGCACAACAGTGGGTATGGAGGATATTCGGGGGAAAGAGGCACCTATGAGAGACTGAGGGCTTTGTTCTATTGGCCTTCTATGATGAAGGATATCCATACTTGGATCCAATCTTGTGACACGTGCAAGAAGAGTAAATCCTAGGTGGCCACCCACCTGGATTATTACAACCCCTGCCTATTCCCACTCAAGCTTGGTCCCATATTTCTATGGATTTCATTGAAGGATTGCCTAAATCTGGGGGTAAGGATACTATACTTGTAGTGGTGGATAGATACACAAAATATGGTCATTTTATTCCCCTATGCCACCCTTTTACTGCCCAATCGGTTGCTCAAGCCTTCCTAGAACATATCTACAAATTACATGGGGTTCCTGTGAGCATTGTCACTGACAGAGATAAGGTGTTCACAAGTGTGTTCTGGAAGGAATTGTTCAAGGGACTACATACATCCCTGGATTTGTCCTCAGCTTACCATCCTCAAACGGATGGACAGACCGAGCGTTTGAATCAATGTCTAGAGTCTTACCTACGGTGCATGGTACACCAAAACCCTAAACTGTGGTGCCGATGGTTAGCCTTAGCCGAGTTATGGTATAATACCAATTATCACTCGGGTTTGAAGGTAACCCCATTCGAAGCCTTATATGGACTTAAACCCTCTATGCACTCTATCACCCAGTTTCTACCTATTCACAACGAGGCAGCTCAAGATTTACTGACACAGAGATATGCACGCATGCAGGAGTTGAGGGATAACACGATTATCGCACGTAATCGATGAAACAATATGCCGATAAACAGTGGAGTGAGAGGAATTTCGGTGGGGACTTGTCTACCCGAATTGCAACCTTCCGCGAGAACTCCGTTTGCCTTCGTAAAAACCTGAAATTATCAGCCAAGTATTACGGCCCCTACCAAATATTGGAGAAAATTGGGAAGGTAGCTTATAAATTGAAACTACCGAGGGTCAAGATACACCTGCTTTTTCATGTGTCGCCCTGCCGGGCCATCATCCAACATCGCCTTCCTCGATCTACCCATCACGGATCAAGATGGAATTTTGTGGTGGTACCATCCGCCACCTTACAAGAGCGGGAGGTGGTGCGTGGTGGCGGAAAGTTAGGCAAGCTCGGTCTTGTGGAACCACCTTCACGGGCCATCGTCGTGGGAGAGCGTGAGCTTCCGCGAAGTTTCGACTTTTGATCCTTGAGGACAAGGATCTCGAAAGGGAAGTATTGTTGTGAATTGAAGAGTCAAGAATGAGGAAGAAGGGTAGGGTTCGCGATTTGGGAAGAGGGAGAAGGAAATGTAGAAGAAGAGAGAGAGGCAAAACAGTTTGTTAAGTCGTGTTTTCAATTAAAGGAGTTATCTACAACATACACGTGTACCTTTGGAGAAGCCTCCAGTGTTATTTTAATTCTGAATTAAGAATTTCCTTCCCGCAAATTAAACCTCAGATTTGCTATTTAGTTTGGGGAACACGAAAGGGAATACAATTTTGGAAGTTACAATTCTCTCTCTCTTTCTTTCTACCCCTATTCTATCTCTATCTTCAATCCCGATTTCTAGCTACGTATACATTAATCGCTCCAAAATCTTACATCACATAGCTACCCACCGGTAGCTTATCAGCCCCTTCATCTACATAGAGAAAACGGCGAAATAAACGAAGGTAGTCCGATCTCGTATGTAGCATCTTGTGTTTAAATTTACATTCGTATGAAACGAATGTAATCGACCTCCGTCGAGGGAATTTGTCCTCCGTAGAGGGTAAATAATGTGAAGATTAATTATGCATTGGTAATGAGTAGAACTCGTAAAATAATATTTTATTGATAAAAGACGACGCGACCACCAAATAAGACTCGGACTCTAAACAGACTTAAAAAAACGACCGAACAAGACCCGACCGACACTTATGCATAATATTTCTTGGATGGATGATGTGCCATCGTTGGGTAATTGCTCACCGGACAATTGAGCGAGCTTATAGGCCCTTTGCCGAGGACTTCATCGACCGGTGAGGTCCTTCCCGTGTGGCTTCAAGCTTGCCGAGTCAGGCGGCTTTGTTGACTTCATTATTTCGAGTCGAGGTCGCCCACTGGAATTGTCGGGTTTTAACACTGGTTGTAATACCGAGCTACTTGTTGCTTGCACTGAGCTTCCTGATGTAGGCGAGGTCCTCTTTTCTTCGAGTAGATCTAGATCGGTTCGTAGATTTTCCCATTTGCTTGGCGCAGAAGTCAATAGGCGGGGACTCGGACTCCGATCTCTGCGAGGATCATCGCTTTCCCATACACCAAACCGTAGGGTGTTTCTCGGTTCGAGGTCCGAGGTGTTGTTCGCACGAGCATAAGACTTGTGGTAAATTTTCCACCCGAGGCCCTTAGCTCGGTCGAGATGAGTTTTAGACCACTTTACGATGGTCCTATTGGTAACTTCGGTCGACCATTTGCTTGAGGATGGGCCACCGAGGTGAACTTTGTTGGATCCAAGCTCTTGACACCAATCTTTGAATGTTTTATCCGTGAATTGTGTTCCGCTTATCCGAAAGGAGGATATGGGGATCCGAAGCGACACACTATGCTCTTCCGCACGAAGTTGAGGCGTTCTTGCTTGTGATTTTCGCGAGGGCTCTGCTTCCACCCACTTCGTGAAGTAGTCGATCGCAACAATTAAGAATTGGGCCGCCACGGTGCTTTACAAAGGGCCCACAATGTCGATCCCCATTGCATAAGCGGCGAGGGCTGCACGGAGGTGAGGTCGGTGCTGTGGTAGCCTTGGTACGTTCCCATGGATTTGACACTTCGGACACTTTTTTACGAGGTCCATTGAGTCTTGGAACATTGTTGGCCAATAGTATCCCCATCGCATGACTTTCTTTGACAAGGCTCGGGGTCCGATGTGGCTTCCGCACGAACCCGTGTATTTCTCGTAAACGTAATTAGCTCGGTTCGGACCCAAGCACTTTAGGAGAGGTTGGAGATATGACTTTACAGATAGACCCCCGCCAATTGTATATCGCAGACTTGTTCAGATCCTCCTAGCCTCCAACATCATGGGGCGCTCGCCTTCTCCGGTACTACAAACGGGAGTCGTCCATTGGGTTCTTCATCCGAGACTACGTTGATCTCGGCTCCGTCTTCGGCATCGCCTATGCTTCGCTTTGGACTTTCATCGGCGGGCTCGTTGATGGCGCCAATTTACTAAGATGTCACCGGCTATTTTGCTCCTCGGGATGCGAACTATCCGGAAGTGTGAGAAAGTCCGTTGCGGGCTTTTGCTTTTCAAGATACTTCTTCATTCGTCGCTTTTGCCTCGTATTTTCCCAACATTTGACTTACGACGACTTGAGAGTCGCCGTGAACTCGCACGGCTCGTATCTCGAGACTTTGAGCGGCGAAGTCCCGCGATCGGTAACCATACTCCACTTCGTTGTTCGTATTTTGAATGTGAACCGGGTGAGTAGGCGATCTCTTGGTCGTCCGGCCTGGGAGTAAGATACCGCTCCGCTAACTTTTTTCCCAAGCCCGTCAACGTAGAGTTGCCGCCTTTCCTCGGTGTTTCAACCATGGGTTCGGCTTGCATCGTCGACACGGACTCGGTGGGCTTCGGTTTTCGACGAAGTTAGCCTCGGCAAGGAAATCCGCTAGGCTTGACCTTTGATGGCTCAGCGGGCGAGAAGGATATATCGTGCTCGCCCGGTTCGATTGCCCGTTTCGCGATTCTCACGATCTTGGGCTCGTCAATACTTGCCGAAGTGGGTAGTCGATGAGGACTTGTATGGGATGTGCATGGAAGTATGGACGTAGTCTCGCCATGGCGTTTATTAATGCTAAGGCAAGCTTCTCCAGGGCGATACCTCGTTTAGGGCCCTTTAGTGCTCGGCTTATGAAATACACCGAGTGACGTCCTTCTTCTCGCATCAGGGCGCACTTATGGATTCGTCCGAGGCGGCGAGGTAGAGAAAAGGACATCTCCTCTTTCGGGACGGATAGAGTGGGAGCTTGGCGAGTAGCTCTTGAGGTCTTCGACGGACTTGTGCACCTCGTCCCATGAGAATTTGGGGCTTTTGAGTATCTTGAAGAAGGGTAGGCGCTATCCGCGGATTTTGAAAGAAATGGCTTAGTGCGGCTATGCGACCGTCACTTATGTACGTCATGGATGGTCTTCGCATCTTCATTTCCAAAATGGTTTGGACCTTGGACGGGTTTGCTTTTAGCCTTCTTGTGAAACCCAAAACCCAAGAACTTTCCGCACCGGACCGCAAACGTGCACTTACGGGATTTAGTTTCGTGTTGATTTTAGAAGAAGCCGAGGACGATCCGGAGGCTCGGAAACACATGCGCTTCTTCCTTGCTTTTGACGACGATGTCGTCACGTATACTCCACATTCAGACCTATGTAGGGCTGAAAATTTTGTCCACCATCCTTCGATAGGTAGCCCTTGCATTTTAAGGCGAATGGCATCTTTTATATCTGAAGACTCAAGTCGGTAATGAAGGTTGTCTTGGCAGCGTCTTCGTCGTCCATCGTGACTTGGTGATACCCTTTGTATAAGTCTAAAATCGAAGACTTCAGATCCGACCGGTAGCGTCGACCTTCTGTCGATGTTGGGAAGGGATAACAATCCTTTGGGCAATGCTTGTTGAGGTCGGTGTAGTCGATACACATTCGCCATCCCTCCTCCTTTCTTCACCATTACTGGGTTGGCTATCCGGTCGGATATTTGACCTCGAGCAAGATGCGTGCTTTTAACGGTGATTCACCTCGTCATGAATAACTTGGTTCCGTTCGGTGCGAAGATTCTTTGCTCATCGAACGGCTTTATGTTCGGTCGATGTTGAGCCGGTGAGTGATGATACTCGGCGAGACTCGGTCATGTCGAGGAGACCAAGCAAACACGTCCGAATTCCTTAGGAGTTGGATGATCGATCCTTCACTTCAGGTGCCGTGGTGAAACCAACCGGACGACCTTCAATGGCTCGTCTTTGTGCAATGCGACCTCTTCACCGACCGCTGTGTGGTGGCGATGTCTTCGACTCCAACTCCTCGGGTTTCCTTAATTGCTATGCTGTGGGTCTTTGGACCGAGGTCCCGGCACCTCGTAAAGCAACTTGCATACATTCCTCGGCTTGCTTACGATCACCCGGATCACGGTATTCCCCGTGGTGGGTATTTTTATCGTTAGGTGGTACGTTGAGCATACCGCCTTACAATGTTCGACCAATCTCGCCTAGTATGATGTTATACTGGCGAGTGGGCCTTCACTGAACCGCACCACCTTGGTCGAGGTCGTTGGTGCTTTCCCCACCGTGACGGTAGCTCGATTATTCCTTCCGGCTCGTCTCTTCCCGGACGAAGCTTGAGTGGCGTGAGGCTTGTGCGGCGCGCGTCTTCTACTCCTAGCTTGTCAAAGCATTCCTTAAAAGGATGCTCACCGACGCCACACCGATATGTAAACGCTCACCAACTTATTTGCGACCACTTTCGGATCACCAACGCATCCGGTGGGAATACCGTCATGAGAGCGGGTCGTCTTCGGAGAAGGTGATCGCCTCGTCCTTTCTCGAACCTCTTATTGGTAGGTTCGCGGTTCAGGACTTGGGCATCGGCCTTGGAGAGGACTTCGTGACTCCACGGGAGCCCGTAATAGTGGAGACCACCCGTCATATTGGGGCTCATCATCTCCTTCCCGTCGGTCTTTGCTTTGTTTTTTTGTAGGGGCACAATTTCCTCTTCCTCCTTTTTCTTCTTTCGACTTTGGTCGGCTTGGCGACTCTGTCCTCGTATTTCTTCGTGATCCGTCTGAACTAGCATCTCTATTTCACCCATGAGCTCTTTGCACTCTTCGATGTCGTGCCCATAATCATCATGGAATGAGCGGTATTTATCCATAGGTCGGCACCTCTTCCTCCCCGTCATCGGCCGAGGCTTCTCGAATAGGTTCGTATGGAGTCGTGATTTACGCCTCGGCCGTCAACGGGGTGTATTGAGGTCGTTCCGGCATCGCGCGACCGAGCTCGGATTTTATCGGCGATGTAATCTGTCCCACTTCACGCCTTGGTTCCGATCTTCCTTCCTTCGTATCTTCTTCCTTTTTCCGAAGGTCCGCCTTGCGCTTGCGCTTTCTCTTGTCGCCTCGTCGCGCTGGCGAACCGGTTGGCTATCGCCCGGCTACATTGCGATCGGGGTTCGTGCCACGATCTCTCGATATAAGGCCCCGCAAGATGCCGTTTTGGAAGGTCGAGATGACCAACAGTCGCTCACGTCTTCGACCTTCAAACACTCCTTGTTGAACCTTGTCGTGAAGTCACCGATGGACTCATTACGGCTTTGCCTTATGGTGAGGAGGTGTCTTGATGGCGTTTTGACTCACCTTTTGGAAGAACCTTGATGGAAGGCGCCATCGGTCGCGATAGGGCCGATGCTTCCGTAGGTAGATCGTCGAACCACCGGGCGTTGTCGACGAGTAACTCGGGAAGAGTTTACACATATGAACCGAAATGAGACGTTGGTTGATCATGTTGTATTGGAACTGCGAGAGGAAGTTACATGGATCCTCGGCCCGTCGTAGGGGCGATGCTTGGTACCCAGTATTTATCAGGAGAAGTGTTGAGTATTCTATTGGAGAACGGGTGACTATCTTCCGTATCCATCGGCCGTCCTCCGGAGACGGGGACGGACGATCGAACTCGTTTAGGTGACTCGGACCGACTTCACGGTGGCCCCGATGCCTTTTCTGCCCGCTTCATCCCGCGAGATCGGGGCGAGTTCGCCGATGGATTTATTCGGCGATCGAGGCCGGCCGGCGGCGATCACGACATCCTCTCCGCCTTGCTCGTTCTTGCGCGGTCGGTTTGGGCCCCGACTCCGTTGTGATGCCTCGTGTCCGGATGAGGCTTGACGCTCGCTCTTCAGACGTGGCGACCACGTGCTTCACCGAGGTACCGGAGAAAGCTCTCCTTATTTTTCTCGAAATCCTCGACGACGCCGTCGTCGAGGTTTACTTATGAGCCGGATGTTCCCGGATTATTCTTTGCGATTTCTTCGCTATGGTAACCGCCTCCTGCGAGGCGGGTGTCCGTGCTCGTCGAGACTTTGGATATGTCCTTGGGGTTTCTTCTCGATTGGGTTCTCCCGAGTGAGCTCGGCGTTCCCTTCGCCGTCGGCGTTGTTGTTGCCGTGACGGTCTGGATGCATGACGGCTTCGTGTACACAGTCATGATTATTTCCAAACTGGTGGTTGATCGAAACACAAAATTTCGTTTCCCATGACGGCCCCGGTGATCGATCTTAATTTCGTAAGGGAAATAAATGCGCAAGAACACCAAAGATTTACGTGGTTCGATCCGTGAATAAGATCTACGTCCACGCAGGCGAGAGAGAGTGTATGTGTATTGAGAGTGTAAGCGATTACAAGAGTGAATGCCTTATGTCGCCTAATCTAGCCTCTATTTATACACAATGTGATGACCTGATCTCGAATCCAAGTTTTCTCTAACTAGGATTCGAGATCCTATCCTCTCGAATTAGGATTCTTTTAGATACGGTGAGCTTCTGCTTCCCACTAACTTTAGGAGTCTTCATGGGCGAACTTGTCCAGCCGAGCTTGATGTCGGGGTTCTTGTATTGGGCACGATCTTGGGCACAGTAGTTGGGCGTATCTATCGATCCCTAAAGGGAAAATTATACGAATTTTTAGACAATCCAACGCTACATGTTGACGAGGTCTAGCATCGGATGTAGTATCTACCACTAGATTAAAGTAAATTAAGAAAAATCTATGGCCAATGTCGAGATTACAAAGCTAACATTGAAAGTAGTATCTAACCACAACACCGACATATCTACCGATGTTTATTACATGATACCAACGTTGGTAGAATTCTATATGCACATACACAACAACTCTCAGATAAACAGAGGTAGTGACTTCAGCAGTGTAAACAGCAACATATAATTCTAGACATTCAAAATAATGCTAAGTTGTCAATCTTTACAACTTATAGAAATCCATCTTCGGACTAGGACATGATACAACAGAAGAAACGGAGAAAAGTATAATAGACGAACCAAGATAAAGGTGCGAACAAGAATGTGGAGAAGATAGAAGAAGCCTTAAGTTAATCGTTCAAATGATAAAATGAAGAGGGCAGATTTGACCTTACATGAAAATCAATGTCGTTGCAAGGGTAAAATGAATGTAGAAATCCAGATAAACTACGTCTATCTAGTGCTATCTTATTCGGAAATCTCATCTCCTGCACGCCTGCAATTCATAAAACAAGATTGAGATCAACCGGCATCACGCCATTAAGGATGTTAGCCAAGCACAGAAAGTTTCACTGGACACAAGGTTGTTTATAAGTGTCTCTCTACTACCCGTCAATATCTTGGGATATAACCCATAAACACCGAAAGGCTATAAGCAAATTTCACCATATTTATCAATTTTCTTGCCCATTATTTTTCGCTAAAGTGATAAACCAAACAAAAAAGGAAGGGGCATAAAATTTTGTTCATATTATGTTTCTCCTTTATTCCTCACATGCAATCAGTGATAGAACTGTTCACAAATGAGTCACACATCTTTTATTTAACTAATAAAGATATTAGATATATGAACTCTTAGAGGGTGACTCGAATAACCTTTAAGTTGGCCACATAATTTACATGATTTTTTTATTAATAACATATTAAAAGTTCAATATGATTCATATAGTTGGACAATATACTTCAATTCACAATCTTATAATCGATCTTATAAGCTCTTTAAATATTTTAATGCATTAGGAGCTTATATAGGTGAACTGCAGGCCAGCAATATGTGATGATACATTTGATATTTAATCCATCAATGAGATGCATAGGAAACTCCTTGAACGTCTAATATTAAAGTTGAGTTCAAACCCTTTCCATTTTCATTTGTAAATCTTTATTTTTGTAAAAATAATTCTAAATAGTTGTAATTTGTAAACATGATATGTAAATTGAATTTTTTTTCATTTAATTAGTAAGTTGTAAAGATTCAATTAATATTAATGAGAATGATACTTTTCATTCATTATCTGTTCTATTGTTCTTGTTCATATCTTTATCTAAATTCTACATTTTAAAATTTAAAATATTATAAAAATTAAAAGTAAGAACTAAATTAAAAAAAAAGTCAGAACCAGCAGTTCCCTACCCTGATGGAAAAACACCTCTAGACAAAATGAAATCATCATCAAACACTTTCTGGAGTTTTGACACAACAGAACAGTAACTATTTCCATAACCAAATTTCTCAAAAATAATGATGTTGTCAAGGGTCGCAAACAAACCTCCATGATGTGGTCCCACGACGAGCATTTCTCTGCAATTGCAGATTTTCTAATGCAGCAGAAGCACGCATGACATCTTCAGAATGTTCGTCATTTTCATACCTCAGATTATATTCATCTCTTCTGTAGCCTGACGTAGATGACCCAGCTCTTCGATCTGAAATTTTGACTGATTAGATAGAGAACAACACCAAATGGTGTTGTAGAACCAACTTTAGATTGTTTACTGTTTACCAGATGATTGTGAAACAGCATTAGGCCTGCAAGGAGCATTTACGAGAAATTATAGATTAAATACAGACCAATCGAAGAGAAAGGAAGAATGAGGAATCGAAAGTAATTGCTAACCTTCCCAGTTGAGGTATCCCCCCAGCAACTGTAGTGGTCGGTCTCCTGTTGCCGCCTCTTCCTTGAGACAGATTCTACAAGAACACACACTAAACAATAGCTAATTCATTCCAGGGAGAGAAGGGAAGGAAAATAAACATATATCCTAGAGTTCAACTCACGGTGGAGTAAATCGAAGAAGGTAACTTAATTCATATTTTGAGTAGGATTATCTGCAATTTAATACCCAGCCTTTGGGGTCGTTTGCAATTTAGACTTAAACATAGCAATAAAGACCCAACTTTAACATTCTTTGTAATTTAGAGCTACCCAATTTTTTGCACGAGATTGGACGTCAAATCTCATAATTAATTGAGGGCTTTTGTAGCCCATTGTTTGGGCTATCAGCTTGTATTGTAGATTTCATCGTCGGACGTCCAAAATTACAAACTCATAACGCTGTGAATCCCTAATTTTATCGTGCCAACTCTAGACTCAATTGCTCAACTGTTAGACATCCGATCATGAAATTGACAACATGAAGGGATAGTCCAGAGAACGGGCTTTAAAAGTACTCAATCAATTTTGAATTTCAACATTAGATGAATGTCTAAATCTCAACTTGACATCACAAAAAATTGGGTAGCTCTAAATTGCAAAGAATGTTAAATGAGTCACCATTGCTATGTTTGAAAGGTTGGTCTAAATTGAAAATTACCCCAAAGATTGGGTATTAAATTGCAAACGACCCCACAGATTGGGTATTAAATTGCAAATAACCTTTTGAGTATGACATTCGACCTACATATTTTCAGACCTTTAGTACTCATGCTATGGGCATATGCGAGCATATAAAGATTAAATTATAAGTCATAGATTTGAATACCATTTTAATAGACATATTTGGCTTGGGAAGTCAAGAATTTATTTACAACAGTCTGCCAAAACTGGCATACAACACTTTTTGGAAGCATGAATTGTAACAACTTTAAGCATGACGCGTACTCTACTACTCTTTTAACTCAAACTTCAACCTACCTACCTCAAACTTCAAGAACCCCTCAAGCACGTCCAACAGCAACGGCCCACTGTCTCCATTCCGATTAAGGTCATACCCATTCTTGCTGCTAAAATCTTTCAACTCAGATTTCCAAGAATCTTTTGGCTGGAAATAAAGCCAAAGATCAAGTTGATCAACAAACTGCAATGGTAAATGAACAAACCAGATGATCAAAGCATCAAGTAACAAAAGTAAGGGAAAATACCATATTACACTCTGGCAAGTAGACTTTTAATGTGTGGTTTAACTGGGACCAATCGAGATATTCACATATTAAGGCAGTTAGAAGCCTCCCTGAAAATAAAATGTCAAACAGCCAATGAAAACATAGTAGCTTGAGAAAATCTCACAGTTTAAGAAATCTTACTACAGCTCAAATATAAATCTGCATCATTGATCCTGATACACCTACTAAGTTACTGTCTGAAATTCTTTTCTTATAATAAATTTGGTATGCACAGATATAAAAATAGTATAAGTTACTATCCTATAGATTTTAGAACTATGTGAATTAGTATGCCAATCATGAAGAAAGACAATCCGACAGTTGGAACGAAAATTGCCTGAAGGTGAGTTATGCAGTTGCTTGGCACGATCATTGCAGCTTCCCAATAGTGCAGGAGGCAATCTGTCTTCTTTCTCGATTACTTTATCCTCCTCTTCGATCGCTTCAAACACACTAGCTCTAAGCTCAGCCTATAACCAAAGTATAACTTTCAGGCTTTCAGCATACTGTAAGGAACCATACATAAAGGCGCATCACTTCACTATTAAGCACGAGCACACATACAAGCACACAGTAACTTGTTAGGCAACGAGGCACACTCCACTGCATTTGTCTTAATTAAATCCTGATTGGGGATTGGTGAACCCTAATTGGAAAGGATGTACCATACATCCGGATGTACACAAGTTTTTGCCTAGGCATATTGATAACTCCACAAAATCTTCAGGTAAATATCAATACATTGCAACAAACTTCATATTGTCAATGTCTTATGTCTACATACTAATTCCGAGAACCTCTATGGAAATGAGCTAGCTAAAACCCACCTTTCAGCATTATAAGCATCTGATTATTCTGTGTTACAATGTCTCTAAAACCTAATTAACACAGCAGTCAATCATCCATGATCGGAAGTCGAAATCCACGACTAAGTAACATTTCTACAACAAGTTGAGAACAGAATCTCAACTGCAATTACCTCAGAAACTACTAAAGAAAATCTAATATCTTCAGTTTCGCTATCAGCTCAAATCTGGAGCTAACCAACAACGATTACTAGATAAACATAGATTATCTCAAAATCACTATAAATTGTCTTAGCTACAAACTGCAAATCACACGATCCCGTTAGTCCTTTCGCACAGCAATTTAACACAGGCACAAACAGAAAAGAACAAACAAATTTAACAAAATGCACCCAAAAAAACATTAAAATATTGCAGTAAATTGGAAAAAATTAACAAGGGCACCGATGCTAACACGGATCTTAGCAAGGACGCCTTTCTTCTCCAATGTGCGAGTAACCAGCGTTTTTAAATCCATCATTTCTCTCGTATAATCGTCCATTTAAAATTTTCAAATTTCTCCCAATTTTCAAGAATTTCTTCCTCTACCAATTGTACAAACCCACCAAAAAATTTCTGGGCCCGATTCGATTATTGAATGCTGTCGGAAATTTAATGATTCTTGAATTTTTGAAATTGCTTTAGTTGGAATTGCACATAATTTTTAGTCGGGAATCATTGCCTCTACCAATTGTAGAAACTTTGTTAGTCGATAGTAATAAATCGGGTTTCGGGTGGGATTAGCGACTTTAGTACAGTTTTATAATGGAAAAATATTGGGAAATATCTCAAATTACGTGTTACTTGTAGAGATGTCAATGAGTGAGTTTTACCCAGATCAGAACCAATAAATAATTAATGGTTCTGGTTATAGAATCGACCCATTAGATACTGGATTCGGATCGGATTATGACCATCAACTATGGGTCTTAACCGATCCGGATTTGAACAGTCTGGAATCAAAATCGGACCAGAACTAGAACCGAAACCGTTGCTTTATAATTTAATGGATTATGAGTGATTTCAAATCGATATGGATAAAACTAGCTCATTGACAAACCTATTTAAACTTAGGCTTGTCAATAGACTAGTTTTACTCGGACCAGAACCAATAGATAAATATTCGTTCTGGTTCTAGAATCGGAATCGAATCCGGACCGGATCGAACCATCAAACTATGGATCTAAACGATCCGGATCTAAAGCGGAACTAAAATCGGAACCGAAACCGAACCACTACTTTAAAATTTAATGGGTTTTGAACGATTTTGGATCGATTCGAGTAAAATCCACTCATTAACATCCCTAACCAGTTGTATAAAGTATCTCAAATTATTAATAATGTCATGATAATACTTGCCAACCACATATTTTAATAAATAATTGGTAGTTCATATTGTAACATTATTACAAGTACAAGATATATTCGACAAAGCATAAACATTTTTAAATATTTCTGAAAGTTATCACCTTTTTAAATAGTTTATGAAGACAAATTCGAATAAGATGTATAATTGGCTGGACTTGAATTAGGAACTTGAACCCACTCTAAACTCAATATTAATGAGAGAGGAATATGATGGGGACTTCTTTTTATTTAGTTTACACATTTAACATTTATAATTTCCATATAAATTTATTTATTCTTTTTATTAAAAAAATTAAAGAAAAAGGGACGGTAGAACTGAACCCTATACCTTTTATTAATCACAAAAATAAAATAAAATTGTAGATCCGTCCGTACGGTATGAACTGACAAAAGTATCATTTGTTCTTAATAAAAGTATCATTTATATTGAAGAAAAATATATCATTTATTGTTTACATTGTAATTCAAAAGTATAATTTATATTGAAAAAAATATCATTTGTACCAAAAGTATCATTGTCCGTACGTACATGAGACCACCTTTTTTATTAATTAAATACAGAAATTTAAAACCGCATCACGGTGGATTCGAAACCGAGATCTTTGGTCTCGAATATTAACCACTCTACCACTATTCTTAAAAGTATATTGGCAAATCATATACATAAAAAATAGGGTATGCAGTATGCTTTCAGGCTTTTTACGGATACATGTATTATACTTTAATAAGTTACAATATTATAACGAAAAGAAAGGAAAAAGAAGAAAAGAATATGACGATAGTGGAAAAGTGGGGAAATGGAAATAAAAGGGAAGAAAAAGGCACTCGCTAGTTGATATTAGGGTTAAATAATTGGAGGAAGACAATAAATTTCAAATAAAATAAAAGATAAACTCTATTATTATAAATATTATTTCTTTTTAGTGTGAGAGACTATTACCTATATACATATAGATGGGAAATGGGAAGGATCAAACCAAAAGATTTAACAATAGGAATTACTACGGATCGTTGATTACTATAAATCATTGATCTTTATATAATTTATAATTATTTTAAATGGATGTACTATTATAATATTATAAAATATATTATAAATAAATATGCATTATTTTAATAGAAAATAAATAATTGCTATCCATTTAATCAAAATTTGTTAACCGAATTTGTTTCTAGTTTTCACCGTATCAGTCTTGATATACATACAAGCAAATTCTCACATGCATAAGACAAAAATAAAATAAATAGATTGATGTTTTAGAATTATAACAAACAAATCCATATAACAAGTTATAAATAGTATATAATGTACATAATACGAATAGTTAATATTAATATTTTTTGAATAATTGAATCCAATGCTTTAGAATAATTTTCATTGATTTTTTTTTTTGTATCATGGGGAACCCGTAACAACTATCTACGGTGCATACTGGGTAAACTCTCATGTTTCTGTGACCCATAGAAACACGTTCTTGTGTAATAACCTGCAAACTAAACATAACATACTTGGAAAACCAAGTATAACAGGCTCAAACTTATAGAAGCATTTGATGAAATTCGAACATGCGATCTCTCGATCATAAGAACTCACCTTAACCATTGGACTTTGTTAATGTGTCATACGTATGAATGCATAACCTTTATAAAAAATAACTATAAAGTATTTAAGCATTATTTTATAAAAAATTGTACCAGACACTATCTTGAAAATTTAACATAGATTATTGAGATTACAAAGAAAAATTACACAAATTATTATATGCTTAAAATATATAGAATATATTTACAAAACTTTTGAGGTGTTTAAATATGTTTCTATATTTATAACACCCATATTATTTATTGGATAAATAACATTTTTATCACATAAATTTGCTATCAACAAACATGCATAATATATTTTAGATTGTCTGCACATAGAAACATTAAATTAATTCTGTATATAAATAACAAAATAACATATAAATATGTGAATAATAATATAAAATGTACATTGATCCCTCCATCCCATTTTGTCTTTATTCCCAAAATCCTGTCTCCCTCCAAATTCTTTAACCCGTAATTTCACTCAGTGCGCTTTCTGCTCCAAATTCCTTTCTTCCTTTTTCTCCTCCACCGCTTCTCCACCGCCGTCCGCCACCGTCATTTTCATCAAGATGGCTCCAGTCGACCCCCACTCCTATACCGACTCCAGCCACCCCCTCACCACTCACATCTCCCTCTCTTTCTACTTCGATTTCCCCTCCTCCACCATCGCTTCCTCCGCCCTCCTCTCCCTCTCCGCCCCCCACTCCGGTCCTTTCACCCTAGACACCCGCTCCCTCTCCATCTCCGCAGTGATCGACCCCGCCAACGGCGTGCCCCTCCCCTTCACGCTCGACCCCCCTTCACCCGACGCCGTCTTGGGGCAATCCCTCGTTGTCACCCTCTCAAATCAGTCCCAATTGCTTGTCCTCTCCAAAACGGCGCCGTCCTCCTCCGCCCTGCAGTGGCTGTCTCCGCCGCAGACATTCAACAAGTCCTACCCCTTCGTCTTCACCCAATGCCAGGCCATCCACGCGCGGTCGATCTTCCCCTGCCAGGACACGCCGGCCGCCCGGATCAAATTCGCTGCGAAATTGAACATTCCGCGCTACCTGTCCGCGGTGATGGCCGCGAAACATGTTAACCGGCGGGACCCTGCCGCCGGAGAGTGCAGCGGCGCGTGCGACGACGCACTTTGGTGCGCGGAGGGGAGGGTCGTGGAGGAGTTCGTGATGGAGCAGCCGATTCCGCCTTACTTGTTTGCGTTTGCGGTTGGGGAGCTGGGGTTTAGGGAGGTTGGTCCGAGGACTAAGGTGTACTCGGAGGCGGTCCCTGCCGTGTTGGATGCCGCGGCTAGGGAGTTTGCAGGTTCGGAGGAGATGATCAAGGTCGGGGAGGCCTTGTTCGGGCCGTATGAGTGGGAGAGGTTCGATTTGTTGGTGTTGCCTCCGAGTTTTCCCTATGGAGGAATGGAGAATCCGAGAATGACGTTTTTGACTCCCACGGTGATCAAGGGGGACGCCACGGGGGCACAGGTTGTAGCTCACGAGCTCGCTCATAGCTGGACGGGGAATCTGATTACCAATAAGAATAATGATCATTTCTGGTTGAATGAGGTAAATTGTTTTTTTGCTTGAATTTGTAGTTTTATGTATTGGTTGAGATACAGGTTTTTGAATGATGTCTATGATTTCTGCTGATAGCTTGTAAATCGTGAGCATGATTTATGGCCTCAATATATGCTTTTGATTGTGATGGTGTGAAATGTTGAATTTGTTTGTGTATTCTCTGGTACAAGATGTATTGATGCCATGATGCTATCTGTCCAAGAAATTAGAAATTTTCAATGGAAGTAACCAGCATAAATAGAAGTTCATTCTTTATTTTTGTATGAGTGTTGTTTCTGGCATAAATTGCTTCACTGGCTTGATTATTATGTGATGCATATTGTGCAAATTGGAGAACTTGTCATAATTGTACTCTTTTTACAAGTAGTATCAAGTTAATCGTTATATACACATCGTTTTGGATATAGCTTGTAAAAGCAGTTTTTTCTGTTAGAGTAATTAGTAAGTTAAGCCCATTAATTTATGATTGATGGGATTTTGGAGTAATTGTATTAATAACTTGGTCAACATTTTTGGCTAAGTGAGCCTAAGCAGAAACGTTGGCTTCATTCTGGCGAGATTCACAGAATTAAGGCAAAATTGGCCCTTGTCTTTTTCCAAAGTGGTTCATTTGTTGCCTCAGATAACTGGATCTTACTTCCTAGTGCTTTGATTTTTATGATTGAGCTTGTGCTTGCAGGGTTTCACAACATATGCCGAGCGGCGTATAGTTGAGGTTGTGCAAGGAAAGGAAAGGGCTATACTCAATATTGGAATTGGTTGGAGAGGACTCGTCGAGCAAATGGAGAGGTTTAAAGATCGAATGGAATTTACAAAACTGAAAACCAACCAGCAAGGGGTGGACCCAGATGAGGTATATTCTGACGTGCCCTATGAGAAGGGATTCCAGTTTTTGTGGCGCATTGAGAGACAGGTAAGAACATATTTGCTTTATCTTCCACTACTTGGTGATCCTTTTTTTGTTTTTTTTAAAGAGCTTAATTTGTGTTGTTTGTAATTTATGTACAGATTGGGAGGCCTGCATTTGATGAGTTTCTTAAAAAATATATTGCCACCTTCAAGTTCCAGTCTATTGACACCGACATGTTTCTTGATTTCTTAAAAGCAAATATTCCTGGAATTGAAGATCAAATTGATCTAAAAGAATGGACTGAAGGAACTGGCATACCTCCAGATGCAATGGAGCCTGCTTCTGATATCTATTCAAAGATTGTATCGTTGGCTAACGAGTTTAAGTCAGGTAGGATGCCGAATGAGGATGAAGTTTCTCAATGGGGAGGACAAGAATGGGAGCTTTACCTAGAAAATCTGCCTAAATCTGTCGAAGCTTCACAGGTACGGTTAAGTATAACAACTCGTGTTCTTGCACTATGTAGATGTTCTTGCTTCTCAATCTTTTCCTATCTGTTTGATTTCCCAGAATATACTTCTTTGCTTCTTGTGTCATACGAGATAAGAATAACTGACTTTAGTTGATCAATTCAACATCTACATCTCTCCTGTCTCTGGAATAGTTGCACTCTCTTACATTTACCATGTTCAAAGCAGTAGATCTGATACAAACTTTTGTCATGTTGGTTGTGTCGCAGCTAGCAGCTCTGGACGAGCGCTATAAGCTTGCAGAATCAAAAGATTATGAGGTCAAGGTGGCATTTCTTCAGCATGCTATTGCATCTAGGTGCAGTAGTTACTATCACGAGGTCGAGAAAACTCTGAAAGAGGTTGGACGGATGAAGTATCTCCGGCCTCTCTATAGAGCACTAGTGCAGGGCGCAGGAAGAGAAGAGGAGAAGATATTTGCGAGGAGGGTTTACTCCGAGGCTTGCGCGAGCTATCACCCTATAGCCAAGGGTGTTGTTGAGGCCATATTTGCCAAACATTTATAAGTTCACTCTAACCAAAATATTTGATGGTCTTGTAAGTTTCCTTCTGTGTGATCTAGTTGAAGAATACTGTTTCTCTTCTCTTTCACCTCGTTGAATAACTCGTGGATTTCAAGTTCTAAGTCGAGATGCGTTCTGGGTTTCAGCCTGATTGAATCTGCATAGAATTTTCCTTTTGTGGAGTTGCCATATTTGGCAACTGCCATTTTCTGTAAATGGACCATCTAATGTTATCTGCACAAGTAGGGAATGTAATAAATTTTATAAATGTCGGAATTTGGTTTCGAATTACACTCATCTAGAGTGTGTTTGGCTAAAGCTTATAAGCTCTTTAAAATAGCTTATAAGCTACTGTAAAATGTTTGGTAAAATAAGCTCCTAAATAACTTATAAGTTGTGAAAATAAATTCCAATAGCTTATAAGTTTTCCTAAAAATAAGTTGTTTAACTCCAACTTATTTTTTATAAATTATAATCAATCGTGAATTGACCAAAATAATCTTATTATAGTTCGTTATTTCATACATATACACTATTAACTTTACATCTTATCAATTTTATCTTTTTAATTATAATTTTTTTTTCTCTAACTCACGATTCTTTCTCTAACTTATAAGATCAATTATCCAAACACTTTAACAAATTATAAGCTCTTGAGACATTATCTCTTATAAACTCTTGAAACATCTTATAAGTTCTCTAAAATAAGATTAGCCAAACAACCTCTAGACGACGTTGGTTAATTTCATCAATCAATTATTACGTAGTCTCTACGTGAATCATCAAATGAAAAATGAAAATTTTCAGAAATTGGAAATCTGATTTATAGTTGGTGACATGAAATAACAATGTGAATCATACTCAACAAAACCATTTCCTCATAATCTTCAACTAAACATAACAACTCCATATCATCAGCTCCATTATATTCCTATGCATCAAAACCATATATACCTCTTTTCATCCATTCTTCTTCATCAACTAATCAATCTCAACATATTCCATATATCAATCTTCACTGAAATTCAAGCATCAAGATGTCTAAACTTCTATTTCTCTCCTTACTATTGCTAGCCACCACTTTGGCTACTGCAACCCGAGTTCTCAACGATGTTACCCCAATACCCGACCCGATACCATCATCGGTGTCCCACATCCCCGCTGCAGTGGCGACGCCCGTCGCCGCCACTTCCACCATCAACGCTGCGGTGGCACCAATTCCCGATGAACCGGCCCCTGTTATTGCACCCGTACCAGACCTCCCCGAATCCGATGCGCCACCACTAACCACCCCTACTGTCGCCATCGCCCCTCCTGCCACCAATGCAGCTGTGGCTCCAGTCTCAGATGAGCCAGCCCCCGTCATTGCACCCGTACCCGACCTCCCCAACTCTGATGCACCACCGCTAACCACCCCTACCGCAGCTCCCATTACCAATGCGGCGGTGGCGCCAACCTCAGAGGAACCAACACCCGTACCCGACCTGCCCAACACAGACATACCACCACTAACTACCCCCTCCGGCGGAGGAATTGCTGCCGCTGCCGCCACCACCGATAAACCCACATTTTCTTTTTTCATGCATGACATTCTCGGCGGCTCAAACCCTTCTGGAAGGGCGGTGGCCGGAATCCTGGCCAGCTCCGACGCCAACAACCTCCCGTTCTCGAAAACCAACAACCAAATCTTCCCCATCAACGGCGGCGTGCCGCTCAACACCGTCAACGGCGTCGTCAACAACAACAACCTCCCCTTCCTCGTCGGCCTCAACGGCTCCCCGTCCAACACCGTCGTCCAGAACAACGGCAACAACGTCGTCGCTGGCGGCGGTAGCCAGCCCTTCGTGTCGGCGGGACAGCTCCCAGCGGGCCTGACGCTGCAGCAGCTGACTTTCGGGTCCGTGACGGTGGTGGACAACGAGATCACGGCGGGGCACGAACTGGGGTCCACCGTGCTCGGCAGAGCCCAGGGGTTCTACCTGACGAGCTCCAGCGATGGCAGCAGCCACATGGTAGTGCTGACGGCGGTGTTCCACGGCGGCGAGATCTTCGACACGGTGAGCTTCTTCGGGGTGCACCGGACGGCGACGCCGATCTCTCACATCGCGATTGTTGGTGGGACTGGCAAGTATGAGAATGCTAAAGGGTTTGCCGCCATTGAAACCCTGCCGCATGTGGATCAGCACACCACTGACGGCGTCGAAACCATCACTCATTTCACTGTTTATCTTACTCCTTAATGCTAAAGGGTTTGCCTCCCTTGGATGTGTATTGTTGGAGTGATCTCCATTATATTTTCAGTATTTTCTCTTTTCCATTTCGACAAGTTTTTTTAATTGCACTATTATTACTATTATTATTATTACCTTCCAGTTCTAAGCATCATAATGTGGTTGAGAATTTCGTACATGAACCTGTATACTCCGGTGACAGGTGTTCTCCCTCGACTCCAGCCATCAATCATAAGGATCCACGAGAATTTACTTGGAACTCGATTTTCAACAAAGACAAGCTTGAACTAGTTTTACCTTCCAAGTCTTAAGAGGGGGTGTTAATCTTTCTTGAACCTTCTGGAATATCATAATTAGCGATTTCTTCTGCCAAATGAAGCAGAGCCTACAAGTAAATTCAATAGATTTATCCTCACACACATTTCAAACAAAGCCACATGATGTTCCTCAGGAGTAACTGATATATGATGTTCCTCACGAGCCACATGCCAAACCGAACAAAACATTTTGACCACAAGAGAATATTTTCTAGCACCATAATCAAAAATCGAAATTTCATAGTGATAGGGAGTAGGGACAAAATATACATCTAAAGGGTCTCCATTAGCAAAGGCCCAATAACGATACCAATTCTCATGCATAACACAAAAAGACGACGTTCCTTGAATTACAGACCAAAGCAACGACACCTATTCTCATACCATACATAATACTTGAATTACAGACTGAAGCAACTGATGTTGTCAAATCCACCGATATCGATTTTCATACCTTACACGATCCACTAAGGTCATACTTCTCAACAGAATCCAAAATTTCTTTTCCAAAAAAAAATAAAAAAAACTAAAATAAAATAATCCATAATTAATCGCAGTTCTTAACTTTAGGAGACAACCCAGTAATACAATTACTGAAATTATGATTAAATGGCTGGGGCTCGTGGTGGTGTCTGATCTTTTCGGCTCGTCTATAAACATGGAGCTGAAGAAGTTGGTGTCTGACCATTGCGGCTCTGCTAGCCCGTAACTAAATTCATAAATAAATATAGACTGTGAGCATAATTAAATATTTTATAAATATATAATAAACCTACAAACACGTGCACACATGGGAGCAACACCTCCCCCATTTAACTTGTAAGATTCTCATTTACAGACTAACTAATAAGAAAAAGAAAGGCCGCAGCGTAAAACACTTTGATCACAGGAGAATATTTTATAATCATAAGTTTATTGTGAGCATAATTATAATTTGAAATTCAACAATTATCTTGAAATATATTTATTAAGACTAACCTTTGAAGCTTGGTAGTCGTCGATTTCTCGTCTAAATAAGAGGAACCAGCTTGAAGGAGGATATGTCGACGGAGTTGTAATTGCTTGGCACAAGTCAAAGCTAAAGGATTGCAATCCACTAATTCAATCTTTGTGTGTCTAAATTTAGACAACGGCCAATGGATCTCTTTTAGTTTGTAGCAATGTTTCATGCTTAGGTAGCTAAGCTCAGGGAAGCTGTCGGATCTTATGTTCAAGTACACCAAATCAGTGTCTTCAATTAGAAAAAACTCAAGGCTCAAAAAACTTCCCTCTTTTGCTTCCCACTTTGAACCCCGAAAGGCGAAACACCGCAATTTGAGCACTTGAAGAAATGGCAAAGAGCCAATCACATCCATGTATTCCCAAGGAAAACCCATGCCACTCAAATGTAACTTTCTCAATCCACGTGGCAACATCAATGAACTAGGAGTTGCAGGTACAACATAACCATCCTTCTTAATCACAGGATTCATGATACTACATTTCAGTGTCTCCAAACTTCCAAGTGCTGAAATGCAACCAAAGCAACTCAAAAGGTCGTTATGTGACTCATAAGGTGTCAACTCGATCTGAACTCCTAGTTTCCTTATGTTAGGAATCCTTTTGGAGAGTTCCAAGATAGTACAAATGCTAGAATTCACACCTACAAGTGTCGAGAGCTTTTCCAAAGAAGCTGCAGCATGATGTGGAGCTACAAGGCTCTTTCCCAAGATCTCAATATGATCCAACTCTTGCATATCCCATATCTGTATTGGTACATATGATGGAGCTCCACAACATCTAATCTTCATATGTGGATGGATAATCAAGACTTGAAGGTTAAAAAGTTTGGATATGGTCGTTGGGAGTTCTCCGTTGCAAGTTAGAGAAAGGTACTTCAGTTGGACTAGTGCCAGAATTTCGGTTGGGAAAGTGTAGAAACGCAGTTTAAGAGCATCTAGTTCCCTAAGCAACCTGAAATCGACACCTAATGGGATTGGATATTGGTGGTAAGGACCAAAGAATAGGAGAGAACGTGTAGAGGATGCACAGTTTAATCTCACCGAATCGCAGAATTCTTTGATGCCAAATAAAATGTTATTTTCGAGACACAAGCAACGCTGGCCTTTTACACCTTCTTCCAAGCTATCAACAAGCTTATTTAAGACTTGGAAAAACTTTTTCTTCCTAGCTTCTTCTCTACAGACGTGCCGCCAAGTAGAATGAAGCCGACAAGTTTTATAAATGCCATGGCTACTTTTCTCATGCCAAAAAATGCTCTTTTCTTTGAATAAAACAAGATTCTTAGAAGTACAAAGCTCGTGCAAACATTGCCAAACCAACACTTCCAAAGATTGTTTTTTGTTTGTGTGAAGAAACCAACCCTCAGCTGTCAACATATTGATGAGCTTGGATGGTGGGAAGTCATAATCTGGAGGGAAGACTCCCATATGGAGAAAAGGCATTTTCAGATATTGGAGTAAGTAGTCGTAACTTGGGAAAAATACCTTTGTTATTTCATTGTATGCATCCGTGAAAACTGAATTTCGCTTTTCTGCTACGTCGTTCCAGTATTCTGGGTCTCTGTTTTGGGATTTTGACAGGAGGTCGGCGACTGTGACTATCATGAGAGGAAGACCTTCACAATGCTTGGCGATTTTGGTCGCAGCTTTGTCAAGTTGAGGAGGGCAAATCTCATCACCAAACACCTTGTGGCATAGTAAATCCTTACTTTCTTCCTCATTCAAAAACCGCACCACATAGGAAATAGCATGATTTGCAAATACATTTCGATCTCGAGCAGTAACCAAGATTTGAACAAATCCATTTTCGATGTCTGGTATGGAACTTATCAAGGAATCCAATACCTGTGCCTCCCATACATCATCCATCACAATGAGGCATCTCTTGCCCTTCAATATTTGTTTCAAGTGTTCATCATCTCCTTCAATGGGTGTAATTCCAGAAAGTTGAGCTAGAATGCCTCGTGAAAGTTGACTGAGTTGAGCTTTTCTGCCTACTGTGACCCACACACGACACTTAAACTTCCTCTTGATTTCTGGATCTTCAAAAATTTGCTTAGCAAGAGCGGTCTTCCCAACGCCTGCCATTCCAACAAGTGCATACACATCCTTCCCGAAAAATTCTCGCAGGAGACTCCTTTTGACATGTTGGAATTGATCCGATAATCCGATCATCGTTGACTTGGTTCCATCAAAACCAGCTCTTAAGGAAATAGATTCGTCGTCGTCGTCTTCACACATATTGTTTACTTCATAAATATATTCCTTCTCCATAACCTTGAGCGTCTGGATGAAGGAATAAACATGATCTTGCAGGGGCTGCAGATCAATCGAGAATAAGAATACATCTCTCTCACCCCCACTCCCGCTGCTTCTAGATTGTGAAAGAACCTGATCTGTGACAAGGGATTCCAGTAAGTCTTCAAGTTCCCATATTTTATCCTTGATTCTTCCATCCAAAATATTCACCTTCTTCCTGCTCCTGCTTATGCTTGTGCTGTCCAATATTTCCAGAATTTCTTGCAAGGGCTCTAACTCCTTGTACGCGAGAAGTATGATTTCTCTCGAAGGGCCAATAAGGGTAAAATGAGAAGAAAGGAGATAATGGTGAATTGTATTCTGAAGAGAAATCAGTGCACCATAAGTCGTCATTCCTTTGATCTGACGTTTGGTGGTGGAGAAGGTGTGATTGTAGTAAGAGGGAATAAAGGATGATGTTTGGTGGTGGATGATGTTTGGTGGTGGAGGAGGTGGCTGTGGTCGGAGGGAGTAAAGGATGATGTTTGGTGGTGGAGAGGGAATAAAGGATGATGTTTGGTGGTGGATGATGTTTGGTGGTGGAGGAGGTGGCTGCGGTCGGAGGGAGTAAAGGATGATGTTTGGTGGTGGAGGAGGTGGCTGTGGTCGGAGGGAGTAAAGGATGAGTTTAGTCCTAAAACCTCAGTTAATGAATAATCTAAAAATCAGATCAGTTAATCATAAAAAACAAAGTTAATTACAGTTTTCTTTTTTAGGGCAAGGCAAGGATCCTCTACGACACCGTAGGGAACAAAAACGCAGCATTCTAATTAAATAACTGCCGAAATGAATAACATCATCATTTCTTATTTTTTCCAAATAATGAAAGTGGTCTGTTATCATTAGAATTTTATCGACTTTTAAATTTTACAAACTCAATAATTGAGATTTAACTTTGCAAAGTGGACAAACGTATTATCATTACAATTATATGTGAGATATTGAATTCTAATTGAGATTTTTATTACATGAAGCAATAATATTTTATTTAAGGTTAATTGTGTAGAAATTCGACATACAACAACTATATTTTTAGTAAGCATATTTTTGTTTCGTGTAATAAAAATCACTTTTAGAATTTGACATGTCACATAAAGTTATGTCGAAAATGATCTTCTGAATTTTCATACGTCGAAAATGATATCCCAGAATTCAAAATGAATTGTGTAAAAGAAATTTGAAGTTAGCAGAATCCAAAATTTTGACATATTTAATTCTAATGATAATACTACATTTTCCACTTTGCAAAGTTAATCTCGATTATTGGGTTTGCAAATTTAAAAGTCGACAATTTTTAATGATCACATACCACTTCAAGTGGGAGGAGTTGGTAACGGTGGAAAGAATAGGTCAGACATGAGACATGAGACATGAGACATGTGACATTGAATTTTTAAAGCTAGTTGAATAAATGTTTGCCAGCTACTACTTCTGGAATTGTGTAGCAGATATATTTATTTAAGTCGACGTTTTTAGAGTTATCTAGGGATTGGGAATGTTTGCCAGCTACTACTTCTGGAAATGTGTAGCAGATATATTTATTGAAGTCGACGTTTTTAGAGTCACTATAATGTCGATAAGTAAAATATCACACTCTTATCCATTGCATCTCACTGTAGACATTTATATGAAGTGTTATGAGGGTGTTTCATTAAATTTATTTTTTAGAGACCCTACGGATCTTATAAGATGTAATGTCGAATGGATATGTTTATAAGTTGACCTAAAAGCCCTATTATTATTGGATAATTGAGCTTATAAATTAGAGAAAGAATCGCTAAGTTTATTAGAGCGTAAAAAAGAGCTTATAATTAGAGATAAGTTGCAAAAATTTTGACGATATAAGTGAAAGAATTGATAGAGCGATATATAATTAGAAATAACGAATCATAGTAAAATTATTTTTATGATTTCGTTGTTGTTTATAAACTTATGAAAAAATAAGTTAGGGTTATACAACTTATTTTTTGGAGAGCTTATAAGCTGTTGGAGCTTATTTTCACAGCTTATAAGTTGTTTATGAGTTTATTTTACCAAACACTCCGTAGAATCTTATAAACTTCTAAACATCTTATAAGCTTTTTGAAGAGCTTATAAGCTCAGCCAAACACCCTCTATGTAACATTGAAAAATGGTTATAATATGAGATATATAAATTTAAGTCAATAAAATTGAAATTTATAACAATGATATAACTATATACTTAATTATAAGAAAAAATTACAATGAAATACTTGAACTATTGACATTTTAATAAAAAAATAGTCCAAACCAGACACAATTATAGTTGAATATCTAAACTATTATAAAACTAACAAAAATATTCCAAAATTCAATTTTGATGAGGAAAGAATACATATCCCACCAGGAACTATTATTTAAAAACAAATAGACATTTTTTTTAGTTTTGTAATAATTTGGGTATTTAATTGCAATTGTGTATAACTCAAAATATTTTCATTAAAAGTTCAATAGTTTGCATACTAAATTGTAATTTTCTCTAATTATAATATATGAGGAACTTCGAAAACAAGAAATATAACTCTTTATTATACTAGAGATCCTAATTGATAATTTATAACTTAATAGATGGTAAAATCCAAAATGGCATTCGATTATCTCTAAATCCATGGTGAGGAGAGCAGGGCATGCTTATTTAGTTGGGTAGCTTAAATGGTGGTATCATAATCATGATTAGCATTGCACCTTGAAATTCTTTTCCCCTAATTACTAATCGTTATCTGAACCACTCCCTACTTTTAACAACGTTAACTTGTTTTCCTGCATATTTTAAAACCTGAAATATGTAATCTTCTCCAGAAATATCAGCTCACCGATAAAGATAACATAAGAAAGTAAGCACAAAGCAACCAAAAGAACACAAGATATAGTTACCCAATTCGATGATAACAGAAGACTTTCACAATAAAACTCGCTCTTACTCAGCTTTAGGAACTTCCCAAACCTCCACCAATGGTAGATTGTTAGTTGTGCATGCACCACAGACATGTACGGTCCACTCACCACCCAACCCCTATTCTAAACAACATTTAACCAAGAGTATAACAACTCTTTTTCATAAAGAAAGCACAATAGTGTTTACTTCACAAACACTCTTCTGCTACAACAAATAATTGAATAAGTACCAGTAAACAAGACAACTACTAGGAACACTACAAACTAAAGAGTTAAGAACTCTCTTAAAAAAGAATTCATTCACACCTTATTGGAGAAGTTGTGAGCACGATAACTAAACAAATCAATCAAAGTGGCAACTTCTTCAATGCTCCATATGTTTCTTATATATATGGTTCACTTGAAAATCTTAGATATCTTCAAACTTGCTTGTTGAAATATTTCCTTGTATGGGGAGAAAATAAACACTAGCTGTAGTCAAGGAAATAATAGGTAGAGAGAATATCTCGAAGAATCTTCCAAGGGATTGAATATCTCGTGAAATATTTGTTGAAGATCATTTCCATCTTGAGCATATCATACAAGGAAATTACCATAAATAGTTCATGCCTAGACTTGTGGCACTCACAAAGGAACTCATACATGCGATAGCACCACGAAGAGAAAGATCTACATAACCTATCACTTACGCCCACGTTAACTATCAGCGACAAGTTTTTCTCAATAGAACGAGCTAGCTAGACTGTAATCTGTTGGTATGCGCTCTAAGCCTCAAATATAATTTGTTGCTAAGACATCTTCTGTGTCTAAAGACAGCAACCAAAGCTCAGATTACAGTTTTCATACCTGGTGTTGGAGCATGAAAATCTTATATTTTCTGAAAGGGGAATATTTTAAGCATTAAGTAATGTAGAGGAAAAAAAAGAGAAATTAGTCAGCTACTGCAAAGGATGAACTCTATAATCTCAGTAATGATTAGCATATTCTAATACTCAGCCAAAACTGCACAAACCAATCTTTTTGCTCATTTTGTAGTCTGAAATTTATGGTGAAAAAGTGATTGTTCAGAATTTGATTTATGGAACATGGAATACTCTATCATATCCTCCACTTAAAATTGACACCGTTTGATCCCGTGTGACAAATATAGTTTTTTTGTATGTCTTTTGCGATGCTTTTGATTCAATTTCACTAAGAAAATCATGTTTATAATGAATTATGTTGTAAAAATCTAGTGTTTTGTGAAAGTTTGATACTTTCTGTTTCTTTCTAAAAATTTGTAGGAAAATAAAGACCATCTTGGAATGAAAGGATCACATATTATCAAAGAGGAGTTCGAAACGAAGACGTGAGAAAAAAACGAAGAGCAATTTGGAGTCCGAACGAGCGAGAACGAGCCGAAACAGGCAAGGCGCGCAGGGGCCAGCGACCGCTGCCTTGCCTGCTGCCATAAGCTGTTTCGGCCCCTGGGACCAGCGACCGCTGGTCGAGTTGCTGGCAACTCGCTCTGTTTCGGGAAAACGCATTTTTACCTCTTTTTGTCCGATTTTTCTACATTTTTTACTCATTTTTTCTTCCTCAACACACTACACTAATAAATACATCCCCATGACACTTAATTAAGGATTCATTATTGTAAACCCTAGCCTCCACTCCACATTTAAACACGTAATCTTCTTTCATTCATGATTCATCCTCCATTTTCATCCATTTAAGAGAAGAAATCATCCGTTGGAGCTAGAGAAGAAGAAGTAATCAAAAAAGCAAGCTTGAAGATCAAAGTTTTTAGGATTTGTCGCTTCAAACTCTTGTATTTCTAATCATGTTTTCTATTAATTTTGGCATTTTATTGAACATTTTGTTGAACATGAGCATGATTAACTAAATTCATTTGTTCTAGGGATTAAACTAATGGGTTTGTGATGGAATAAATTTTATTTTGATGAAACTCTTGATTGAATGCATACATCTTCTTATGTTCTTGGTTTATTTCGTATATTCAATGATTGACCATTATTTATGTTTTTATCCTTGGTGTTGTCTTGAATTCGGGATAGAAGAGTCGACACCTGAATAATAACATAAGACATGTCATCTCAATAAACCGGGAGGTTGAGAGTTTTAGTGATGATTTTGATGATCTTATGTGCATTTTGGAGTTATAGCCTAGCAATTGATCGGGGATGAATCTACCGCTTTAGTTGTCTGATTGGGGGCTAAAGCTAGTTTAAAGATCAATACTAAATTTTTAGTGTTCACTCAAGAGTATCATATAGAGTGAAGTCCAATCATTACCCATTGACGTTTAATCCCTATAATAGCTTTCCCTTCATTAAAGTCCATCGTTCACCTTCGCTTTTATTTAAGTTCTTCATAATTTATTGCTTAGTTATTAGTTAGTAAACAACCAAACTTAAAAATGACTAAGTCTAAATAGATTTAGAACAACCTATTAATAGTAATAAAAAGTTTAGAATTACTAGTCTTGGTGGGATACTACCACTACTACAATTATACTGTTAAATAAGTAGCTAACACCGTGGAATTTAGCCTCTGTAATGATGTTAGAGACCAGTTTCAAAGTTTCTTGTTTAATTGTTTTAATCATGAATTTGTCTTATTGTGTACTTCATAGATATATTCCTCCTCCATAACCTTGAGCGTCTGGATGAAGGAACAAACAATATGTTGTAGGGGCTGCAGATCAATGGAGAATAAGAAAACATATGATATAACAAATACTCTATATCTGTTCCATTTAAAATTTTCTATTTCTTTAGATATAAATATTTAGGAGAAGTGTATAAAATAATTAAAGAGATATAAAGTGGATGTAACCCATATTTTTAAAATAGATAATTATTTTTAAAATGAAATGAGACATTTTTAATGGAATAATCAAAAAGGAAAATATTTATATTTTAAATGGGATGGAGGAAGTAATGTATACGTAGAAGATTATTGACCAAAATGGGACATATCATTTACATAGTTGTTTTGACATTAAGGCCACATTGGATATATATATATATATATAGTGGAAGGTTAAACATGAGAACCATTTGTTTCGTGAGAACATGAGAATCAAAAAGTGATGAATTCAATGTGAAAGTTGATAAATCCACTTGGTAAGATACTGAATCCAAAAAAATAGAATTTTCGCTCCTCATGGGTTCAAATTATGGGTGAGAATTCTGAATTTTTTGATTTATAACTTTCCCAATGAATGTATTAACCTTTATAACGAATTTATTTTGTTCATAATGAGTTTTCGTGATTCTTAGTTCTCACGTTAAAAATGGTTCTTATTTGAACCCTAGTCTCTCTCTCTATCTATCTATCTATATATATATATATATATATAGGGAGTGGATCAAATGAGAACTCCAACTTTTTTGAGAACTAAGAACTAATGTGGTCCATTCATTTTTATAATCTAATGGTCAAGATTAATTATAAATAGTTAATTATCCTCATAATTTAATGATAACCGTTTAGCCCTAAAATCAAGGGATTTGTATATTGATTTTCGTAATTATTCTCGTATGCATAATTACTACTATTATATGCATAACACCATGAATTACATGAACATAACAATGAATTGGAATGAATAGCATGCACAAGAACTATGATTATATGCATAACAACATGAATTATATGAACAACGAAAAATAGAATGTGGAATATCCAAATATATATATATATATATATATATATATATATATATATATATATATGGGTTTGGATCAAGTGGGAACTCGTTTTTTTTGATAACTTGAGAACTATGCACGACCTATAAGGTTGATGAACAAAATCTATAAAGTTATGTACAACGAAAACAATATAAAATTGTTGCACAACAAAATAATTTTAGAAAGTTTTCATTGTGCACAACTTTATTCTATTTTGTGCATCATTTTTACACATTTTATGCATAATACACAAAGTTCTCAGAAAAAATATAGTTCTCATTTCATTCAGTCCATATATATAAGGGATTGATCAAATGAGAACCACAAGTATTTTGAGAAATGAAAACTAATCTTAAGCATAGATTTAAATGCATCCGATAGTTTAAAATTAATGTTATTTTGGGATATTTTTTACATATTTTATTAATAAGATTATTATTATATTTTTTTAGTGTTATCGATTTATTCCTTAAATTGAGGGATTCTTATTATTATTTATAGTAGGTGACTAGTTGCAAATATTTATTATCTTCATCTAGTTCAAATTTTATGGTCTTTATGAAAGCATATTATATATTCTCTTGTATTGAATTGTTCAACTTGTATGGTAGATTTTTTAATGATAATTTCATAGTAAAATTCAATTTTTCATTTAGTTCAGTTTATGCATTTATTATATAATCTTATGTGCACTTTAAATGTTTGTTGTGCACGGGGCCAACCTGCATATTTTAAAAATATGTTTTAAACCATAAAAATGATATAAAAAATAGTCAAACTTGTTTTAAAACATGAATTAAATATGACCTATTAGATTAGATGAAATCAATGGTGATAATAAGTTCTTATTTCTTATCTTAGAGAGATTTCTCCCTATAACCAACTCATATATATAATATATATATAGTTGGGTTCTCGTAGTATCTTATCCTCATGTAGTATGCAGTACTCAATCTAAACCACACAATTTGAAGACGTGGATGCACCACAATTTGATAAGTGGCCGCCTCTTTTTCATTTTTTTTTTCATTTTCGCAAAGGGTAAAATGAAAAGAAATCAAAACAACATTCTTCTTCTTCTTCTTTGGCAGCCGTGGCGGTGGACGACGATGAGGACGAGGACGGTGGACAATAGCGATAAAGACAATAAACATCGGATTTTGAGATAGAAAAAGAAGAAGATGATTATTTTGAAAAGAAAATTGAGTGATTTTGATAAGTAAAAATAGGAACATCAAAAGAGATGGTGGCTATGACGGTGGTTTTCGATGAAATTCGTCGGTAATAGGAGAAGGAGGTGGCAGAACTGAAGGAGAAGAATGGGAGAGAGTTTTGCTGTCGAAAAATATATCCATGCACATAACAAAATACACTCATGCATATAAATAAATATAAACACGCATGTTGGTTACGAAACACAAACATGCATGTAAGAAAGCATAGTTAGCCACAAAACACAAATATGCAAACAAAACACATTCATACATATAATAAAATGTAATAATGTATATATTAAAACATAAACATGCATAATGTATATATTAAAACATGCATGTTGACCAACAAGCGTTAAGGAGTGTGCGAGTGAAACTTAATGCATCCGTTAGGAAAGTTAATGAATCCAAATAAATGGAATTTTCGTCCATCATGGGATTCGAACATGGGTGAAAATTTCGTATTTTGGATTTAGAAACTTTCCCATCGATTCATCAACTTTCATAGCAAATTCATTATTTTTTGTTCTCACAATAAAAATAGTTCTCACGTTAATCCTTCCATATATATATATATATATATATATATATATAGGATTAGATCCAGTGAGAACTCATCTTTTGAGAACTTGAGAACTATGCACAAACGTATAAGTTTGATGCATAAAATCTATAAAGTTGTGCACAACGAAAACTTTCTAAAATTGTTGCACAACAAAATAATTTTAGAAAGTTTTCGTTATGCACAACTTTATACATATATATATATATATATAGAGAGAGAGAGAGAGAGAGTGTGGATCAAATGAGAACCACATCAAGTTGTGCATAACGAAAACTTTCTAAAATTATTTTGTTGTGCAACAATTTTAGAAAGTTTTCATTGTGCACAACTTTATATTGTTTTGTGCATTATCTTCAACGTCTTATGCATGGTTCTCAAGTTCTCAAAAAAGATGAGTTCTCACTAGATCCAACCCCTATATATATATATATGAGATGGATCAGGTAAGAATGGATAATCTGATAGGAAATAAGAATGAATCTGAGCCTTTGATTCGCTGGATCAATGGTTGAGATTTAATTTCGGTTGTGCTACAGTTTTGCGTTATATGTGCTATGCGGATTATTGTGCAGCATTAGAACTCTTCTTGTGCTACGCTGCAGAATGAAAGATGTGCTAAACTAATATATTTAGCATATGTGCTACAAAAGATGAAATATGTGCTAAACTAATATGCAACATAGTAATTACGATTGTCTACACAAATATGAAAGATATGCTAGACTTACATATCTATTCCTATTTCCTACGCTTATTTCCATTCTCACATGAACCATCCCTATATATATATATATATATATATATATATATATATATATATATATATATATATAAGAAGTGAATCAAATGAGAACTCTAATTTTTTTAAGAATTACGAACTAACGTGATCTATCCATTTTTTATAATCTAACGGTCAAGATTAATTATAAATCGTTTATTATTCTCAAATTTTAATGGTAACTGTTTAACCCTATAATAAAGAGATTTTGTATATTCATTTATGATAATTGTTCTATATGAACAATCAATACGATTACATGTACAACAACATAAATTTTATGAACATAACAATAAATTAGAATATGATAGTATGCACAAGAACTGCGAATACATGAACAACAACATGAATTACATGAACAACGAAGAATAAAATATGAAAGATTCAAATAACGAATATTTAGGGATTTGACTATTTTTATCATTAAATAATTAAGAATTGTCCGATCTTATTCAATCTAATGGTGGTTATTGGTTCTTATCTAAGATGTAGTTCTCTCAGAACCAACCCCTACACACATATATATATATATATATATATATATATATATATATATATATATATATATATATTTCTTATTATCAATAATCGATTTAGTTGATTTATAATTTATTTTAGAAGTGAAAATATATGGATCCTGATCTAAATTTGTGGACCACAAGTCTTGTGGATCCGAGCTCAAATCTTATTTTTCTGAATTTAATGAATCCGAACTGGATTTGGACTCAAGCAAAAAAAGTTTGATTTATATTTTGACAAGTAAGATCCAGTTAAAATCTAACTCGTTACTATCCTAAGTCCAGACATAAATTTAGTTAGGCTATTGCAATTTGCGTAGGTGGATATAAGAGTTTTTGGAAAATAAAAACATTAGAGGTACAAAGGAAAAAACGAGACTTTATTATGATGCTCATGATATTTGAAGGTTTAGCATTTGTCGGCTGTATGAGTTCGATTAAATAGTTGGTAAGATTACTTGGGGTTGTGCACGATAAATTTTATTTTTTGAATCCATACACGTTTCACAATAAGTTTACATATATTCTATAATTTGTAGTTTAAAAATTAAAAATAGTTTATAAATTAATTTTATCTCTCTATATAAGGATGTAACGTTTTTAAATGGATATATAAGAAAAATGACTTTTAGAACCACGTGTAACACTCTCCCATGTTCTAAATCTAAATATATGTCAGCCTTATGCACATAAATGAAGGAAATTTCTTTTGCCAAATATTATTCCCATTAAATTATATATAAATTTGTAATTAATGAAAATGAAGAACGTGAATTTTGAGGTGATCCTTCTAGAGATAATAATGGAATCAAGAGAAGAATAAAATTAGAATGATATTTATTTTGAAAATTGTCCAAACGATCTTGAATAGGAGGAGTATAATTTTATGATACGTAATGCATGCGTCTTTCTATGTGTAGATTCTTAAGAATTGTTGTTTATGTATTTATTTAGAAAAAGGGATCACCTAATAAAAATTAGCGTTTCTTTTAAAATTAAATAAATTAGGAGGTGATTGATACGAATAAATGGAATTTTGTATGATTGGAATTGACATGGAAATTAAGTAATTTTAGAAAAAGGCTAAATTTTGCACTTTGTATGCACAACAAAGAGGAAAGGAAATGATAGCGTTATTGCTTGATTGATTTTTCTTTTCTTTTTTAATTCTTAGGCAACCCACAACCATCATCTTTGGTGTGTGTTATAAACCCCATGTTCATATGCAATAACTTGCAAACCATACAGATTGGGTAAACCATACTTGAAAAGTTAGGTATTTGTCTTGATATGTAATATTAAAATATATTTTGTAATTTCTTGTAGAAATATTATATAATAACTTGTGGAGGAAGAAGATGTAGTAGGTAGAGAGAATAAAGAAGGAGATAGAGATAAGATATTTTTCATATGCAATTTGTTTCGGCTACAGTAGCCTAATACACTTTAGGTGGTCCCACAAAGGTAATAGCAACTCTTAAACAACTAACACTATAATTGAAATAACAACTATTGAAATAGTGACATAAAGTTGAGTTTCTCTCAAACAACACCACGTGTATTTCTTCAATTCAATTTCTTCACGACTCCACCTTTACTCTCGATTGCGAAACCCGGATATCTTTCCCACTTGCTTTCCTTTTTCCAAAATCAAGCTTGAGTTCACAACAATACTCCCGGCTTTGAGAGATCCTTGACCCCAAGGATCAAAAGTTGAAATTTCTTCTGAAGAAACCGTACATCCTCCCAAATTGAAGATCCCAAATCATGCTCATCCCATTTGACCAAAATATTGACGAACCGCTTCCCATTTCTCTCAATGATCCTTTCTTCAACCAGTAACCGGGTTTACCACAAATGCCCCATCTTGATCGACAATTGGTAGATCCGGCGATAGTGGCCGTGGAGTTGATGAACCGCTTGAGAAGGGATACATGAAAAGCGGGTGTATCTTGAGCCCTCGCAAGTCGAGACGGTGAGCCACATTCCTATCTTCTCCGAACAACATAAGGCCCATAATATTTGGCGGCAAGTTTGACATTCTTCCGTAGGTAGATCGAATTTTGTCTGAAGGGTTGAAGTTTAAGATAGACCTTCTCCCCCGAAATTCTCTCGGTTCTTGACTTATCTGCATATTGTTTCATCCTGCTTTGAGCATTCTCGTAGGTTCTCCTTAATTCCTGCATTCTCGCCTTGCCTCGGTTGTAAAAGTCCTTCACCGGAGTGCCCTAGGTAAATAGGTGGTGAGTGAGTGTAGAGGAGGTGAATACCCATACAAAGCCTCGAAGGTGTTATCTTTAGGCTAGTATGATAGTTGGTATTATACCAAAACTCGCCTAAGGATAGCCACTGCATCCACCGCTTGGGATTCAGTGCACCATACAACGTAGAAATGTCTCTAAACACTGTTGAGTCTTTCATCGCCCATCGATTGAGGGTGATAGGTGAGGTATAATCCAAACGGTGTTCATTCCCCAAGAGTTCCTTCCAATCGACTAGTGAAAACCTTATCTCGATCAAGAACTATGCTTAGAGGCTGCCCATGTAACTTATAGATGTTGTCCAAGAAAGCTTTAGCAACAATATTGGTGTGAATGGGTGAGATAGTGGAATAAAGTGCCCATACTTGGTAAATCGATCAACCACCACCAAAATGACATCTTTACCTTGTGATTTAGGTAAGCCCTCAATAAAGTCCATACTCACATGTGTCCAAGCTTGTTCGGAATTGCTAGGGGTTGTAATAGTCCCGGATAGGGCCCTAAGTCGACTTACTTTTGTTACAAACATCACAAGATTTCACCCACATGGTGATATCTTTCTTGAGTTGTGGCCAAAGAAAAGTCTTCGGTTCTCACATAGGTTCCCAATATACAGTGTCCTCCATAACCAAAGTGTCATGCATCTCCCTAACGAGTGTCTGCGCGGATCGATGTTAGTTCCCACAACAATTCTGCCTTTGTACTAATATATCTCCCAGCAGCTCCCATTCGGTGGTAAGTCATTTGACCGCAATACCTGCCTCCATAATCTTCTCAATAAATCCATCCCTTCAGAACTAGCCTTAACTTGTTGTACCCAGTAGGTGATGTAGTAATGGCACTACAATTGTCACCTATTTCTCCTCTTCGAGATAAAGCATCTGCTATGACTTTGTTATCTCTTCCTTTATTGTATTGTATCTCATAATGGAATCCGGGAGTTTAGCCACCCATTTTGTTGCATAGGGTGACAATCTTTTGATCAAGCAAGTGTTTTAGTGCTTGTTGGTCGGTTCTAATGATGAATTTGCTTCCTTGCAAGTAGTGCCTCCACCTTTGAATGGCCATTAATATTGCGAAAATTCTCTTTCATAAATAGAAAGAGATTGATGTTTGGGGCTTAGGTCTTACTCATATAAGCAATAGGTTGACCTCTGCGCATGAGAATGACCCCACACCTGCTCCACTTGCATCGGTTCTAGGACAAAAGGTATAGTGAAATCTGGTAGAGCTAAAACAGTGTATTGGTCATAGCTTCCTTAGTTTGATGAAGGCTTGCTCACCTCATCCCCCAATGGAAAGCCCCTTTCTTCATAGGGAACTAAGAGGCCTTGAGAACCCCATATCCTGACAAACTTCCTGTAATAACCGGTGAGACCTAAGAAACCCTCAACTGTTTAAGATTAGAAGGCCTTGGCCACTCCACCATATCCTTGATTTTATCTGGATCAGTGGATACACCTGCTGCAGAGATGATGTGGCCTAGATAGTTCACCTTACCCTGTCCAAAGCAACATTTACTCCTCTTTGCATATAATTTGTTATTCCTCAAAATAAGGAGAACTTCTCTTACATTCATAAGATGAGTTTCCCAAGTCTTGCTATAAACCAAAATATCATCAAAGAATACCAAAACTGTTTTCCTCAATTGTTTTTCAAAAACTTGATTCATAAGGGATTGGAAGGTAGCAGGGGCATTGCATAGTCCAAAGGGCATGACAAGAAATTCAAAATGACCATGATGTGTCCTAAAGGCAGTTAAGTGCCTATGTTCAGGAGACATCAATATCTGAAAGTAGCCCGATCTCAAGTCAATTTTTGAAAAGAAACTGCTTCCATGTAGCTCATCTAGGAGTTCCTCAATAACGGGAATAGGGTAACTATGTTTGATTGTGTGGTTGTTGAGGTATCTATAATCAACACATAGTCTCCATGTTCCATCTTTCTTCTTAACCAATAGCACTGGTGAAGCATAGGGGCTCTTGCTGTGTTGTATTTCACCAGTTGCAAGTAATCCTCCCACAATCTTCTCAATCTCATTTTTGGTCATGTGATACTCGATAAGGAAATTGTTGTGCAGAATCTGCTGGGTTTAAGAAGGATTTGGTGTTCAATACCTCGATGGGGCGGCCGATCGGTTCTCAAATAAATCCATGAATTCCTCCATAATTCATCCAGCCCCTACGCTTTCAAGTATTCATCCTCTTTAGATTTTATCCAAAACATCTCCTCAATATTCAAGTTCAGTGTGCATCATCCGGTATAGCTCAATACCGGTCATCAATCGACGATGATTGGCCCGATAGTGCTTGTAACTTGACCCTCTTTCCCATTAGAGTGACGATAAAAGTCATGTGATCATAGTCGAGCTCTATGGGTGTACATGCCTTAAGCCAATCACCACCCAAAATTAAATCACACCCCACAAGATTTAGCACTCTAGGAGAATAAGTGAACTGATGTTGTTGAATTTTCCAAGAGAAACCCTTCACCCTTTGAGCTCACCATTTTGCTTGCCATTAGCAACCTTGACAAGGATTGGCTTCACAGGTTCTAATCGGCATCCTAGAGTCAGTAGCAATTGGTTCACCGATGAAACTCAATGTACTACCGTAATCTAAAAGAATATTAATTTTCTTATCTCCAACTTCCCAATTAATCTCATAGTTGTCACCCACCTTCCCTGTCAAAGCACTTAGGGTTATCTGAACTTCTTCCACTATATGGTCAAGCCTCTCATTCACATTAGTTTCTACCAAGAATGATTGCCGAGATCATTCTCTTCCTCTGTCATTATTAAATAAGAAATTCTTTGCTTACACCTATGCCCTGGATGTAAGTTTCATCACAATTATAACATAATTTCTTTTCCTTCGTCTTGCCATCTCACCGCGGTGAGTAATTTGAAGGGGTTTTATTACTAGCATCTTGCCTCGTGGTGTCATGACGAGGGGTGCATCTGTCCTCTTGAATCGGAAGAACACGAACTTGGTTGCTTAGATGGATAACGTAGTTTCTTAGTAAGAGCTTCAGGTGCGATTTGATTTCTGCCTAGTTCCACAGTTTGCTCGGGGAACTAGGGTTAAACATTCTTACAAAAGCCTGTAGCTCATCACTCAATCCACTTATGAAACTTGCAACAAAATATTCTTGTGAGTATTCCCCTTTGTTTAGCAGCATCATACAAGCTCAAGCTCTTCAAATTTCTCCACATAGTCATCATAGCTTCCCACATGTCTCAACTTGTTAAACTCAAGAATTATTTTGGTCTCTCTAGCTCTTCAAACCTAGCCGAGACCAATTCCACAAACTGAGACCATTCCAGATCAATTTGTTTGGTAGAAAGATTTTGGTACCACTGATTTGCCCTTCCCTCAAAATGCATCGCAGCCAAGGTAACCTTCTGTGAATCGGGAATGTTGGGTATTAACTTGAAGTAACCACGACATTTTAATATCCATGAGCGGGTTGGGTTCCATCGAACCTTGGGAAATCTAGCTTGGGTAACGGGCTAATAATGTGGCTTCAGTTGATCCCCATGATTCTCGCCACTATGTGTGTGTTGTGTTTAATGGAACCTTCGCCATTAAATTCCTTTTGATCATGTCCTCCTAACACGCATCCTCCTCTATTTTTTCCTTTTCCAATATTTAATAATTGTAATCGCATAGTAGCCAAGGTGGTAGTTAAATGATCAAACTTCTGCTCACATTGCCCATTTGTTTATGCATGTCTTCATTCAAGATCGTGATCCGCTCTTGAGTTTAAGTTCGAGGCATCTCGCTTAATCGACTCTTGTTGCCAAATTTGATCAAGTTTTCTTTGCGCCTCTTGCAGGTCCTTGAATCTTGTCCTTCACCATTGCGCCAAGATGCTAGCTCGATACCGTTGTCTTGATATGTAATATTAAAATATATTTTGTAATTTTTGTAGAAATATTATATAATAACTTGTGGAGGAAGAAGATGTAGTAGGTAGAGAATAAAGAAGGAGATAGAGATAAGATATTTTTCATATGCAAATTTGTTTATTCTGAGTCCCTAATACACTTTAGGTGGTCCCACAAAGGTAATAGCAACTCTTAAACAACTAACACTATAATTGAAATAACAACTATTGAAATAGTGACATAAAGTTGAGTTTCTCTCAAACAACACCACGTGTATTTCTTCAATTCAATTTCTTCATGACTCCACCTTTACTCGATTGCGAAAACCGGATATCTTTCCCACTTGCTTTCCTTTTTTCCAAAATCAAGCTTGAGTTCACAACAGTATTTTCGATACGCACCGAATAAACTCTATGTCACTCTACAATAGCATGCAAACCACACGCAATAAATAAACCATACTTAAAAACCAGATACCTTCGTCCTTCAATGGGTATATAAGTTTGATTAATTAGTTGCCACAATGCCTAGAGATTTAAAATACGATTGCATTCATTAATCTACTTAATAGTTACGTAAGAGCTTCATTTTCATAATAAACTATGATCGGTGACATATGCTACTAAACAACTTTTTAGTCAATAGATCTATGACATGTTTTACCACAATGGCAGCCAGGAATCATGACTTTTTCCAATCACGTGACATCATTCTTAAGAAATCTTCCATATGTATGCATGAAACCTAACTTCCAATTACGTGACTTTATAATAAAATGATTCATTTTAGAAGTGAAAAAATATGGATCCAGATCTAAATTTGTCGACACAAGTCTTATGGATCCGAGCTCAAATCTTATTTTTTGGAATCTAATGAATCTGAATTGGATTTGGATTCAAGCAAAAAAAAATAAAATTTCAGATTTTGACCAAGTAAGATCCAATTCAAATCTAACCCATTACTATCCTAGTTTCAGACATAACTTGAGTTATGCTTTTGCAATTTGCGTAGGTGGATATAAGACTTTTAAATAAAAACATTAAGGAAAAAAGAGACTTGATTATTATGCTCATGAAATTTGAAGGTTTAGCATTTGTCGGTTGTATATGTTCGATTAATTATGTTCGATTAGTTATTTGGTAAGATTACTTGGGGTTGCACACGATAAATTCTATTTTTTTGAATTCATACACGTTTTATAATAAATTTATACTTTGGAAAAAAATGGATCACCTAATAAAAAATAGCGTTTCTCTTAAAACTAAATAAATTAGGAGGTGATTGATATAAATAAATGGAATTTTGTATCATGTGAATGAACATGGAAATCAAGTAATTATTAAAAAAAAAGGCTAATTCTTGCACTTGGCATGCACAACAAATAAGGAAGGAAATGATAGCGTTATTGCTTGTTTGATTTTATTTTATTTTAATTTCTTGACTTGGCACCCAAATAAGGAAGGAAATGAAGCGTTATCGTTATCTTGGTGTTATCTTCATTATAAACCCTATATTAATATGCAATAGCTTGTAAACTATACACGACAGTAAATCGCACTTGAAAAATTATATACCTCCGATGCACAATGGATATACCTCATGTTCTTATATAATAACCTACAAACTACACATAATAATTAAACCATATTTGAAAAACCAAATACCTTGATGCTTTGGTACACACTGGATATAAGTTTGATTAATTAGTTGCCACAATGCCAACTAGCATTTCACGACTTTGGCTGTTAAACAATTCTTTGGCAGTACCGATCTAAATTATAACAGATATTTCAACATTTCAAATCATTCAAGAGGTTTAAAATATGAATGCACATTAATCAACTTAATAGTTACGTAAGAGCTTCGTTTTCATAATAAACTATGATCAGTGACATATGCTACTAAACAACTTTTTAGACAATAGATCTATGACATGTTTTACCCAATCAAGACTTTTTCCATATTAATAATAGAGTAATTATATAAAAGTATGGATTTTTTCAAAAGTGTGTATCCTCTATATCTATTTTAAAAAAATTCTACACTTCATATCCATTTCATTATTCTAATATATTTTAAGTCAAAAGGTTGAAGAATCTCTATGATCGATCGAAAACAGTGTAATAAGCGATCGAAGACTTCAAAAACATTAGAATAATTGAGAAAACTTGAGATTCCAGTGGAAAACATTGTTTCCGGTCATGAAAACTTTATCTCTGGCTGTGAAAACCTTGTCTCCGATCGTGAAATTATTGTCTCCAGTCGACAGGAAACAATTATTTTTGCGACTGAAGAAAATAATTTCACGACCGAAAATAAGGTTTTTCACAATAATCTCAAGTTTTTTTTCTATAAGTCTAATATTTTTGAAGTCTTCGATCGATCGAAGACTTCATTTTCCATTTCAAATTTCAAAATGCATTGATTTTAATAAAAAAACACAATGATATCGAAAATCACATCACATTTAACTCAAAAATATATTAAATTAGTAAAATAGGTATGGAGTATAGAAAATTTTAGAATTGGTTATAAACTATACATACTTTGACAAAAATGAGTATTTAAGTTTTGCTCCCTTAATAATATACGAAAATTAATCAACATTTGAATTAATATTGGATTTTAATAAGAAAGCTGCACATTTAAATATTTTGGATTCTAATCAACATCTCTTCCGTCCAAATATATCATGTGGCTATCAGCTATAAACTATAAAAAAACAATCTCAACCAGCAAATGATAGATCTAATGAAAAAAAGAGCTTTATTTTCCAAAATACATACACATTGATAGTGAGAAAAGTGCAGGTAGTGGTGACAATGGCAGATGCCATCATTTCAACTGTGCCAGAGAGTTGTAGCTATCATAGCAGATCAGATTCGCAACGAAGTGAATTTGCTGAGAGGTGTGGAGAAGGAGGTTCTCGATCTTTCCGACAAGCTCAAGATGATCAAAAATGTGTTAGATGATGCAGAAAAGAGAGGAGTGAAGGAAGCACGTGTCAAAAATTGGTTTAAGAAACTCGAAGATACGGCTTATGAAATGGATGACATTTTGGATGAATGGAGCTATTCTCTTGTCAAACGTAGCAAGGAATATGAGCAATCAACCAATACTTCTGTTGCTTTTGCTAAGAAAAAGGTACATTGCTCGTTCATCCCAACTTCGTGTTTATGCTTCAAGAAAGTTGTTGTTCGTCATGATATTGCCATGAAAATACAAAATGTCAAAGTTAAACTTGATCAGATTTCGAAGGAGAAAAATGATTTTAAGTTTGAGATATATGTGCCCGCAACTGATCATGTGCCTAAATCTTGGTGAGCTCAATCCATATCTTCTAATGAATTCGAGAAAATTTATGGCGTGGACATAAACAATAATAAGAAAAATCTAGTGAGGAGGTTGATGCTTAATGATGATAGCCAAATTGTGTTTATAGTGGGTAGGGGGGAGTTGGGAAGACAACTCTTGCTCAGCTTGTTTATAACGATCCTCAAGTCGTGAAGAAGGATTATTTTGAATTAAGAATTGAATAAACTGAAATGAATTGTGGAGAGAAAAATATAATAACTTTTGTTTCCTCTTTTTTGTTCTCTTATCAAATGAAATCAACATGGCCTTTATATAGACACTTAACACTACTATGTCTACAATTAAATTCAATTAAAAGTCATAAAAGACCACTATCTCCTATATCACCTTTTGGTCTTTCACCTACAAAAAACTCTTGATCTTTTATTTTCCCACTAACTTCTAAATTTAAGATCCACTAAAAATAACATTTATGTTTATTCAACAAGAATTTGGATATGTGTTTCTGATCCCTTTGAGGTGGCTGCGATTGCCAGGGGAATTGTTGAGAGTGTGATAGAAGAGATTATTCCTCCAAATTCCAACCAACTGGAATTGGTATTGAAAAAACTTAGAGATTGTATTTTATGAAAGAAGTTCCTTCTTGTCCTTGATGATGTTTGGACAGATAAATACGAGGAGTGGAAACCACTGAAAATCAATCTCAAAGATGGTGCAGCAGGTAGTAAAATTTTGGTGACAACAAGAAATGAAATGGTAGCTAAGATGATGGGCACCTTAGACGACGACATCTGCTGTCCACAACCACTCAGTGATGAAGAATGTTGGTCATTTTTACGTTGCGTATCCCTTTCAGGAATGAGTGATGAGAAATGTCGAGAATTCGAGGATGTTGATAAGAAAATAACTAGGAAGTGCAATGGGTTGCCTCTTGCGGCAAATATTTTGGGAAGTCAATTGCAATTCAAGCATAGTTGGGAGGAGTGCGAAAAAGTAGTGGAGAGTGAAATATGGGAATTGGAGGAGGAAGAAGGAGTAGAGATTTTTCGTCATCTGATTATAAGCTACAATGAATTGTCCCCTACTCTTAAGTGTTGTTTTTCATATCTTGCCATCTATCCTAAAGATTCCCGCATTCTTGCTGTGAATGTGATAGAAGAGTGGATGGCTCTGGGTTATTTGGGCTCTGTTGCTGAAAATTTCTAGGTGGAACTGAAACGGCAAGACTACTTCAACAACTTCAATGCATTCCTTGCTTTAGGACTTCGACTTCGATGAAATTGATGAGCAAATAGAATGTTGTAAAATGCATGATATAGTACATGATTTTGCTCAATTTCTTATGAAGAATAACGCTGTTGAAATAAAAAAGATAAGTTGCCACGTTTGTGAGCCTAGTTTAGTTTCTGAGGCCCAAGAATATCGTAGCGTATTCTGGGACAACAAAACTCCTCTTGTACTTTGTGATTGCCTTATAAGTTTAGGGTGTTAAGAGTTGTCAGGAGAAGTGACTGTCCTCCACAGAGAATGGAAAAGTTGGTTCACTTGAGATTATTGGATTTAAGGAATACTAAATTTTCTAAGGAAGATCTCAAAATCATCTGCAGGCTTTATTTGTAGCAAACTCTTTTGATAGCAGGCTGCTCCGTGGAAGAAATTCCGAAAGAAATTGGTAATTTTGTTAGAAAATGGGAATGATTGTGAGTGCTTAGAATGTGGTGAGTGATTTGGATGAAGTGGTGTAGGAAATATTTAGTGAGTGTAGTGTGTATAGAAATAGAGGAAATATATATAGAGTGTGGAGCTCTTGTCTTCAAAGAATTTATATTATAGCTTATTATAGCTTGTGTTTAGCTTGTGTAGCTTTGTGTGTGCTTATTTACAAATGGTTCCTAAGAGACTTATTTATAGATGCTAGAGGATGATTCTAGATCCTTTCTAGTTTTTGAGGGATCTAGAATTCTCTACTAAAACATCTACACATGATTTCTCTAGATTTATTACACCATATGAATCTAGAATTTTCTACTTAGGCTTATCTAGATTTTACATTTATTACAATATTTCTACACTAGTTTAGATGCTTCTAGATAAATGCATCACTTCTCAATAAATGTGGATAGGTTGAGAAAGCTTAACCTAAGTAAGAATGCGTTACTAAAGTTACCAGAGAGCATCTATAGTTTGCCTGAATTGGAAACTCTTTCCTTAGAAGAATGCTCCCTGGAAGAGATTAGTGAAGAAATTGGGAGTATGCTTGGGTTGAGAAACCTCGACTTAAGTAGGAATGGAGAATTAAAGGAGTTACCAGAGAGCATCTGCGGTTTGGTTGAACTGCAAGTCTTGGATCTAACATACTGCATTAGTCTCAGTGGACTTCCCGAAAGGATCCACATGCTTCAAAACCTCCAACAACTTCTTATGATGGACATCCCTTTAGGGAATCGTATGCCTAAAGGAGTAGGTCAGTTAAGTGGTCTCCACACATTGAAATTGGAGGTATTCAAAGTAGGAAGTGGTCGGAACAAGTTGGGATTGTTGAAAAACTTAAACCTTCTTACTGGATCTTTGAAATTGAATATCAAGTTGAGCAGTATGAGTGATTAGGAAGAGTTGGTTGAGGACGCTCGACAGGCACAACTAAGGAACAAGATACACCTTCAATCACTTCATATACAATTCAACGGTCTAAAAAGGAGTGGTCATCATCATTGTGGATGAACGTAATAGAAGCACTGGAGCCCAATCAGAAGCTGAAAGATCTTCAAATCTGGGGATATGGAGGCTGTAGACTTCCGCATTGGATCTCATCGCCACTCAACTTAGTAAAAGAGATTACGCTCTCTTATTGTAGTGAGGTGTCGTCTTTGCCGCATATGGGGAAACTACCTTTGTTGGAATCTCTCCGGATGCAGTTTTTGGGTGAATTGAAGGTGGTGAGACGAGAGCTTTTGGGAATTGAATCTTCATCAACTCAACATGTCGATGTCTTTCCTAAGCTCAAGCAACTGAGGTTTGTTGGCTTGGAGAAATGGGAGGAGTGGGAGGACATAACGGTGGAAGAAGAAGAATCTTCAGCCATATCCATCATGCCATGTCTCACGCATTTGGATGTCTGGTCTTGTGAGGGTTTGGAGAAGCTGCCGCATCACCTCCTGCGTAAGGCCTCCTCTTTGCAATTCTTGGATATTTACATGACACCAGAGCTGGAAAAACATTACAAAGACAGGGATGGTTCACCTTGGAGATCCATATCCCAATATAATCCCCAACTTCAACTGATTTTGTCGTACGACAACAAATAATGCAAATTTATGTCTTCTTCTTCATTCCAAATTTATTTACTTTTTATTATTTTGTGAGATGTGTTTGGTAAGTCACATTTAATTTTCTTCTTTTATCATAATTATAGGGGTACTCTTTTTCCTTCTTGGTGTTTTTTCTTTTAGATTCTAGCCAGGAAGGTTTTTTAATGAGGCCCAGACTTGAGTGATCGTTTTGTGGTCTCCAAGATTTATTTTGATAAATGTATGTTATATTAGTAATATTTTCATTTTTAAAGATTGGTTGTATGTTATGTAGAACAAGTAACTAATGTGTCTATGATGGCTAGAGATTGAGAGAAACTAGGATAATTGTTTTTTTGTTCTAGTTAGTTGTGAGCAAAATATGATGTAATATGTTTTTTTAACTTACATATATTTAATGTACTTCATGGAATAGATAAATATACAACTAATCATTATATCTTGTTTACCGTATAATACCTTAGCTTCTCAATATTGTCCAATAAATTGGATAAAAATACTAAAAATATCAAGTATTGCTATAAGTTGTAATGAATTGTGGAATACATATTTTTATAATATCGAAATAGTGGTGTAACATTAATTTTTTTTCATCCACATAGACTACTATTCATTATTTTTCAGATAAATAAGTGTTAAGCTTGAGTTTGACGGTATAGTTGATTTAATTGGCCTCTATTACAATTCTAATCCTATATTAACTATAAAAAGAATTAGTATAGGCATAAACATGCAAGTTTATAGGAGTAGTTTTTCAAGTTTCTAATATTAATTCCTAATTTTTGAAATGTCAGTATTTTAAGTGTATAAGTTATACATCATATGTTTGTCATTATATAGACATTTCTCTTTGTGGTGCTATCGCATGTATGAGTTCCTTCGTGAGTGTGATAAGTCTGGGCATGGACTATTTATGGAAATTACCTTGCAAGTGGTGCTCAAAATGAAAAGGATCTTCAACATATTATACACGAGATATTCTAGCCCTTTGAAGATCCTTCATGATATGTCATATGCATATTTTTCCTTGACAACAACTAGTGGTTATTTTCTTCCCCCTATAAGGAAATATTTCAACAAGACAAGTTTGAAGAGATCTAGGTTTCCAAGTGAATCCTATGTATATTGAACGTATGGAGCATTGAAGAAGTTGTCGCTTTGATTGATTTGTTTAGTTGTTCGTGCTCATAAATTTTCCAATAAGTTGTGAATGAATTCTTTGTAAGAGATTTCTTAACTCTTTAGTTTGTAGCGTTCTTGTTAATTGTCTTGTTTACCGGTAATTGTTTCATTGTTTGTTCTAGCATAAGTGTTTGTGAGGTAAACACTATTGTGCATTCTTTGTAAAGAGTGTTGGAAATCACGCTTATATATATATGTTTATTATATATGTGGTCGAGTTGCCGTGAAGCTACTTTGACCAAGATTTTGAGTGACGTAACGTTTAATTTTGTGAAATTAAGCGGCATAGGATCGATCTACGTTCAGTAGATGATCGTGGTGTATTCACATTCTCAAATCCGATTTCCGGTGGTGAGAAATAATGGATCAAAGTTTGTCACTTAAACATGGAGTTATGTGATTAATGGGATAAGCATGGATTAATTAATCCTTATCCCACATTGATTAATGTACCTTCATTAATTGTCTATATAAGTGGTTCATTGAACACTTAGTATAATTATGTGCACAAGTGATGGGTCGGAAAGCCCATGCCGCCGCCGCCGCCCGCCCGCGCCGGGCCCGGCCGCCGCCGACCAGCCCGGCTCGGCCCGGCTCCGGCTCGGCTCGGCTCCGGTTCGGTTCGGTTCCGTGGTCCGTGGTCCGTGGTCCGTGGTCCGTGGATCGTGGATCGTGGATCTTGGATCTTGGATCTTGGATCTTGCAATTGGTCTTTGGGTGGTCTTTGGGGCATTCTTTGGGCCTCTTCGTGGGCCGGTTCCGTGGCCCATTGCCTTACATTTTGGATCAACGTTTGATCGAGCCCAAAGATGGAGTTGGTCCGGGCCCAACTCGTGTGGCCCAATCCGTTGGGCTGCCGCGCACTTGAAGAGACGTCCGGATCGTCCAACGAACACGACGCACGCGTTGTCGATTCGTCGTAATCACGCCGAACGCTCCGACATGATGGCTCTGCGGAAGCGTGCCCACGTTGTCTCCGAAACCACCGCGCACTCAATAGGGGACATAACTCCGTAACACCGACATCAATGCGGTGTTGACTCCAACATGCTTCCCGTGAGGGGACAACGCCTATAAATAGGACATGTCTCCGGCATTAGCACCCTCATCACAATCGCATTCCAAATTCCAAACTCTCTCGCATACTTAGCTCGTGTCAAGCTTTGTCCTCGCCTCGTCCGGTTCGCGGAGCTCGTTGGTCTGGGTCTTTGCCCTTCCGAGACGTTTGTCGTTTTATATTTGGAGACGATACGCCGTAACCGAGAGCACTATCGGGCGTATCTCGTCTTGCGGAAAGAGGACTCTCGACTCGGCATTAGATTACGGTTATCGTAATTTTCTATTCGCTTTTCTTCTTTTCAAATTCATTGTTAGTTTTGATCTTCTACTTCTACATTTACTTCGAGTTGTAACACGCCCGCAAGTCTGCATCGCTCGTACACCTTTATCCAACAATCGCAAGACGAGATAGCACTTGCCAAGGAGTTCGCACTCTTAATAAACTTAAAACGCTCGAAACTTAATACCTTTGCTTGGAGATGTCGACCGTACCTTCCACCGACCTCACTTGCCTTCCGCCGCCGCCGCCGCCGCCTTCTTCTTGCCGCTTCTCTCTTCTTCCGCCAATTCGCACAATGGCCGGTCATGTTTGGTTCGATGCCTTGAGGTCAACCATGGGACCCTTTGGTCGATCGTTGGTTCCACTTTTAGTGGTTCAACAATTGGTTCCACTTTTAGTGGTTCCTTTGGTTCGACGATCGCACTTTTCGTTGGGTCATTGTTGGATCCATGGGATCTAACACCGGTGGTTCTCATTCGAGTTCCATGTTCCGGACACTTAAGTGGTGTTGGTGGATCCGGTTTGGGATCGATCTCGCGCTGCTCATACCGCGAGGATGATGCCGCCACGAGAAGCCGCCAAAGTTTGGAGGATCCGACTTGAGATGGCGAAAAGATGCCGTTTCTACCTCACGACGTTGGGCTTCGCCAACTTCTTGGTGGAAGATGAGCCCGCCGTACCGGGGGCTGAAGTGACGGACTTTCACGTCCGAGCAGCATATGATAACTGGCGCACTGGCGACTATCTTTGTAAAAACTTTATACTTGGTAGTTTAGAAGATAGTTTGTATAGTGTATATGCTGTTGTAACGACATCCAAATGTATGTGGGATGCGCTAGAAAAGAAGTACCGTAGTGATGATGCAGGTACTAAGAAGTTCATTGTAGCCAAATATTTGGACTACAAGATGGTCGATTCTCGACCGATCATGGACCAAGTGCAAGAGTTTCAACTCATTGTACACGAGGTTCAAGCCGAAGGGCACACTGTTTCGGACGGCTTTGTCGTCGCTACTGATTGATTGAAGCTACCCACAGGTGGAGAGACTTGAGGTTTACCTTAAGCCTGGCGAAAGGATATGACACTTGAAGACTTGATCGTCAAACCGCGCATCGAGTCGGACGTGAAGAAACAAGATTTAAAAGCAAAGGCTTGCTCGATCGAAGGCCAACTGTTGGAGAGGCGGTCCCTCCAACAAACGTGTTCGTCCCAATGTCCATGACAAAGGCAAAGGAAGGTGGTTGCCCGTAAGTTTGACGGGGATGTACAATTGTGGCAAGCATGGCCACACAGTAAGGACCGTCCGTAAGCCAAGAAGAAGAAGGCTAAACAAGTTACCAATGTTGTCGGAAGGATTTCGACAAATGGGACAAGGATGACTTGGCTGGCAGGTGACCGAGAAGTCAACCACGCCGAGAATCAAGGTGGATGGTTCATCGACACCGGCGCAATCGCGCACGCCCTGCGTCGAAAGATGCGTTTCTCCACCTACAAGCTGTTGAGGGAGGAAGCTCAACATGGGAACCAAGCTTCGTTCGAGGTTGCCGGAGTTGGTGATGTGGTGCTCAAGATGTCGTCCGGCATTGAGATCACGTTGAAGGATGTCTTTGCATGTCCCGACATCCGCAAGAATTTGGTGTCGGGCTCTATTCTAGTTAACAAGGGTTTAGACTAGTTTTGAGTCGGACAAGTTTGTCTCGACTAAGTTTGGGAAGTTCCTTGGTAGCGTTGGCGGACCCAGACATTTTAGTCAGGGGGGTCCAAAAAAATATTTAGGATCCAAATAATCATAATTTTATAAATTCATAAAAAGAATTTTACAATTAAGATAAAAAATAAATGACAATTTAATATTAAAAATGAAACTTAGTGCTATATGGTTAAAAACAATTAATATGTCCAATCAAACAATCAAAATTTGTATTTTCAATGCTAAAAAGAAGAAAAAACCATTCTTTTCTATGTTTAGTTCTCTTTCAATTTTATGTATTTATTTTAAGCATGGTATATACTATTTTCATATATTTTGTACATTTAAATATTTTTAATTATTAAATGTAAATTTACTATTATACCCCTACTATTTTTTAAAATCCAATGGGGCCCGGTTCTAATCCCCCCACCGGGTCCGCCACTTTGTTGGTAGGGTTATCTTCTTCGGGGTCTTTTCAAATTGAATGTAATGGTCACGTGCTGTGTACCCAAGATTGCTATTAATGAAAATGCATCTACTTCTCTTACTGACCGAGTGCTACGATTTATGGCATTGTAGATTAGGACATGTTAATCTAAATGCAATAAAAGATTAGTAAATTTAGATTTACTAAAGTTAAATGAAGTTAATACACAAACGAAATGTGAGGTTTGTGTGGAGGCCAAATGGCTAAGTTACCGTTTCATTCGGTGAGAACTGAGCACTAAGCCTCTAGAACTTATTCACATGATGTGTGTGATTTAAAGTTTGTACAAACTAGAGGTGGTAAAAAGTATTTCATCACGTTTATTGATGATCAGACAAGATATTGCTATCTTTACCTTCTAAGAAGTAAAGACGGTGCTATTGAAGCTTTTAAAACTTCAAGAACGGGCGAGAATCAACTAATTGTCGAATTAAGACCGCTCAAGTGATAGAGGGAGAATATGTAGCTCCGCTTGAGGCATTATGCAATGAAAGTGGTATAATACATCAAACGACGACTCCTTATTCACCTCGGTCTAATGGCGTCACGAACGAAAAATCGAACACTTAAGGAGATGATGAATGCTTTGTTGATTAGTTCAGGGTTGCCCCAGAACTTGTGGGGGGAAGCTGTTTTGACAGCCAACTACATACTGAACAAAATTCCACTGAAGAGTAAGGATGTCACTCCTTACGAGTTGTGGAAAGGAAGAAAGCCATCGTATAAATATCTCAAAGTGTGGGGGTGTTTGGCGAAGGTTGAGGTGCCTCTTCCTAAACAAGTTACAATTGGACCTAAAACAGTCGATTGTATCTTTATTGGGTATGCACTGAACAGCAGCGCCTATCGTTTCGATCCACGGTCGAGGTGCGGATATGACTGTGGGGACGACGATTGAATCAAGGAATGCTATATTCTTTGAAAGTGTTTATCCCTGTAAAGAAAAGGATAAAAGTGAAGCCAGCTCTAGCAATAGAGCGATGGTGGCTTCGAGTTCTAAACCTTTGGAGGAAGAACCGATATCGCATAGCGATCGAGGTCGATCCGAGGGTCGGAACCGAGACGAGGCGAGAGAGTCGAACGCCAAAGGATTTTGGTCCCGACTATATTGCGTTCATGTCGGACGAAGAACCAACGCCGATCAAAGTAGCCTATGCTCGGCCGACGGGATGCTCGCGAGAGGTCGCTCAAAGAGATTGATTCTATTCTACAAAACCACACTTGGGTCTTTGGTTGATTTGCGAAAGGTTGTAAGCCCTTAGGATGCAAATGGATCCTTAAAAGAAAGTCTGGCGGATGGATCAATTGAAAAGTATAAGGCCCGTTTGGTTGTCAAAGGGTTTAAACAAAGAGAGTACGATTTCTTGATACCTATTCACCGTGACGGGATTACGTCTATTCGGTGCTTCTCGCAATTCTTTGCTTGCGCAATCTTGAGATTCATCAAATGGACGTTAAGACTGCGTTTTGAACAGTGACCTCGAGAATGAGGTATATATAGAGCAACCCGAAGGTTTGTAGTACCGGTCAAGAGAGCAAGGTATGCAAACTCGTGAAGTCTCTATATGGTTTGAAACAAGCGCAATTGCAATGGCACTTGAAATTTGACAATATAATGTTGGCAAATGGTTTCAAGATCAACGAGTGTGACAAATGTGTCTACGTTAAGAACACCGATAATGGTTATGTTATAGTGTGTCCGTATGTAGATGACATGTTGATCATGGTAGCAATACTCAAGTAATTAATGACACAAAGCGCATGTTAAAAGAAATTTTGACATGAAAGACATGGGATTAGCGATGTGATTCTTGGAATAAAGATTCTAAGAAGATCGACGGAATTATCTTGACACAATCTCATTACGTCGAGAAAGTGCTTAAGAAATTCAACGCGTTTGACAGCTTTACACTAAGACCCCATTGGAGCTCAATGTTCACTTGAGTAAGAACAAGGTGAACCCGTTGGACAAGAAGATTATGCTAAGGTCATCGGTGTTTGATGTATCTTACAAATTGCACCCGACCCGACATAGCGTCTTGTGTGAACAAATTGAGTCGTTACGAGCAATCCAAGCAAGGAGCATTGGAAGGCTCTAGTAAGAGTTTTGAGGTACTTGAAGTATACTCAAAATCATGGATCGCATTTCACGAGATATCCCCAAGACTTGAAGGGTACCGTGATGCCAATGGATATCCGACACGAAAGATTCACTTTCTACAAGTGGAGTGCGTGTTCACGATTGGGAGGTGCTTTGTTTCTTGGAGATCCACGAAACAGACGTGTATAGCCCGATCCACCATGGAATCGTAATTCATAGCTTTGGATAAAGTCGGTGAGGAAGCCAGAGTGGCTCTGTAATTTTTGGAAGATATTCCATGTTGGTCTAAACCGTGCCACCGGTGATGATTCAACGTGATAGCCAAGCCGCTATTGGAAGGCGAAAAGTGGTTTGTATAATGGTAAGTCTCGACATATCGTCGACGACATAATACCGTGAGGCATTTGATCTCAAGTGGGTTATATCAATTGACTATGTCAAGTCAATAGATAATCCGGCGAGATCCGATTAACCAAAGGGTTGAACCGGGATCAAATGATCAAGTTGCTAGAGGAATGGGATTAAAATCCACATCTTAAGAACAATCATAGTGGTAACCCAACCATGATGACCGGAGATCCCAAGAACTTGGTTCAATGGGAGAACTAAGCTATAGGAGTTCGTGTATAAACACTCGAGTTAGTCTGCTCCCTATAAAGCAAACGAGTGTTGAAAAACTTGCCTAGTGGTGAGGTTGAGTCGTTGACTCTTAATGATTCCTAAGATACCTCGGGAGGTTGAGTATGGCAAGATACTCGTAAAGAATCACCTATGTAAGTGCGAGTGGGGCCGCTTCAAACAAAACACTTATGAATCCAAAGTGTATGTCCATGGCCAAAATGGAATCAAACGTGAGAACGGATGAGGTTGAGGTGTTAAAGTGTTAATACCATTGTCTCGGCACGTTGTGGGGGAATAGTTCAGCATCGTGTCCACTAATCCGCTGTGTACTCGATGGTACTAACTATGGAAGGTTCAAGGCCATAAACCACTTGTCCAAATATTTTAACATCTCTTGAGGATCGAGGCGTGTGCGCATACATGCATATGGCTATTTCCACTCATGTGGGATTGTTGGAAATCACGCTATATATATATGTTTATTATATATGTGGTCGAGTTGCCGAAGCTACTTTGACCAAGATTTTGAGTGACGAACGTTTAATTTTGTGAAATTAAGCGGCATAGGATCGATCTACGTTCGAGTAGATGATCGTGGTGTATTCACATTCTCAAACCGATTTCGGTGAGTGAGAAATAATGGATCAAAGTTTGTCACTTAAACATGGAGTTATGTGATTAATGGGATAAGCATGGATTAATTAATCCTTATCCCACATTGATTAATGTACCTTCATTAATTGTCTATATAAGTGGTTCATTGAACACTTAGTATAATTATGTGCACAAGTGATGGATGGAAAGCCCACGCCACCTTGTACGCATGCCGCCCGCCGCCGCCTTGCTCACGGCCGGTGCCGGCGCGCGCCCCCGTGCTGCGCCCGCGCCCGTGCCGTGCCGACCCGCCCGGCCCGCCCGCCCGCCCGGTTCCGTGGTCCGTGGTCCGTGGATCGTGGATCGTGGATCTGGATCTTGGATCTTGGCAATTGGTCTGGGTGGTCTTTGGGTGCATTCTTTGGGCCTTCGTGGGCTTGCCGTGGGCTGGTTCCGTGGCCCATTGCCCTTACATTTTGGATCAACGTTTGATCGAGCCCAAAGATGGAGTTGGTCCGAGGCCCAACTCGTGTGGCCCAATCCGTTGGGCCTGCTGTGCTTCAAGAGATGTCCGGATACGTCCAATGAACACGGGCGCACGCGTTGTCCGATTCATCGTAACCGCCGTAACGCCCGACATGATGGCTCTGCGGGAAACGTGCCCACGTTGTCTCCGAAACCGCCAGCGCACTCAATAGGGACATAACTCCGTAACACCCGACATCAATACGGTGTTGACTCAAAGATGCTCCCATGAGGGGCGACGCCTATAAATAGGACATGTCTCCTCAAAGATTAGCACCCTCATCACATTGCATTCCAAAGATTCCAAACTCTCTCATACTTAGCTCGTGTCCAAGCTTTGTCCTCGCCTCCGTCGATTCGCGGAGCTCGTTGGTCATGGTGCTACCACCTTCGAAGTTTGTCGCTTTATCTTTGGAGACGATACGCGAACCGAGAGCACTATCGGGCGTATCTCGTCTTCTTGCGAAAGAGGACTCCTCGACTCGGCATTAGATTACTGTTATCTGTAATTTTCTATTCGCTTTCTTCTTTTCAAATTCATTGTTAGTTTTGATCTTCTACTTCTACATTTACATTTCGAGTTGTAACACGCCCGCAAGTCTGCATCTTTCAGACACCTTTATCCAACAAAGAGTTGTTATACTCTTAGTTAAAGGTTGTTTAGGATATGGGTTGGATGGTGAAAGGACCATGTTCACGTCCAAGTTGGTGCGTGGTGCATGCACAACTAACGATTTACAATTGATGGAGGTTTGGAAAGTTTCTTAGGTTGGGTAAGAGCGAGTCTAGTTGTGTAAGTCCTCTGTAACTTATCTCCAGGTAGTAAAACATTTCCCCTGGACGAGGCCCTCCAAACTTAGGTGTGTTATCACACTGGGTAACCATATCGTATGTTCTTTTGGTTGCTTTGTGCTTGCTTTGTTGTGGTATCTTTATTGGTATGTGTTCCACTAAATGTGCTACTGACGTCTGGAAAATCAATATTCTTGTTAAGAAAAAGATAGTTGAAGACAAATTTTAACTAGAACAATAGCAAGTATAAAATATCTTTTAAACACTGTTTGACTTTTCGTAGATCTAATGAGAAACTTCATTAAGATAACCATAACACAATTTTAGGCTTGCTTCTTTTAAATATAAATTTGAACAAATGAAATAATTTGAAAATATGTATAGTTTTTTGTTTGATTTGAAAAATCTGAAATTATTGACTCATGATGAATTAAGAAAATGTTGTCTTAATCTGAAATCCACTCTTACACATGATAATTCATCTAATGTTTGCTTAAATGAATTATTTATTGAATTAAAAATCTTATAAATGACTTTGCCAAATATGATAATATCAGCTATTGAAATTATTGAATTTGTGAAACGTACGGATTGTTATCCAATTGTTGCAATTGCTTATAGAATCTTGTTAAATATGCATGATACTGTATCATTGGTTGAGAGGAATTTTTCAAAGTTAATGTTGTTGAAAACATATTTGAAATCGTTGGTGTCATAAGAAAAAATTGAATGGTTTGATAATTATGTATTTAGAAATATATCTTAAAAATACATAAATTTAATTGTTTCAATTTATGTATCTTTAAGTGCATACACATCCTTCCCGAAAAATTCTCGCAGAAATTCCTTCTGACTTGTTGGAATTGATCCGATAATCCGATCGTCGTTGACTTGGTTCCATCAAAACCAGCGCTTAAGGAAATAGATTCGCTGCCTTCGCCTTGACACATATTACAGATTATAAATGTATTCCTTCTCCATAACCTTGAGCGTGCGGACGAAGGAACAAACATTATCTTGTAGGGCTGCAGATCAATAGAGAATAAGAATACATCTCTCACCCCCACTCCCATTGCTTTTAGATTGTGAAAGAACCTCGATCCGTGACAAGGGATTCCAGAAGTCTTCAAGTTCCCATATTTTATCGTTGATTCTTCCATCCAAAACATTCACCTTCTTCCCGCCTCCCGCTTATGTCAGGCTGTGATGAATCTAGCTATGTGAGTGTGCGAGATTTATATAAAGCAATAAAGAACACCGAGCTTTTTACGTGGTTCGATCGTTAATGAGATCTACGCTCACGGAGGAATGATTCCTCAATACTTTTACTAGAGCTTTTAATGCAGTACCGGTTTACAAGCCTTTGTATTCATAAATTGCTAACCCTTCTAACATCGCCTTTCCTTCTATTTATACAACTTGACTCGCCTCGAAGCGCCCCACCTCTCCATTGGTCGTGGTGTGACTCTTCCCCGCATGCCCTCCATTGGCCGGAGCCGGGACCTTTCGTCTTACGTGCGCCACGTGGAGGGTGGCGCCTGACCTTGGTTCTGGGGCGTCCTCTCCATTGGCCGAGGGTAGCGGTTCTGGAGGCTAGGGCTTTAGGCATGATTAGGGCTCGCCTTGGCTCGACCGCGTGGGCGCTACCAATGTTAGGCCCACTTGGGCACTCGCTAGTGGGCCCGACCGGTTGGGCTATATCCCATCATAGCCCCCGAATAGCCGGCGACGCCGAGGCCGAGGTGGAGTGAAGACAGCCGTCACCGAGGTGAGGTGTGGCTTGGTGAAGTTGTTTCTTGACGTGAGGGTCTTCGGTGCCGATCCGAGTTGGGTTGTTTATTGTCCGCCGCTTGGAGAAAGATGTGGCACCGGCGAAGTCAAGTCCGACTCGGATAACGCGCCGCGTTGGTTATGCCGAGGCGGTCCGCGGGTATTACTCCTGTGGTGGCCGCCGTGTCCGACCCGAGACCGCTTTTTCGGGATTTTGGCGGTGCACCGGCCGCACCAATCCGCGCCTGGTTATACGAGGTCCGATCCGATGTAGGCTTTCCGTAGCGCGGCTCGATGATGACGCCGGGGGTCCGACGTGGATTTCTTTGGTATTTGTGTGAAGGGGCGGGCGATTCGAGGCGCAACCATCTGGAGGATGCCGGGTCCGTATGATGATTGCTAGGTCGATCGGCGGTCCATCTTATCTGGCGACGCTATACGCCGCCAGCGGTGGTTGGTTACTCGAACCGCATGCGCTGTAACGCACATCCAATCACGTGTTGGCGTGTGTTGAATTTGAAACGGCAATTGCAGCGCCCTAGTCTTATAAATAGGCGCAAAGGGGCAACTGCTCACTTTCTTCTTCGCCGTTAAAAATTACGAGATAGTTTCGAGAGATTCTCTCGAGTTGATCCCGATCTTCACCAAGTAGCCGTATATTCGCACGAAAAGTAAGTATATTTTCTTCATCTTCTTCTCGCCCAAAGTTCCCTTCCGCGTCGGGTTCCGGGGCGTGAGTTGCGGTGTAAGAGATTATATGTACAATGGTTTGGGTAGGTCCAGGGTCGAGCTCTAGTATTCCGCCGGTATCCTCCGTATGGGATGGTATGAAGGCGCCATGGCGAGGTCGGGTTTGGCGTTGGAGGAACTTTTGAGGTTGTGAGGAGCACTGGGATTCTGGGAGGCGTGGTGGTGTCCGCCGCATCCGGATGATAGGCGATGGCCCTCCGGGAGGGTTTGTTATCGCTTATGTAGGCGCTTGAGGGCCGGTCTTAGGTACCCTCATCCCATTTATCTTAGCCTTCAAGAGTATTTCCAGATCCCCATTTGTCAATTGACCTCGAATTCCATTAGGTCGCTGGTGGGTCAGGGGCTCTCTTGTTACGGCATTGCCGGGGAGTTGTCCTTCGAGGTGTTGATGCGCTTTTTTAGCGTGAAGACCATAGGAGGGGTGTACTATCTGTCACCCCGGCTGAAATTTAAGGTGGCCGTCCCCTCCAAGGTGTCCCATTGGCAGAATAGGTATTTCTTTCTGCGGGCTGAGGGGCAGCCGAGGTATGAGTGGGGTATCGGCACGATGGCGGACCCGAAAATCAAGCCCTTGGGCCATATGGAGGAGGTGTTAGGCAGCCTTGGTGAGATCTTGTCAGTAAGTTACACCGAGGACGACCTGAAGAAGGCCGGGCTGAGTGTTTTCGGGTCGGAAGCGTCGGGACCGGGGTCTGGACGGGGTGAGGGCATCCCCTTTTTCTTAGTCCTTATTCGCTCGATTTCACAGTGCTAATGTGTGTTTCTCTTGGATGCGGTGAAGTCGAGGGATGAGCGGGCTCACCATCGCCGATCAGGCGAGCCGCCAAAAGAAGAGCGAGGGCCGACCTAGTGGGGGCCGAAGAAGGTGGGCAAGATGGGCGGTGATGAGCGGGCCTCAAAGGGTCCAGCCAGCGTCGAGTCTCGGCCTGTGGCCGCCTGAGTACGGGGCGCCGCCCCAAGTTTGGCCGCATCCTCCCCGAGGCAACGAGGTTTCTTCCTATTAGATGTGTTTGCTTGGCGATCCGTTATCGACTCTTGCCTTCCTTTTCGGTGGGAGCTCGATGATGGGGCCCTTCACGGGCTGCTCAGGGAGGCTCGCAGTCGCCACGGTCTCGTCTGGCCTCGGCTCACCGGCAAGAGCTACTGAACGGGATCTTGCCACCGCGAGGGCTGAAGTCGAGACCGCCAAGCCGGCTGGCGGAAGCCGAGGCCGCTGTGGCCGCCGAGGCCGGAGGATGGCCGCCAGCCGCCCGAAGAAGAGACACCGGGCGCCGGAGGCCGCCGTGAGGTCGAGCGAGTGAAGGAGGGCTGGGCGGGCGAAGGGACCTCGCAGACGAGAGGTCTGGTGGCCGACCAGGGACCCTTGTTGAGGGCCTTTGCCGGCCGGCTCATCGAGTCGGAGAGCTTCTCGCTTTTATTGCCGCTCGCCGCCGTCTTGAAGCGAAGGTGGTGTCGATCACAGGGGTGGCGGCCGCCATGCCCGATTTTGATAAGGTCGAGCATGGGTGGACCGCGGTCGACCCGGCGTGAGGTGGACAAAGCTTACGCCCGGGTGATCTACTTGCCGACTCCTTCCCAAGGCTTTGGAGGCTCGGCATCCAGCTCTACCTCCCGACTGCCAAGTCGCCGCCCGGTGTAAGGAGGACGAGGATCGCGAGCCTGTGAGCTCGCTGCCGAGGTCCCGGCCGAGGCCGGGAGGAGGCGGAGGCGGGAGGAGGAGGCGGGCCGGAGCTCCTGGCCGGAGGTGGGCATTGCGGGGAGCATCGAGGTCGTCGAGACCGCCATAGCCTGAGGTCGATGGACTGATGTAATAGCGTGAATCACGGGGTCGATAGGACCCTAGGTCTTTGTAATAATTTTCCTTTTTTTTGAGTAATAAACGCAATATTTTGAAGATTTGTGTTGTCTTGTTTATTTTCGATCTCACACCGAATGGATCGGACTTGACCATGACTTGTCGACAAAGTTAAAAGAGGTCCGAGGTGCTTGGTGAGAAGGAAGAAGAGGTGCTTTCTGGAGAAGCGGTGTGAAGTGACCCAAGTTTTGGCCACTATGGAAGTCACCGGCTTCATCTCGCCGATCCGAAGAGAAGTTGGACGGGCTGATCGGAAGTGGCCCGCCTCCCCGGCCGAGAACGAGGCGCTAAAGTTGAAGGTCGCGGGCGGAGTCCGGGGGACATTTCGCCGACGCTATCCAAGGACGCTTGATGCAAAGGCGAGGAACAACTTGAATTGATCTGGAGAGGCTCGCTCGGTTGTCGGAGGAGCATGCAGAGTACGAGAGGCGGTCCACCGAGCTGGTGGGACTACCATATCCAAGTCGACGACCGAGTCCGAGCTTGCCGGCGGAGGGCATGGTGCTTTGAGGGATGAGGAGGGCCCAACAAAGCAAGAAGTTCAAAGCTGCGTGAACTCCGTGGTGAAGTTTATGGAGATGTACGACATCGTCCGAAAGCGCCGCATGCCCCGGCGAGTGGCGAGGCAACAAATGGCTCGCCGACCCGATCATAGAAGAACCCGCAGAGGGGCGGCTACTCGATCATGCCGAGGTCTTTGAGGTTGATGGGTCGGCGGGGCGGATCATCCAGGGGACGATCCTCTGGGAGCGGACAGCGACCGAGGACCTCAGGTCGGCAGAGGAGAGCGGCGGGTAGGGGGCGAGGTGGTACTCCCGGTCCGGTGTCTGGTCAGGGGGGGCGGGGTGCGACCTGCACGCGTCCCACTCCCGGAATGCCCGTCTTGGCGCCCGCCACTTCGTGTCAGTGCGGTGAAGGCGACCACAGGTCGCCGCTTCGCTCGGCCGCCCGAGCCCGCCGCCGAGCGCCGGGAGCAGCCGTGGTGATTCCGGCTTTATCGATCGGGTTGAAGGCACGAGTTCGTTCGGGCATACACCGTCGACCCGGAGATTTTGTAGAGAATTGGTGCGGCTTGAAGAAGTCCCAGCAAGGCGAGCCGGAGGCCTGAATGAGGCCATGTATAGTATAGGACCTTGATGTAGATATAAATGTATTTAGACTCGTTTGAAGTGTATATTTTCCCCTCGAGAGGTACAAACATAGCTTAGGACTTCGTTTTGGTCGTAAATGTATTTATCTTATACTGAGGTGTGTATTTTCCCAAATAAAGGGGTATAAACGAGCTCTGGCCCTTGGTTTGTCTTGTATATGGCTTGGTACTTTGTTTGTGGTCGTTAATGCATTTAGACTTTGTACGGAGTGCATATCTTCCCAAATAAAGGGGTATGAGATGGCGAGATCGGTCCGGATGTCGCTTGCATGTAGACGCCCAACTTAATGGGTAATCTGATGCTTTGCGTGTAGACGTCCAACTTAATGGGTAATCAGACGCTGCGTGTAGGCGTCCAACTTAATGGGTAATCAGACGCTTACCCTACTTGGTGGGATTTTCATCTTCGTAAGGCGTCCCTCGTGAAGGTTTAAATGTGGTGTATCAAACAGATGTTCACATATGTATGAGACTAAGTGAAATATTCATTATAAAAACAGTGTTTTATTGAACATGTAATCAACATCGTACTTTGGCAAAGCAATTAAGGAACTAACATGATGTCGACTTTAAATCGAGCTATGTAAAATACCTCCTTAAATGCATAATGTGCCAAGTTCTGGGACAAGTGCACCGACAAGTGAGCCGACTTGTAAGCCCTTTGCCGAGGTCCTCGTGAGCGCTGCATGCAGGCCTTCCCATGTCGGATCCACTTGTTAAGACGCCACTCTCACCGCTTCATTATTTCTCGGGCGAGGTCGCCCACATGGAGCGCGGAGGCTTTGACCCGTTGTTGTGGTACCGTGCACTGGCCTTGTGCTTGGCCGTTTATGAAGGCGAGCTCGCGCTTCTCCTCGAGGCGTCGAGGTTGGCCAGTCTTCCTCGTTCGGCACGGTCGGTGGAGAGTGCGAGGGCTTGGCGCCGATCTCAGCCGGTATGACGGCCTCGGTACCGTAGACCAGGCTAAAAGGGGTCTCCCCGTGCGCCGTCCGAGGTGTGGTCCTGTAGGACCAGAGGACTTGAGGGAGATTTTCAGCCCAGTCGCCTTTAGCTCGATCCAGCCTCTTCTTCAATCCTTGTACGATCGTGCGGTTCGTCACCTCGGTCGACCATTAAACTGCGGGTGTGCGACCGAGGTGAAGCGTTGATCGATCCGAAGCTCTTCGCACCACTCCTTGAAGTTTTTGTCGACGAATTGGGTGTCGTTGTCCGAGACCAGGATGTGCGGTATGCGGAAGCGGCAGACTATATTTTTCCACACAAAGGTTTGAATCCTTCTGCTCGTGAGGCTCGAAAGTGGCTCGGCCTCGACCCATTTTGTGAAGTAGTCTATGGCTACGACTAAGTATCGAAGCGACCTGGTGCTCGGTCGAACGGGCCAGCGATGTCGATCCCCACCGCATGAAGGCCACGGACTCGCAGTCGCTCAAATCGATCGAGGCAACTTTTGACTATGGGTGAATCGGCACTGGGCACTTCTTGACGAGCTCGGCGAATCTTGTGCGGTGGGCGGTAGAATATCCGACCTCGGCGTCTTCTTTGAAAGTGCTCGCGACCCGATGTGGCTTCCACAAGACCCCGGTGAATTTCGTTGAGCACGTGGTCGAAACTTTACGGCCCGAGGCATCTCGGGAGGGTTGAAGGTAAGACTTCCGGTGAGGCGCCTCATGCATGAGATACTCGGGATTTTGCCATCATTTTTCGCTTCGAGCCGATCTGAAGGTAGTGCGCCATGTTCCGTGTAGGCCTTGGAGACATCCATTCGGCTCTATCTCGGTGATGATGCCGACGTGGGACTCCGCTATGCTCGAACGAATCTCTCCACCGGTGGACTTGTTGACGACGCACTAACTTGCTTAGGACGCCGGCCATTATTTTCCCTCGGGATTCGTGGATCTTGAAGTACCGAACGAGGTCAACATGTCCTTTGCCTTCTCGAGTATTGTTTCATTCGGTCCTCCTTGGCCTCGTATTTGCCTAACACCTGGTTCATGACGACCTGGGAATCGCCGAAGATTTGGATCTCATCCACCCTCAGCTCCTTAGCGAGGCGGAGTCCGGAGATTAGGGCCTCATACTCCACCTCGTTGTTGGTGGTCGGGAAGGTAAACCGGAGTGCGTAGGTGACTTCTTGCTTATCGGGCGAGGAGGAGGATGCCCGCCCCACCGCCTGCCTTGCACGATGCTCGAGTCCACGTCATCCGCCGCCAACCAACCATCCGGTGGTGTTAGGCGGCTTCCTCCGCCGTGGGGGGCGGGGCTGGAGTTACCTCATTGTGAGCCTACCTCGGTGGTGGCTTCAACCGGAAGTCGGCGAGAGCTTGCCCTTTATGGCGGTGCGGGTGAGTGCGAAATGTCGTGCTCGCCGAGCTCCAAAGCCCACTTAGCTATATCGTCCGGACGACTCGGTTTCAACAAGACTTGTCTCAAGGGCAAGTCGGTTAGCACCGGACGGAGTGAGCTTGGAAGTAGGGTCGGGCGTGGTTTGGCGTTCACAGGGCGGCGCTACTTTTTCGAGGCCGAGTACCATGTCTCCGGTCCTTTGAGAGCTCGGCTAATAAAATAGATGGGAGTTGTCGTCCCACCTCATCCCGCATACCGATCACACGATGGCCTCGTCCGAGGCGGCCAAATATAGGAGAGATTCACCTTGCTTTGGGGGCGGACGGTCGGCGGGTCGGCGAGTACTCTTCACCGCGAGAAGGCGGCTGGTGTTCTTCCCGCCAGCGGTAGTCCTGAGCCTCACGAGGATTTTGAAGAATGGGAGCTGTTTCTCGGCTCGAGAGAGAAATGCGAGGCGGCTAGGCACCGGTGAGTTTGTGGATCTCACGGATGGTCCTTGCACTGCATGTCGAAACCACCGCCACCTTGGTGGGATTGGCCTTGTGCCTTCGAGAAACCCAAAGATCCCAAGAACTTGCGGTCTTCACCATAAATGTACATTTCGGGGTTGAGTTTGAGGTTGGCCGACACGAGGAGTTGGAGGATGGTCTTGCCGGGTCGTTGGCGCACTCTCCGTTTCGACTTTTGACTACTATGTCGTCGACGTACACCTCGACGATCTCCCGATGTGGTCTTTGAATGTTGCATCCACCATCCTCGGGTAAGTAGCCCGGCGTTCTTGAGGCCGAAGGCGGCATCTTCGATGCGCAAAGGCCAAGTCGGTGATGAATGCGGTCTTTGGTGCATCCTCCGGGCTCATCAGGATTTGGTGGTACCCCTTGTATAGATCCAGGAAGCTGAACATCTCGTGGCCCACCAATGCCTCCACCTTCTTGTCAATATCAGGGAGGGGGTAGCAATCTTTTGGGCAGTGCTTGTTGAGGTCGGTATAATCGACGCACATGCGCCACCCTCCGCCGGGCTTTCGGACCACGACTGGATTAGCCATCCAGGTCGGGTATTTAACCTCGAACAAGATCTTGGCCTTCAGAAGTTGAGTCACCTCGTCCCTTATGACCTGGCTGCGCTCCGCCGCGAATATCCTTTTCTTCTGCCGGACTGGCTTGGTGGCCGGGTCGATGTTGAGGCGGTGAGTTATGAGCTCGGGTGACACTCCGGTCATATCGAGCGGGGACCAAGCAAACACGTCCTATATTCTTTCGAAGTCGTATGACGTGCCGCGGATGTCCGCCGGGCCACAGGTGCCGACTGGATGACCGCGAGGGGTCGTCGTCAGTATAGTTGGAGGCCTCGGTCGGTCGTCCAGGTGTCGGCCTCGGGGCTCGGTAATTGCTATGCACGGGCGAGGCCGCATCTTGAGTTGAGAGTCGTAGGCATTCTTTTCTTTGCCGTTTGGTCCCTCGGATCTTGAGCACTCCCACCGGTGGGAATCTTGACGGTGAGGTGGTAGACCGAGCAGACGGCTTGGTGGCGTCTGACCAATCTCTCCGAGGATGATGTTGTGCGGAGAGGGCCGGACCGGGAAGAATCGGATGGCCTTGGTGACCGACACGGGAGCCCGCCCTACGGTGATCGGAAGGGTAATGACCCCTCGGCCGGATAACTTTGAGTGAAGCTCCGTGGGCGGGAGGCGCGGGAAGTACACGAATGCCTCCGACCTCAAGCTTGTCGAGCAGCTACGGAAGATGATCTTGACGGAGGCTCGATGTCGATATAGACCCGATGGGCGTTTTGTTGCCCACCGCACCGTATCGTGATGGCGTCACAGTGCGGCATGATCTTGGGCATGGGGTCCTCCTCGAGAACGTTATGTTCTCACCATCCGAGTCGCTTGTTCTTGGCTCTTGAGGGCCGGCCTCGGCGTCGTTTTTCGAGGGCGACCTCGTCGTCCCGAGGGGCAGTGCCGGTAACAACATAGACACGCTCCATAGCGTTGGGACCTTCGTCCTCGTCGTCTTGGGTTGGGTCGCCGGGTCGGCCCGCCAGATTGTTGCCACCTCCGTTCATTCGCTTCTCGCCTCTCGGACCGGATCGTCCAGGTATTTCTTGAGGGCCCTCCTTTAACGAGCTCATCGATCCGTGAGCCTGTGTTTACGCAATCCTCGGTATCGTGACCATACCCTTGGTGATAGTCACAATACTGCCTCGTGGACCTCTTCGGATCCCTTTCATAGGGGCGGGTTTCGGGAAGAGCTCGGCGTGGGCTCGAATATTTCCGCCCTTGATTTGAGTAGGGGCGCTCTGCCGTGGTTGGGCAGTGTCGAGCCTGACTCGGTGGCCTCTCTTGATTCATCGAGCGGCTCCTGCGATCGGCGCCTCGACTCGGTCATCCGGCTTTTTCTCTCGGACTTACGCTCGTCCCATTTCCGCTTCTTCCGATCCGACTCGTCTCCTTGACGAAGTTGTCCACCGTGTTCAAAGCTTACTCGCCGTCTTTGATTTCTCCTGGTGATTTCTTTGTTCGCTACGGGTCGGATCCCATTTTGAACGCGTTGATGATGTAGAGTCGTTCTTTGTCGTCGATTTTGAGCGACTCTTTGATGAACCTCGAGGCTAAGTTTGACATCGTCTCGTCCCTATGGCGGATTGTGAGCAGTCGGAGGAAGGGCTGGCCGGGCGGCATCTTCGATAGAAGCGCCATTTGAACCGATCCATGAGGTCCCAGAAGCGGTGTATCTTTGTTACGGCGGGCGAGGTGAACCAACGCCGTGCGTTGGAGACCAGACCTCGGGAAGATTTTGCACATGTGAAAATCTTCCATTCCTTGATCGCCATGTTGGTGGTGTGGCGAAAAGAAAGTCTGGAGGGTCTCAGAGGCCATCGTGAGCCGCTATATTGGGTGCCGTGGTGCACGGGGCGGGCGTGTCGAAATCTCCACGGAGAAGGGAGATGATCCTCCGTGTCGATCGAACCCCGGAGATCGTTGCCATCTCTTTCGGAGGGTGGGGATCGATAGCGACGCTATCGTCCCTCCGAGGAGGGTTCGACTCGCCTTTCTTCCTCTCTGCTTTGCTCCGCTCTGGTCGGCATGACGAGGTGGAGGCGGCTCCGCGAATGGCGGGGGGCGGTGGTGGCGGCTCGCCCGCGGTGGCAGCTCCGCGAATGAGGCGGCGGCTCGGCCGCGGCGGCGGCTCCAGCGTCGTAGCGCGATCGCGTTCTCGGCTATCACGCCGAGGTGGGATCTGGCTATTTCGGACGGGGGAGCGGCTTCGGGCGGCCGTGGTGTTCAGTCCGGGGGCCCTCGAGGGGCCCGCTCCTTTGGTCCTCTGGTTGAGGAAGCTTTGGAATTGGCCAAGATTGGCGTGGAGGAACTCGCTCACAGCTCGGCCGAGGACCTCGTGGGACGAATGAGCTGTTTGCTCGTCCTCGTTGAGGTCGACATCTCCCCCTACGTTGGGGAGGCGGTCCTGAGGGTGTATGGAGACGTTTTCCATGTTGCCTCTCGAGGTGTAGCGCTTCGTGGCGTCTGCGATCTCCTTTCATGACGCCGAGCGACCACCGGTCGTCCTCAAGACGGTTGTTGCCAGCGTTGACGGCGGTTGTCGTGTTCTCGCCATTAAAATGTAGAAAAACGAAGCTTTTGTGTTGAAATTTTCCCACGACGGCGCCATGATGAATCTAGCTATGTGAGTGTGCGAGATTTATATAAAGCAATAAAGAACACCGGTGCTTTTACGTGGTTCGATCGTTAATGAGATCTCGTCCCACGGAGAATGATTCCTCAATACTTTTACTAGAGCTTTTAAATGCAGAGTCTTGGTTTACAAGCCTTTGTATTGATGAAATTGCTAACCCTTCTAACATCGGTTTTCCTTCTATTTATACACTTCGACTATGCCCACAGCGCGCCCGACCTCTCCATTGGTCGTGGTGTGACTCTTCCCCGCATGCCTCCATTGGCGGGCCGGGACCTTTCGTCTTCGTGCGCCACGTGGAGGTGGCGCGACCTGTTCTCAGGCGTCTCTCCATTGGCCGAGGGTAGCGGTTACGGAGGCTAGGGCTTTAGGCAATGATTAGGGCTCGCCTTGGGCTCGATTGCGTGGGCCTGCTACCAATGTTAGGCCCAGCTCGCTTGGGCCTGCTAGTGGGCCCAGTCGGTTGGGCTATATCCCATCATGCTGTCCAATATTTACACAATTCGTTGCAAGGGTTCTAACTCCTTGTACGCGAGAAGTATGATTTCTCTCGAAGGGCCAATAAGGGTAAAATGAGAAGAAAGGATAATGTGGTGAATTGAATTCTGAAGAGAAATCAGTGCACCATAAGTCGTCATTCCTTTGATCTGAGGTTTGGTGGTGGAGAAGGTGTGATTGTAGTGAGAGGGAATAAAGGATGATGTTTGGTGGTGGAGGAGGTGGCTGTGGTCGGAGGGAGTAAAGGATGATGTTTGGTGGTGGATAGGGAATAAAGGAAGAGTTTGGTGGTGGAGGAGGTGGCTGTGGTCGGAGGGAGCTAGTAAAGGATGAGTTTAGTCCTAAAACCATAATAAGCAAAATATTCGAAAATCAAATAACTGAACCGAATCAAATCGAAAAATCAAATTTGGTTAGGTTAATTCGGTTAAAACCAAGTTAAAATTCGATAATTCGGTTTTCGGTCGATTCGGAATTTTTTTAACCGAATAACTGAAAACCGAATTATATATATATACACATATAATATTATTTATATATTTATTTAGAATTATAATTTTAATATATTAATATCCTTAATCCTATTTATTTCTCTCTTTCTCCCTATTATATCAATATATAATATTTACAAAATATAATATTATTTATTTATTATATAATACTATTGATTATTTTTTATTATTTTTTACAGAATATTTTATATATATAACATATAAAAATGTATTTATATATATTATATCAATATATAATATTATTTATTATTTATTTGAAAAATAATTGTTTTGTTAAAAATCAGTTTAACCGAAATATATTTCGGTTCGGTTATCGAATAAAATTCGGTTCGGTTTGGTTATTTTTTTGAAAATCTTATTTTCTGAATCTAATGAATCCGAACTGGATTGGACTCAAGCCAAAAAAATTGATTCAGATTTTGACCAAGTAAGATCCAGTTCAAATCTAACCCATTACTATCCTAATTTCAGACATAACTTGAGTTATGCTTTTGCAATTTGCGTAGGTGGATATAAGACTTTTTGGAAAATAAAAACATTAGAGGTACAAAGGAAAAAACGAGACTTGATTATGATGCTCATGAAATTTGAAGGTTTAGCATTTGTCGGTTGTATATGTTCGATTAATTATTTGGTAAGATTACTTGGGATTATACACGATAAATTCTACTTTTTAAATTCATACACGTTTTATAATAAATTTATACAAGTTCTATAATTTGTAATTTAGAGATTAAAATAATTTATAAGTTAACTTTATCTCTATATATAAGGATGTAACGTTTTTAAATGGATATATATAAGAAAAATGACTTTGAGAACCACGTGTAATAATTTATTTTGAAAAAATTGAAAGATATCCTGATAAATCTAGTGTGCGAGATTTATGAAAGCAGTAAAGAACACAGAGGTTTTTATGTGGTTCGATCAAGAATAAGATCTACGTCCACGGATGAGTAATTCCTCAATACTTTCACTATGTAGGATTACAATGAATGTATTGAAAAGCTCTAGTATTCAAATAGTTGCTAACCCTTTTACCGTCGACCTAACCTCTATTTATACATGTTTGCGGATCTCTAAAGATTGTATCGGGATTGTACTGGATCCCTTGTCTTGTGGGATCCGATCTCCTTCCATATCTTGATCCTTGATTATCTCCTCTTTGATTTGGTCTTAAATAGGGTTTAGATGTTGGGCTTGAGGCTTAACCGCGTAGGGCATTAGGTCAGGCCCAGTTCGCTTGGGCCTGCCATTGGATCCGAGTGGTTGGGCCATATCCCATCATAGCTATCCTCCGTCTTGACTTCTCCCGGTGATTTCTTTGTTTAGTGCGCCGTCGGATCCCATTTTTGAATGCGTTGATGATGTAAAGGTCGTTGCTCTCATCGATCTTGAGGGATTCTTTGATGAACCTTGAGACGAAATTTGACATCGTCTCGTCTCGTCTTTGGCGGATGGTGAGTAGGCCGGATGAAGGTTGCTGAGGTGGCATCTTTTGATAGAAACGCCACTTGAATTGATCCATGAGATCTCTGAAGCTATGTATGCTGTTTTGGCGAAGTGAGGTGAACCAACGACGTGCGTTGGAGACCAGCACCTCGGGGAAGATCTTGCATATGTGAAAATCTTCCATCCTCTGATTTGCCATGTTAGTAGTATAGGCAAAAAGGAAATCTGAGGGATCTCCCAGACCGTCATAGGCAGCGATGTTGGGTGCTCGATATCGCTGCGGCAGGGTTGTATCCAGAATCTCTCTGAAAAAATGGGAGATGATCCGTCCATGTCGGTCGAATCGCGGGAGTTCGTTGTCATCTTTCCCAGGAGGAGTGGGAGACCGGTAGCGACGTCTATCGTCTCTCTGATGAGGGGATCGACTCCATCTTTCCTCTCTTCGGTACGCGGACGTGTCTAGGCGAATGACTTCGGTAATTGTGTCGAGGTGACCGACTTCGCGGGTGACGCCGGGGTGAATGGTTATGGACAGCTTGCCGAGGTGATCGACTTCGGACATCATGCCGAGGTGATCGTTCTCGGCTATCTCGCCGAGGTGAACTTCCTCGGCTATTGCGGAGAGGTGAGCGACTTCGGGCGCCCGTGATTGCCAATCTGGGCGTTCTATTCCGGGTTCTTGAAGTTCCCGCTTCATTCCCCCTTTGGCTCAGAAAATTTTGAAATTGGCTGATATGGGCATTGAGGAATTCAGACACAGCTCTGTCGAGGACCTCATGAGATTGGTAAGTCGCTTGTTCACCGCCGTTGAGGTCGGCTTCTTCATCTTCGGTAGGGAGACGATCATGAGGGTGTATAGGTAGATCTTCTATGTAACCCTCAGGCGCCGTGTTGTTATTGGCAACGGCAAGTTCTTTTCCTCGGCGCTGCGTCACAGCCTGGTTGGGGTCTTCAGTCCGTCCGTTGCTAGCACCACCGGCGGTGCTAGGATTCGCACGAGTCCTTGCCATTGATTTTGCGTAGAAAACGAAACTTTTTGTTCGGTTTCCCACAGACGGCGCCAATGATAAATCTAGTGTGCGAGATTTATGAAAGCAGTAAAGAACACATAGGTTTTTATGTGGTTCGATCAAGAATAAGATCTACGTCCACGGAGGAGTGATTCCTCAATACTTTCACTATGTAGGATTACAATGAATGTATTGAAAAGCTCTAGTATTCAAATAGTTGCTAACCCTTTTACCGTCGACCTAACCTCTATTTATACATGTTTGCGGATCTCTAAAGATTGTACCGGGATTGTATTGGATCCCTTGCCTTGTGGGATCCGATCTCCTTCCATATCTTGATTCTTGATTATCTCCTCTTTGATTTGGTCTTGAATAGGGTTTAGATGTTGGGCTTCAGACTTAACCGCGTAGGGCATTAGATCAGACCCAGTTCGCTTGGACCTGCCATTGGACATGAATGATTGGGCCATATCCCATTATGTCCAAACGATCTTGAATATGAGTATAATTTTATGATATGTAATGCATGCGTCTTTCTATGTGTAGGTACTTAAGAATTGTTGTTTAGTTATTTATTTAGAAAAAAACGGATCACCTAATAAAAAATAGCGTTTCTTTTAAAACTAAATAAATTAGGAGGTGATTGATATAAATAAATGGAATTTTATATCATGTGATTGAACATGGAAATCAAGTAATTATTAAAAAAAGAAAAAGGCTAATTCTTGCACTTGGCATGCACAAAAAATAAGGAAGGAAATGATAGCGTTAGTGCTTGTTTGATTTTTTTTATTTTTTTATTTTAATTCTTGGGAACCCGCAGTCGTTATCTTCGGTGTTCATTATAAACCCCACGTTCCTGTGCAATAGCTTCCAAACCATATAGGACGGGTAAATCGTACTTGAAAAATTATATACCTCCGGTGCACATTAGGTAAACCTCATGTTTTTGTATAATAACCACAAACTACACATGTGAAAATCAAATACCTTCATCCTTTGGTACGCACTGGATATAAGTTTGATTAATTAGTTGCCACAATGCCAACTAGCATTTGACGACTTTGGCTGTTAAACAATTCTTTGGCAGTAACGATCTAAATTGTAACACATATTTCAACATTTCAAATCATTCAAGAGGTTTAAAATATGAATGCACATTAATCAACTTAATAGTTACGTAAGAGCTTCGTTTTCATAATAAACTATGATCAGTGACATATGCTACTAAACAACTTTTTAGACAATAGATCTATGACATGTTTTACCCAATCAAGACTTTTTCCATATTACTAATAGAGTAATTATATAAAAATACAGATTTTTTCAAAAGTGTGTATCCTCTATATCTATTTTAAAATTTTCTACACTTCATATCCATTTCATTATTCTAATGTATTTTAAGTCAAAAGGTTGAAGAATCTCTATGATCGATCGAAACAGTGTAATAAGCGATCGAAGACTTCAAAAACATTAGAATTATTGAGAAAACTTGAGATTACAGTGGAAAATCTTGTTTTCGATCGTGAAAACTTTGTCTCTGGCCGTGAAAACCTTGTCTCTGATCGTGAAATTATTGTCTCCAGTCGACAGGAAACAATTATTTTTGCGACCAAACAATAATTTCACGACCGGAAATAAGGTTTTTCACAATAATCTCAAGTTTTTTTTTCTATAAGTCTAATATTTTTGAAGTCTCCGGTCGACCGAAGACTTCATTTTCCATTTCAAACTTCAAAATACACTGATTTTAATATTAAAAAAACACAATGATATCGAAAATCACATCACATTTCACTCAAAAATATATTTAAAATATTTATGGAATGTAGCAAATTTTAGAATTGGTTATAAACTATACATACTTTGACAAAAATGAGTATTTAAGTTTTGCTCCCTTAATAATATACGAAAATTAATCAACATTTGAATTAATATTGGATTTTAAAACGAAAGATCCACATTTAAATATTTTGGATACTAATCAACATCTCTTCCGTCCAAATATATCATGTGGCTATCAGCTATAAACTATAAAAAATAGACAAAAACTTGTGTGCGCGCGCGCTTACGCGACGCGCACACAAGTTTTGTTATTTATTTTATTATTTATATTTTGTTTATTAATTTATAATTAGGGTTTATTAATTTAAAATTAGGGTTTATTAATTCAAAATTAGGGTTTATTATTCAAAATTAGGGTTTATTAATTCATAATTAGGGTTTATTAATTAACAAGTAGGGTTTATTAATTCAAAGTTAGGGTTTATTAATTCATAATTAGGGTTTATTATTCAAAATTAGGGTTTATTATTAAAAATTAGGGTTTATTATTTTTAATTAGGGTTTATTAATTCCAAATAGGGTTTATTAATTCACATTAGGGTTTATTAATTCAAAATTATGGTTTATTAATTTATAATTAGGCTTTATTATTCAAAATAAGAATTTATTAATTCAAAATTAAGATATATTAATTTAAAATTATATTTATTAATTTACAATTAAAGTTTATTAAATTAATTAATTTTAATTAGATTTAATTTATTTATTTAATTAATTAAGATTAATTAACTACTTAATTAAGATTAATTAACTAATTAATTAAATAAAGTGGTCTCACCATGCGCGCAAGCACAGGAGACCACCTCTAAAAAATAATCTCAACCAGCAAATGACAAATCTAATGAAAAAAGAGCTTTATTTTCCAAAATACATACACATTGATAGTGAGAAAAGTGCAGGTAGTGGTAACAATGGCGGATGCCATCATTTCAATTGTGGAGAGTTGTAGCTATCATAGCAGATCAGATTCGCAACGAAGTGAATTTGCTGAGAGGCGTGGAGAATGAGGTTCTCGATCTCTCCGACAAGCTCAAGATGATCAAAAATGTGTTAGATGATGCAGAAAAGAGAGGAGTGAAGGAAGCACGTGACAAAAATTGGTTGAAGAAACTCGAAGATACGGCTTATGAAATGGACGACATTTTGGATGAATGGAGCTATTCTCTTGTCAAACGTAGCAAGGAATATGAGCAATCAACCAATACTTTTGTTGCTTCTGCTAAGCAAAAGGTACATTGCTCGTTCATCCCAACTTCATGTTTATGCTTCAAGAAAGTTGTTGTTCGTCATGATATTTCCATGAAAATACAAAATGTCAAAGTTAAACTTGATCAGATTTCGAAGGAGAAAAATGATTTTAAGTTTGAGCTATTTGTGCCCGCAACTGATCATGTACATGCCTAAATCTTGGCGAGCTCAATCCATATCTTCTATTGAATTCGAGAAAGTTTATGGCATGGACATAAACAATAATAAGAAAGATCTAGTGAGGAGGTTGATGCTTAATGATGATAGCCAAATTGTGTCTATAGTGGGGATGGGGGAATTGGGAAGACAACTCTTGCTCAGCTTGTTTATAACGATCCTCAAGTCGTGAAGAATAATTGTTTTGAATTAATAATTTGGATATGTGTTTTCGATCCCTTTGACGTGGTTGCAATTGCCAGAGGAATTGTTGAGAGTGTTACAGAATAGATTATTCCTCCAAATTCCAACCAACTGGAATTGGTATTGAAAAAACTTAGAGATTGTATTTCAGGAAAGAAGTTCCTTCTTATCCTTGATGATGTTTGAACAGATAAATACGAGGAGTGGAAACCACTGAAAATCAATCTCATAGATGGTGCAGCAGGTAGTAAAATTTTGGTGACAACAAGAAATGAAATGGTAGCTAAGATGATGGGCATCTTAGACGACGACATATCTGTCGTCCACAACTGCTCAGTGATGAAGAATGTTGGTCATTTTGCGTTGCGTATCCCTTTCAGGAATGGGCGAGGAGGAATGTCGAGAATTCGAGGATGTTGGTAAGAAAATAACTAGGAAGTGCAATGGGTTGCCTCTTGCGGCAAATGTTTTGGGAAGTCATTTGCAATTCAAGCATAGTTGGGAGGAGTGGGAAAAAGTAGTGGAGAGTGAAATATGGGAATTGGAGGAGGAAGAAGGAGTAGAGATTTTTAGTCATCTGATTTTAAGCTACAATGAATTGTCCCCTACTCTTAAGCGTTGTTTTTCATATCTTGCCATCTATCCTAAAGATTCCCGCATTCTTGCTGTGAATGTGATAGAAGAGTGGATGGCTCTGGGTTATTTGGGCTCTGTTGTTGGAAATGTCTGGGTCGAACTGAAAGGGCAAGACTACTTCAACAACTTAACAATGTGTTCCTTGCTTCAGGACTTCGACTTCGATGAAATTGATGAGCAAATAGAATGTTGTAAAATGCATGATATAGTACATGATTTTGCTCAATTTCTTAGGAAGAATAATGCTGCTGAAATAAAAAAGATAAGTTGCCAAGTTTGTGAGCCTTGTTTAGTTTCTGAGGCCCAAGAATATCGTAGCTTATTCTGGGACAAGAAAACTCCTCTTGTAGTTTGTGATTGCCTTACAAGTCTTAGGTGGTGTTTACTTTGCATGATTAGGTTGGATAGATAAAATTAATCCAACCTAATCAAGTGTTTACTTTTAAGGATTAATATTTGAGGATATCTCAAAGCCGGGATTATTTTAATCCTTTGAATTGTTCTTCATTAATTTTAATCCAACCAATATAGGTATGATTGAAATAATCATCCAATTAAATGGAGAATTATTTATCCCAATTTTAATCCTTCACTAATCCTTTATAGTAAACAAAGGATTGATAGATAAATTTTATCTTATCATACATTTAATCCATCAAATAATCAATCCTTCAAAATACTAATCACGAAAAGTAAACACTCCCTTAGGGTGTTAAGAGTTATCGGGAGAAGTGACTGTGTTAGAAAATGGAAGGTGATTATTGGTGGTTTGGATATAGAGGAATTTAGAATGGAGTTCTTATCTCCAAGAAAGGCTATAAATATATTTGCTATGTATTTAGCTTCGAGCTTTTAGTTTTTGGCTTGGTTACAAATGATCTTAGTGAACTCTATTTATAGGTGTTGGAGGATCATTCTAGATCCTCATTTATTATATTAAAAATCTAGAATTCTCTACTACTCTAGTTTAAGAATTCTCTAGATCTTATATATTTTCTCTACTTTTGAATTATCTAGAATACATAATTCTTTTCTATACTTAGCTAGATTATTCTAGATAAATGCATCACTCTTCAATACTCCTCCTTGGTGCATTTATCGGTAACTCCGAGCATTCTTCGTAGAAACTGGAATATGTCCCTTGGCAGTGCCTTGGTGAAAATATCTGCTAGTTGCTCCTCTGTCAGACAATACTTCATCTCTACATAACCCTTTTCTTGTACATCTCTCAAGAAGTGGTATTTTATATTGATGTGTTTGGTCCGATTGTGTTGAACTGGATTCTTAACCATTTCGATAGCTGACTTGTTATCGCAGTAGAGCTCTGTCGCCGAGTTTTGTAATTCTCCCATGTCTTCTAATATTTTTCTCAGCCATATTGCTTGACATGCTGCGCCGGCTGTTGCAACATACTCAGCTTCTGCTGAAGATAGTGCGACTGAGTCTTGCTTCCTTGATCCCCAAGAGAAAATTCCTGATCCAAGCTTGAATGCGTGTCCTGAAGTGCTCTTCATGTCATCTCGTGATCCAGCCCAATCACTATCACTATATATTCTTCTGAATTTTCATACGTCGAAAATGATATCTCAGAGTTCAAAATGAATTGTGTAAAAGAAATTTGAAGTTAGCATAATCCAAAATTTGACATATGAAATTCTAATGATAATACATTTTTCCACTTTGCAAAGTTAAGTTAATCTTGATTATTAGGTTTGCAAAATTTAAAAGTCGACAATTTTAATGATCACAGACCACTTTAAGTGGGATTTAAAGGAGTTGTTAACGTTGGAAAGAATAGGTCAGACGTGAGACACGTGACATTGAATTTTTAAAGCTAGTTGAAAAAATGCTTGCCAGCTATTACTTGTGGAAATTTGTAGTTGGAGTCAAAACATATTTAGTGTTATTTATTGGAGTTACTATAATGTCGGCAAATAAAATGTTGCTGTCTTATCCATTGTATCTCACTCTAAAGATAATATGTAAAAATGTGTGATATTTAATCGATTAAGATCATATAATTTTTTATTTTTATTTTTGATATCATGAACCCGCAGCCTCTACCTGGGTGCAAGACTTGGTAAACCCGTTCGCATGCATATAGCGCAAACCACACAGACAGAGTGAAACCACACTTGAAAAACCAGGTGTGTGCTCAAACCCATGAGGCGTTTGATGGGGTTCAACTCATGACCTCTGATCACAAGAACCCACCTTAACTATTTGGTTGTCGCAGGGACAAGATCATATAAATTTATCACATATCATTATCGTCAATTGAAATATAATACATAAAATTACACCATGAAATATACTAGGTTACATTTTCCGGACCGGGATAGGCCCATCCGAAATTTTTCGGACCTACAAATATGAAGCCCAAACCAGTCCCGGGCAGGTTGTCGACGGGTTTTTTTAGATCATTTTTCTATTTTTTAATATATAAAATTAATATAAATAAAAAATAAAAAATTATATAAAATATAATTAATATTATTAAATTATTATAGATATGTATATTAAATAATATTATAAATATGTATATTCAATAGAATATCGGGTGGATTTTTTGGCCCGAAGCCCGGTAGGCTTGTGGTTTTTTGCGGATAGGCTTTTTTAGGCTCGATTTTTTTCGCCATTAATTTTTAAACCCAAACCCCGAGTACCCCTAATGAACTTTTAGGGCTGGGCTCATTTTGTCGGTTCTAGTGAGGGGGATAAATCAATGTGGTCCAACGGTTAAAAAGTTATGAGAACTTTTCTATTAACTATAAAGAGCCACCATAAAACTTCAGCTCCATGAGAATATGAGGGGGATAAATCAAGGTGACTCAATTGTTAAGAAGTTAGGAGGACTTTGCCTAGTGTCGACAAGGAGTCGCCATAAAGAGGGTGAAACTCCCACACTACGACTGTTAGGACTCGATTCTTGATATTTGTTCAAATCTATTAGGTCTTAACCAATTGATCTAAATCCGTGAAGGCAATAATAATCTTCTATGAAGTTTCTTATATTTACTTTCGATATCCCTATAATTAAAAAGCTCTATTTGTTACCAGTTTGGGATTTAGGAGTTATATCCCCATCATATTACTATTTAAAACATTCATATTATTTCTATATTACTCACTCTGTCCTAAATATATAGATTTGTTTTTCTTTTTTAAATATTCCAAATATATAGAATTGTTTTCATAAATAGTACTCCTTCCGTCTCATTCAAGAAGATTCATTTTTTTCAACACAGTTATTTTGGAGAAGGGATAAAGTGATTATAAAAAATAGGTAATACTCACAACTTTTGAAGAGATAATTATTTTCTAAAAAGAAAAGAGGTCATCTTAAGTGAGACAGTCCAAAATATAATACATATCATCTTGGGTGGGACGCAGAGAGTAATATTTTTTAACTCAGAAAAGCAATTGATTTTGGAAAACTATACTTAGATTTCATGTTATTTGAAAAACAAGTTATACTCAAAGACTCAATCATGAAAGATACACCGAAAATACAACCAAAAGAATTGTTGAACTGAGAGACCCTGCAATCAATGGGATCAAAATCATGACACATATATAACTATATATTTTCTAAAATATTCCATCTGTTTCATTATTATTGGCTCATTTTTTTTTCGATTATCCCGTTAGTGTTGGTCCGTTTAAAAAAACAATTTTACACTAAAAATACCTCGAATTTCATGTCACACATTACTTTATACACAAAACACAACTATCTGCAATCTACGTATAAAAAGAAAGGAACCAATAATACTGAGATAGAGGGAGTATTACAAATTATTTTTTAACCAAGAAAGATCACTCATGCATCTTACCATTCAAGATTAGTTTACTTCATGTAAGTAGAAAGTCGATTTTGTGGTCGTGCCCATTTCCGATTATCATAATTCATATCCTTCATTTCAAACATGACAATCAGAATTCGTAGTATATATGGACTCTTCACCCTGAAAGATTCCAGTCTAAGAGAATCAGGGGATTTAATTTAAACTTTTTAATGGATTCCTTAACACGCAAGGTTGTGGAATCTGATTTCGATGGAAAAACTTCATGTTAGTCGAGCTTCAAAAGCACTCGATTTCTACATAGAAAATAGAAATAATAATAGTTTCAATTTCCTTTCTCCCTGTTACTTAAGAAGATTATTCTTTTCTTTTTTTTTTCGTTACAAGTAGATTCTTCCACTAAAGAAGACCAACTATTCCATATATAATACTTCCTTCGTGCCAACATTATTGATTCATTTCTTTTATACGTAGATTAAGAAAAATTATGTTTTATGTATAAAGTAGATTAAGAAGAATTATGTTTTGTATATAAAGTAGTGGGTGATATTAAATACGAAGTACTATTATTTTCCAAAAAAACTAACCAATAATAATGGGACGAAGAGAGTAACTAACAATACCAACTAAAAATCACTAGCATTAACAAACAAATAAATAAATAAAACCCATCATAAAAATACGATAATTTAGTAACAATAATACGATTTTACATCATTTCTCGTAGACTAAGCATTAACTGATGAACAAAATGCTTATTAAGAAGGATGATGAATCAATTGCGACAGATGCGAGCTGTAGGCATTGTAACACAAATAGGTGCATACTTCTTTTTAGCATCTGCGCTTCCGCGCTTTGGCTCATCGGCCATGGCAACTCTAGCGACGGAGGACGCCGCCGCCGCCACCACCGCCAACATGAGGCCCCTTCTAGTATTGTTGCTTTCCTCGGCCACCATCTTCTCGGAGTCCATCGAGGCTCTAACCGCCAACGAGGTTCCACGGCGGTTGGTGGCCGGGACCTGCATAGCGGGGCGGCGGCGCTACCCAAGAACGAGGCGGTCATGCTCATGGATGCCATTGCGTGTGTGTGTGTGTGTGTGTTTCTGCAATGGTCGTCGCTAGTTTCTTGAGTTAGTTAAAAGTAGGGCGTCTAATAGATCATAAGGGTTTCATGATCTGTTATCCTATCCGAAAACTGAGGTGGCTCCAATTGGTATGTGCCACGTGTGATGCTGTATCCAAGCTAAAATATATAATTGGTGATTCTCACTTCTCGTGGCGGGGCCTCTACCTTATCCCAATAAAATTGTCTCCACTCAATTTCTGTATGGTTATAGCTTGAGGCAAACAATGGTGTAGCAGTAATATATATATGAAATATATTCATATTCAGAGTTTACCCTTTTCAATACACAATTAATTAAACTAATTTATTCCAATTGCAGCAAAGCTTTAATTATAATACTATCTTACCCAATTTTTTTCTTTATTTTTCTTTTGATACGTTTCCCAAACTACTTTTTATTCTATTTATGAAACTATCCTACAAAATAATTCATACTTATTACTTTCAACAATATATTTTATTTACATATTTTACCATTATCTCTCTTTCTTAGTCTCAATAATATCATTTATTTATATATTTTACTCACTCATGACTCATCACTAATTAATTTAAACACTACATTAATGTAGGATCCTATAACACTTCTACAGCTACAAACTGGGAGTTCTTGAATCACTTCCTCGTATATATTACGAGAAAATTAGTCTTCAATCTCAATTGTTTTTTAGAAGCTCCAGACAGTGTATTAGGGGTGAACATTTGGACGGTTCGATTCAAATCGAACCGAACCGAACCAAAAAAAAAATCGAATCCGAATTGATTTTAAAAATTCAAACCGAACAAACCGAATTGCTCATCCAAACCAAATCAAAAAAATTAGGTTCGATTCGTTTGATTTGGGTAGAACAGAAGAAAATGTAATAAGCTTTTAAATTCATAATTTCAAACTAAATTAAACTAAACTACAATGATACTAATAACAATATCATAATCGGAAAAACTTAATCTCACTAGTATTTTCGATTAATGGCTATGTAGCTAACTGGCGAGATTTAAAAATCATGCTAGATGTACAATTATGTGAAAATATAATTATCTTTATTACTATAACGTGTTGATTTACTACCACATTGGTAATTGGTAATTAGTAAAAGGAAAGGAGATACAGAATCCTAACATAAGAATTATTTTATATGGATTTTGATGGCGATTTTTGTTTTATATAAGAGAAAATATCTACTTCTACCGAATAATTGTGCATTAATTATTATATTATTCCTCAATTATCAACACACATTTTCAAATCTACTTAATTGTCGAGAGAGCCTAAATTAAAGTGAAACCCTAGTACGTATCAAACATACTCTTACTTTAAAAACAAACTTATTCGGTCGGATTTGGTTTTAACCGAATTATTTCAGTTAAAACCGAACTCGAACCGAATTTAGTTCGATTTTTATTGCATCAAATCGAACTGAACCGAACCGAATCGATTTGATTAAAAGATCGAACCAACCAACTAATTTTGATTTGGTTTGGATCGATTTACTGTTTAAGTTTGGATTTGCTCACCCGTACACTGTAGTGTAAGAGTCCAGACTAAAGCTTATGTGAAAATTAGTCTTCAGTCAATTTTTGTCAGTATGGGCCTCAAAATTCTCAGTCTGCAGGCAAAATATATTAGTAATCCATTATAGCCCATAAAACAAATACATGGATCTCAAATTGTTTTTAGCTTCAAACAGCATATAGTATTTATTTGCAAATTGCAATGCATAATTTATTATGTATTTCACCTATATATGCATGTCCATTCATGAGTTCAAGTATCCATCTTGAAATATATACACACTTGCATATTTATTTGAAATGACATGATATTATAAGTTAGGCACCTAAATATTCAAAGTGTGGGTATATTTTGATTTTGTATACGGGCTTTGAAAGTTGTGAACAAATAAAATAACCTGAATATTGTAATGATTTTTCCACAATTTGAATGTTCGCCAAAATTAAATCTTACATGACAATCCAACAACATAATTTGAGATGACTTCAACATGACACCACTCTAATCAAAACTATATCGTTTTGCTAATTATAAAAATATAAAAAATATATCAAATTTTTTTCATATTTTTCTTATAAAAAATATTTTTAAAATATCATTTTTTTAGTTAGAAGTAGGGGTGTAATCGAACCGAGTCGATCCGAACAACATCGTGCTCAAGCTTGGTTTGTTTAGTATCGAGTCGAGTCTCGAATTTTATTTCTCGAATATTTCGAACTCATGAGCTTATTCGAGCTTTAATCAAACTCAAACAAACTTTCTAAATTTAGATATATGTTTAGAATATTAATTATTTTATTTTAAAATAAATTATTTTACTCATAATAATACAATATATTTATTGATTTCTTATAACAAATAAAAGTAGTCAGAGATTTAACATAATAAGTCCTGATTATAGAAAGAAAATAATTGTATTAGTTAATAATTTTATATTTTTAAGTTAAATCAGTTAATGAATTTGCTCACGAGTTAACGGTAGAATCTACCATTAATTTCGTTAATCGAAAACTTGGTTTGTTTAGCTAACGATCTTCACTAAATAAAATCGAATAAACTTTTATCGAACCGAAACCGAATAAATTTCGTGAATAAACTGACTCATATACCGTCCTAGTTAGAAGACATCTTTCCGGCCAAATTTTTGTTCTCTTTAAATTAAACCAATCCTTGGTAAAATCAAATCAGACCAAATTTCGACAAACATCATAATTGTGTGCTTCAGGTTGTAAAATTGTTAGAAGGGAGTATTTTGGTTTCTTGATTTCTGTGTTATAACGAGAATCGACACTATTTTTTGCTCGAGTGGTATAAATAAAGAAACCAGATGAGAATTTAATCATAATTAATTCTTTTTTCTTATGATTACCATCCATGTCCAAATAGCAGGGTAAGAGGTTATCTATCGTATATCCATCTATACATGTGGATTTTAATATTTTTTTCCGTAAAAATAATATTTGATATTTTTCTTCAATGTAAATGATATTTAAGTAATTAATAATATTTTTCTTTATAATAAATGATATTTTTATTCGTTCGCACAATACGGACGGATGTACAAAAGTTTTTTTTTTTATATGAAAATAATTATTTTCTGTGTATCATGAATTCAACTATTCTCATTTAACAAAATTGTAGTATACGGATAATATAGTAGACGGTAATATTATCGTATGTACTTGTTTTTAATAAATATAATCTCGTTAAAATTGGAAATATGGTTTGATAATTAGACTATATAATTATTATTATTATTATTATTATTTGATAGGTTGTTTTCTTTTCATATTTTCCATTTATTGTGTTTTTCCGACTTTATAATGCTGTGGAGTATTACCACTCTCAAAGCACACCTTACAATTCATTTTCATTTGATTAGTTGGACGACTATTTGAAATAGTTTGATTAATTAAACTTAGGAATAATAAAAATAAATTTATATTTATTCAATTTTGATAATAGTGATTTCCATATAAAAACTCAAATAGCACTAGTTTCGGTACAATTAATGCTTTGAAAAATCGTGTGCGATATTAGACGACCATTTTGTCGTCTTTTCTCTTTTCCACATTCTTAAGGGAACGTATTTTCTTCTTCGGAATATTTCATTTTCATTATTTGAGCATCAAATCACACTTAAGCTACTTTCCACTTTCTCTTTATGTGGAATTTGACTAATTACATGTATGATGTATTTATATATTCCTATATATATATAGTAAAATCATTTCTCATGTGTTAATTAAAACCATATATATTAATATTGTTTTATACACACACACACACACACACACACACACACATATATATATATATATATATATATATATATATATATATATATATATATATATTATGTTAATAATTTTATATGCTACACAAATATTTATTTATTTATTTCATAACAAATATATTAATATTCTACACACACAAAAATTTGATTCTATTCCTTTATATATAAAGTAAATATGAATATTAAAATATCTCAATATTTTTATAAGTACTTTAAGTAGACATCCATTACTCGAGTATCTTCATAGGGATAATATGAATTTTGATATTCCATTTAGAGAACTACTATAATTTACTCATTTATTCCACATAATATGAAAATACTTTTTTACAAACATTTTATGGAAATACTTCTTCATATCAATTCATTATCGTAAGGCAAAAACTGTGCGGACGGCCGTAATTAGTAATTGAATGTTAATTAATTATTAATTCGAGGTTAATTAAGGTTTTAACTAATGTCTAGTATTTATTTTCGGCTAGGATTTATTAATCTCCTAATTAGAGTGTATTAATACTCGGTTAGTATTTATTAATCTCTTAATTAAGGCTTATTAATTTGCAATTAGAATTTATTAATTTGAGTGAATGCACCAATACACTAGAGTGCACCTCTACATGTTATTACTATTAGAGTCTGTTTCGGCATAAATTTGGAATACTTGTGGAAAATGAATCTAGACATGCCTTGTTTAGCTTGTTCCTATTGTTTTACATTGCGTTCCAGAGAAATTTTGTCTTTCGTGTGCGGGTGTTGGCCTAGTGGTAGAATGGTTAATGCCCGAGGCCAAAGGTCTCGGGTTCGAGTCCACCGTGACGTGACCTTTAAAATTTCTGTATTAAATTGACCAAAAAAAGAAATTTTGTCTTTCGTAGTGTTTTAATTTTTTTTTATTTTTTTTATCAACGATATTATGTTAACACTTTTTCATATATGTAGAAAAATAACAAAATAATGAGAATTAATATTATTTTCTCCATTTCGTCATCGCTTATATTATCATCACTTTCTATATATAGGTTGAATTATGAAGGAGTAACAAAAATTCACATGGTATCCTCTATCCCACTTTTATTTTTATTTTTTATAGCTTTTAACGTTTTATCCTTTAATTTTAATTTCTTATGTTTTATATAATTTTAATATTATTAACTAGGTTCCATTTATCCATTTTAGGTATGTAATTATTTTGAATATTTACTTTATATTTTTTTAGTTCAAAAATGATTATTTAGAATGATTATTCAAAAATTATGGTATATGATTTTTTTGAATTTTAAATTTTTGTAACAAATGTTAATTATGATTTATCATATAATAATAAATAATTAGTGAAATTAATAGTATAGGACACTATCAATGGAGCCACGTAGGATATGGGGCCCCCAATGTTTTTAAAAAAATACTAGCATAGTTAGTTTAATATATATAATAATTATAATTAAGAAAATAAAATATTCTTATCTAATATTTGTTATAATTTAGAAATGTAAATTTCAAATATATAGTTTGTTGCTATTTTTTCCAGTCTATATGCTTTTGTTCATCCTAGTGTTGAATTTGTTGGAAGTTAATGGGTTGTGAGTGAAATTCTAGTAATGAGGTTCATGGCCTTTGCCTTTCATTTCCAACTCTTGATGTTAAGAGTTAATGGAATATTGATGTTTGTCATCAATTGTGACCTTAGAACATCCTCTTGGAGTCTTATATATAGTGCATCATTCTAGAGTTAGAAGACAAGACAAAAACATTCTATTCTCTCTAGCAAAAGCAAAGCATTCCTTGCATTCTTAGCTCATAGTTCTTAGTCTTGAGTTCGGTTCTCGTTTCCGTCCGGTTATTTGGGGCTCGACTTGTTTGTGGTGCTACTACGATCGAGGCGAAAGTCGTTACCTTTGGGGACGAGCCGCCAATCGTGAGCACTACCGGGCGTTTCTCGTCTTGCGGGCGAAGTTCAACTTGGGCGACTTATTGATAAGTTCTTGTTATCTTGACATCTCATTTGTAATAGTTATTATTAATCATTTCATTGTAATTTTGCACGATATTGTAACCAATATTCAACTACAATCGCAAGACGAGAAAGTCGCCCAACTCTCTGTTCAAGTTACGATCGTGAAAATTGAAGATGTCGACCAATCGATGGCGCCTCGCCACCACTCAATCCGTTGGAGCGGTAGTAGTTCCACCATGGCTCGATCTTGAACCCCGCATTCCGTGGCTCAACAACCGTCAATTTTCACGGCGTCGACTTCAAACGGGCGCATAAGATGATGTTTTACATCACCACAATGGGGCTTGCTAGCTTCTGCGTGAAGGCGGGCGCCTATTCCTTCCGAGGAAGAAGCGGACGTGAAGTGCGTATGAAATCGACACTTAGTATCATTCCGACTATCGTGTCGGAATATGGTGTTAAATGGGCTTGATAATAGCTTATTTAATGTATTTGCGATCGAGGATCTTGCCAAAGAGTTGTGGGAGGCACTTAACCAAAAGTATCTCGGTCGGGAGGCTAGCACGAAGAAGTTCGTGGTTACCGAGCTCACCGAGTTCAAGATTGTGGATTCAAACCGATCATGCCTCAAGTACACGAGTTTGAAGCTCGTTGCACGATGTTCACGCCCGGTATGCCTCTGCTGAACAATATTCCATTGCAATTTTAATTGACAAATTGCGGAAGGATGGAAAGGGTTGAGATCTTACCTTAAGCACAAGCGAAGGAGATGACCATGAAAGCATGGTTGCTCGACTCAAGTTGAAGCTCGAAGTTAAGGAGCGAGTTGAAGGCTAAAAGTCCGATGGAGGCTAAAGCGAAATCGGTGAGGAGGACCTTGAGGAAACGCCCTCGTCCAGATGAACAAAGGCGAGGGAAAGAAGTAGGCTGCAAAACCAGTTTTTCGGAACGTGCTACAACCGTGATAAGCACGGGCACATGGCTAAAGACCGCCGAAAGCCAAGAGAAAAGACAAAGGCAAAGGCGCGTCAACAATGTTGAGAAGGACTTGACACTTGGGACAAAGATGACTTTGTTGCCATGATAAGCGAGGTAAACCAAGTCACAAATCCTACCCTACTTCTTGGTTTCTTGACACAGTGCTCTGTTCACATTTGTGTCCATCGAGACTTGTTCTACACCTACAAAGAGGTTGAAGACAGTGTGACCGAGGCAGTGATCATACTTCCAAGGTGCTTGGAGTTGGTACCGTTGTACTTCAACTTACCTCGGTGTGGAAATAACTCGAAGGATGTCTGCATGCTCCTTCGATCCATAAGAATCTCATCTCTGGCGTCAAGTTGACTAGAGCCAAATTTGATATAGATTTTCGTGGAGAATATGTAATAGTTAGAAAGTTTGGAAAGACTCTCGGCAAGGGTTATGTCTCCAAGATCTTTTCAAACTCGATGTTAGAACTTGTAAGCCTTCTAAGGCGATTGCAAAATTAATGAGAATGCTTCTACTTACGCTTACTTGATTGAGTGTTACGATTTATGGCATTGTAGACTTGGTCATGTTAATGTTAATGCTATAAAGAAACTCGCTAACATGAACTTGTTAAAATAGAAGTATCTAAAACACAAGATAAATGTGAAATCGTATTGAAGCAAAATGACCAAGTTGCCTTTCAAATCCGTTGAAAGAAGCTCAAAACCTCTAGAATTAATTCACACGATGTTTGTGATTTAAAGTTTGTACAAACTAGAGGTGGTAAAAGTATTTTATTACTTTTATTGACGATTGCACAAGATATTGTTATCTTTATTTATTAAGAAGTAAAGATGAAGCAATTGATGCATTTCAAACTTCAAGAATGAAGCTGAAAATCAACTTAATTGCAAAATTAAGGTTGTAAGAAGTGATCGAGGTGGAGAATATGTTGCTCCGTTTCTTTGAATTATGCAACGAAAGTGGTATAATCCATCAAACGATCGCTCCTTATTCGCCTCAATCAAATGGTGTAGCTGAGCATAAAATCGAACTCTTAAGGAGATGATGAATGCGTTATTAATAAGTTCTGGATTACCCCGAATATGTGGGGGCTTCTTCGACCAACTATATCTTGAATAAGATTCTATCAAAGGGAAGGATGTAACTCCTTATGAACTTTGGAAAGGAAGGAAACCTTCATATAAATACTTCAAAGTGTGGGGTGTTTAGCTAAGGTTGAAGTACCGTTGCAAAACAAGTTACAATTGGACCTAAAGCGGTAGATTGTATCTTTATTGGTTATGCACTTAATAGTAGTGCTTATAGATTTGTTGTGCACAAATCGATATACCGATGTTCATGGGAACAACAATTGAATCAAGGAGCTATATTCTTTGAGAATATCTATCCTAATAAGGATAAGAATAGTTCGATTCAAGTAAAAGAATTGAGGAAGATTCTACCAATTCTCATCTTGTTGAAGAAAGTGAACCCTCAAGTTCTAAGCAAGTTTTTATGGCCTGCTAATAGAAAGCGACATAGGTCTACACCAAAGATGTGCAACCTAGACGTGGTAATCGTGTAAGAAAAGCTAAAATTTATGGACCGATTATGTCGTTTTATTGTTAAATGATGAACCGGTTACCGTAAAAAAGCTTTATCGTGCCCGGATGCGGATCTGTGGAGAGAAGCAATAGACATTGAGATAGAGTCTATTATGTTGAATCATACTTGGGTGTTAGTAGATCTTCCACTGGTTGTAAAGCTTTAGGATGCAAGTGGATCCTAAAGAAGAAATCTGAGTCGATGGCACTATTGATAAATATAAGGCCGGACTTGTAGTTCAGGGTTTAGACAAAAGGTGGGTATGACTTCTTCGATACCTACTACTTGTGACTAAACATACTTCTATTAGAACGCTGCTCGCTATTCTTTGCTTTGCAAAATCTCGAGATTCATCAAATGGATGTAAAAGCAGCGTTTACGTATGGAGAGTTAGAAGATGAGATCTATATGAAACAGTAGGAAGGTTTTGTAGTACACGGCAAGAGCACAAGGTATGCAAACTTCAAAAGTCTTTGTATGGACTTAGCAAGTGCCACCGAATGGCATATGAAATTTGACAAAGTTATGTTGTCAAATGGTTTCAAAATCAACGAGTGACAAGTGTGTCTATGTAAAGAATTCGAATAACGATTTTGTTATTGTTTGTCTTTATGTAGATGACATGTTGATAATGGAAGTAACTCTCGTGTGATTGGAGAAACAAAAGAATGCTAAGTAAGAACTTGACATGAAAGATATGGGTTTAGCGGATGTAATTCTTGGAATTAAAATTCTTAGAGCCAAATGGAATTGCTGACACAATCCCACTATCTTTGAGAAAGTGTTGAAGAAATTCAATGCAATGGATAAGCCTATTTCCAAGACTCCTTGGGACTCGGTGTTCATTTGACTCCAAATAGGGTGAACCTATAAGTCGAAGATGAATATGCTAAGATTATTGGGAGTTTGATGTATCTCACAAACCGTACCCGACCGATTTAGCTTGCTCTGTGAACAAATTGAGTAGTTTCACACTAATCCAAGTAGAGAACATTGGAAAGCACTTGAGCGTATTGGGTTACTTAAAGTTTACCCGCAATTATGCGATTCATTATTCTAGTGAGCCATTGTACTTGAAGGGTATAGTGATGCTAATTGGATATCTGCCTCAATCGACTCGTTTTCCACAAGTGGATACGTGTTCACTATTGGAGGTGGGCTGTATCTTGGAAGTCCAAGCAGATCTTGTATAGCAAGTCTACCATGGAATCAATTCATAGCTTTAGATAAAGTCGGTGAAGAAGCCGAATGGCTTAGAAATTTCCTCGAGGATATTCCATGTGGCGAGTCCGTGCCTTCTGTGTTGATTCACTGTGATAGTCAATCTGCAATAGGAAGGGCACAAAATATATATTACAACGGTAAGTCTCGACATATTCGTCGACGACACAATACCGTGAGACATTTGATCACGAGTGGGGTTATCACTATTGATTATGTAAAATCAATAGATAATCTAGCGGATCCGCTGACAAAAAGCATTAATCGAGATCAAATGTTTAAACTGTTAGAGGGAATGGGTGTTAAATCCACATCTTAAGGATGATTATAGCGGAAACCCAACCATGATGATTGGATTGTCCGAGAACATGGTTCAAAAGGACAACGGTTATAAAATCCGTGTGATAAACACTCGGACATGCCTATTCTCCGAGAACGGTGAGTGTTTGTAAGTCTGCAAGTGGTGAGGTTAAGTTTTTAACTTTTAATGACTCTTGGATACCTCAAGGAGGTCAAGTATAGCAGAATACTTGGTTGTAATAGTCACCTATGCAAGTGTGAAGTGGGGCCGCTTCAAGTGGTACACTTGTGAATCCAAAGGTGTTCCAAGGCCATAATGGACACAAACGTAAAACGGATGGAAATTGAGATGATATTGTGTCAATATTATTGTCTCAAGATACACCATGGAGGACTAGTTCAGGTGAAATAACCACTATGCCGCGGTATGCTCGATAATTTCGACTATGGAAGGTTCGAGGCCACAAGCTACCTTTCCAAATGCAATATCGTCTCTTGAGGACCGAACTTTGCGTTTGCATTTATATGGCATTTCCACTCATGTGGGGATTGTTGGAAGTTAATGGGTTGTGAGTGGAATTGCTAGTAATGAGGTTCATGGCCTTTGGCCTTTCATTTCCAACTCTTGATGTTAAGAGTTAATGGAATATTGATGTTTGTCATCAATTGTGACCTTAGAACATCCTCTTGAGTCTATATATAGTGCATCATTCTAGAGTTAGAAGGACAAGCAAAACATTCTATTCTCTCTAGCAAAAGCAAAGCATTCCTCGCATTCTTAGCTCATAGTTCTTAGTCTTGAGTTCGGTTCTCGTTTCCGTCCGATTCACGGGGCTCGACTTGTTTGTGGTGCTACTACAATCGAGACGAAAGTCGTTACCTTTGGGGACGAGCCGCCAATCGTGAGCACTACCGGGCGTTTCTCGTCTTGCGGCGCGAAGTTCAACTTGGGCGACTTATTGATAAGTTCTTGTTATCTTGACATCTCATTTGTAATAGTTATTATTAATCATTTCATTGTAATTTTGCACGATATTGTAACCAATATTCAACTACGAATTTAGATTTAGGATTAACCGTGGACTTGTGATGAGTATAAGGAAATATGAGATTTGAACTTTGTATAATATCTATTATAGACACTTATGTTTACTTATTATGTTAAATTATGGGGTTGGTTATTGTATGAGTGCATATATTTGTGAGAAATATGAAATAATATCCGCCATTGATCTTGTTAATTGATGTACAATATTTAAACTATTTGTGTTATGTCTCTAAATTAGTTGTGCAACGATTTATGGCTGCAGAATAATTATTAAGGATATAATAGTAATTTGATGATTATTTTAAATAGTAATTCCTATTATTATTATGTGATTTGATATCTTATATTATGAAAGTATTTAGGATATGTTTTCCATAGTATATATTAAAAAATTTCTTTATTTTCAATGCTAGAATTCTTTATCTCCTTCAAGTATTATTTTTATTTCAATGCTAAACTTTCATGAACATTGTGCAACGATCTTGATCAATAATGCTATAATACAAACTAAAATTAAAAATTAACAAGATATATAGTGCAACAATTGTCTGAATACTATTATGCTAAGGAAATGATAAACAGTGCAATGTCGGACAAATCAAACAGAATTCAAAACTATAAATAACAAGATATATAATTGTGCAACAGACTAATAATCATGTGCAACAACAACGACGCATCATACACTAAATCTATATTAGAGGATATTAAATCCCATAATTATAGAAAATAAAAGATACATATACAATTAAAATTACTAATTATATGAAATAAAAGATACTTATAAAATTAAAATTACTAACATATCCTCATTAATTCTCCTACATATATAAATCGTAGTACAACTATTAAGTACTATGATTTATTCCTATTTCTTAGTCCTATTTCTTCCTATGTTACAGATATAATATGGTATTAAGGACTATGATTTATTCCTATTTCTTACTAATATTTGTATTCCTATGTTATCCAAATCCATTAAATTATTTTAATGCATATACTTCATGTACAGATATATTGATGCAACGATATCACTGCACCACACGTGAATACAAAAAAATATTATTATCAATAAAAGGATTTCTGAACTCAAACATTACAATAAATTTAGTGAACTGTTTAACCAACCTTGAGATCATATAAATTTTTTATTTTAAACTATTTTCAAACTATATGAGGATACAATAAATTTTTTATTTTAAACTATATGTTGATACATTGTAAATAGTTTAATTCCATTTATACACTATTTTCAAAATCCGAACTGTTATTGTTTGAATTGGACCCCCACGGGTTTCACTTGTGTGAACATTTAACATCAGGGATGTGATAGAAGAGAAGACTTCAGCTTGACTAAGATGGGAAAAGTATTACTCTGTGCCCCATTTTATAATTCAAATTTGGTTGATGGCAATTGGTAAATGTATTGGCAAGACTTGACTTAATAAATATTAGAAATTGATTTACAAATGCATATAGCCCACACACAAAATCACTAATTGCTTCACATACTTTAAAACATTACTGAATTGACTGGCAATGTCCAATTTCCAGTGCATGTACATGTACATTAACTCATATAAACGAAATTTCAAAGTTCGATTTCCATGTCCCCTCTTAATAAGTACTCTCATTTAAGCATGAAAGAGACTTCTCCAAGACCGAGTAAACAACGCTCATACTTCAATCTTTAGTGGGATCATGCAAGCATTGTATGACAAAATATCAAGCTCTAGTGGATGGCTTAGTTGGTGAATCGATGGATGGCTTAGTTGGTGAATCGATTTCGTCCTCCAAAGGTTATGAGTTTGAATTCCACTTAGGGTGACAATGGATCTTGCATTCGATTCAGATCCATTTTTTATGATTTGGGTCCTTAAATATTTTTGACCGCACGGATCCGGACCGATCCGAATCGTATTCCTAAATTTTGGATCTAGATCTAGGGTGAGCAAAATATTCGAAAATCGAATATCCGATCTGAACTAAACCAAAACTTAAAATTCGGTTTGGATTTTTTGGATTTTTGGTTCGGGTCGGATTGATATTTTTTAAAATTTCAGATTTTCGGATTGGATCGATGGATTTTTTAATCCGAAAAAAATATAAAAATTCGAATTATATATAATTTATATATAATAATAATAATAATAATAATAATAATAATAATAATAATAATAATAATAATAATAATAATAATAATAATAATAATATTTTATTTAAATATTTGTAAATCTAACATAAATATATATAAGAATTAACAAAATTTGGTTTCGGATTTTTGGATTTTTCATCATTTCGGATTTTTGGTTCGGATCAATTTTTTATTAATATTTGGATTTTGAATTTTCGGATATTCGGTTCGGATCAAATTTTTTCTCTCTCAACATTCCAATTTCAGATCGGTTTGGATTAGATAAAAATCTGGACCGAAATCTGAATGTTTACCCTTATCTAGATCTGGAGTTTATTTTTTGATATCCAGATCCGGTACAGACTCGGCCTATATATGGAGTTGATCAAATGAGAACTACAATTTTTTTGAGAACTAAGAACTAATATATTCATCCATTTTTTAATCTAACGATAAAGATTAATTATAAATCGTTTATCATCCTCAAATTTTAGTGGTAACCGTTTAATCCTATAATTAACAGATTCTATAAATTCATCTACGATAACTATTCATGTATGCACAAGCACTACGATTACATGCACAACAACATGTATTACATGAACATAACAATTAATTAGAATGTGATGACATGCACAAGAACTATGATTACATGAACAACGATATGAATTACAAGAACAATGAAGAATAGAATATAAAATATCCAAATAACGAAAATTTAGAGATTTGATTATTTTTATCATTAAACAATTCTGAGTCGTCCGATCTTATTCAATCTAACAGTGATTATTAGTTCTTAGTTCTTATTTAAGAGGTAGTTCCTCTATAACCAACATATATATATATATATATATATATATATATATATATATTGATTATTTAATGAAAAAATAATTAAATCCCTAAATTTTCGTTATTTGAATATTTCATATTAAATTCTTCGTTGTTTGTGTAATTCATGTTGTTGTGCATGTAATCGTAATTCTTGTACATACTATCATATTCCAATTAATTGTTATGTTCATGAAATTCATGTTGTTATGCATGTAATCGTAGTGATTGTGCATATGAAAACAGTTACGTAAATGAATATATAAAATCCATTAATTATAGGATTAAACGGTTATTATTAAAATCTGAGAATAATAAAAGATTTATAATTAATCATGATCGTTAGATTATAAAAATGGATGGACCATATTAGTTCTTAGTTCTCAAAAAAGTTAGATTTCTCATTTGATCCACTCCCTATATATATATTATTATTATTATTATAAATTTCTAATCTTAAATGTAATTCCTCAACTTTTTTCTTAATTTCTTTAAACATATGCTCGATTGCTCCCCATTTTACTTTAACTTCTCTCAAACATATGGTAATTGAGTTTCTTCTATTTATATTTACATTATTAAAACAAGTATGTATTTTTTATGATATTTTCTTTCTTATTATGTAGGATGTTTTGGATGTTGAAAGTAGATGTAATATAGAAAACGTTTTCGAAGATTATTGTTTGTTTCGTCATAAGTATATGTTACTGGAAGTGGAACTTGGATGTGTCATATTGTCACTTGGATTATTGTAATATTTTCAGTGTTATAACTTATTTTGGATGATTGTAATATTTTTTTATAATAAATGGTGTAATGACTTCTTTTTTAATGATTGTTCTTGTGAATTTAGATTATTATTATGGTGTAATGATATTATTGTATATTTTTGTTAATTTAGGATTTATATTAGAAAATAAATATATGTATCCGGATATAGATCTGTGGATCCTATGAATCTAGGTATGGATCTCATTTTTGTTGGATCCAATGGACCTGGATCGAATCCGGACCCAAGCAAAAAAAAAATCGAATTTGGATTTGGATCTAGTAGGATCCGATCCAGATCCGATCAACTGTCATCCCTAATTTCCACCAATACCATCAACATTAACGTTTGTAAGTAAGAGTACTTATACGAGTATCGATTTTCAGTTAATTGAGAACCGAAATCGAAAACTTTTTCAGTTTCGGTTCGAGTATCGGTTATCGCCTTCAAGTGAATTTTGGTTATCGGGTATAACCGATTAACCGACGGTTATACCCGATTAATCAAAATTAATTAATATATATAAATATTTATTTATTTAATTATTTAATTATTAAACAGAAATTATTTAATTTAATATTATAATTTCGATAATATTTGAAATATCTCGATTATTTTTGGTTAATTTTGAATTTTTTATATTTTTATTATTGTTTTAAAATTTTAATATTAAAATTCGGTTAACCGCTGATCGAATCGGTTAACCGATTAACCGATCGGTATCGGTTTCGGTTAGCTATATTTGTCCATTTCAGTTTAAGTTAACCAAAACCGAACCGAATCTCACCCTATTTGTAAGTAGAGATATCAAACATGGCTTCGGCCCCATGTTCCAACCTGATTTATGGTCACACTAAACCATATTCTAGTGGATCAGAAAAAATCCGGCCCGTCCGGAGAAAATGCATAGGCCCCGCGTCATGGGCGGACCTACATCTTCAAGAGGTTGGCCCGATGATTTGACACCTCTACCTCGGAGTCAGCCGGTGGTATACGAAAAGGAAAAGAACAATAACTAAATTCTTTGCAAATCAGTGAGATCTGCATCCTATAAAATATCTACCTAAGGTTCCCCATTTCCCATGCACAAAATAGCCAGAAACAATGAGTCTCACCTGCAAGAAGAATGCTTTGCTCTTTCTCATCTTTCTAGCCTTTGCCTCACAATATTCACATTCAGCACAGCTGCCACACAGCAGCAGCACCACACACCGGTGCCTCGACGATCAGACAGCAGCATTGCTGCAGCTGCAGAAGGATGTCCTCGGCCACAACTCATCCACTGTCACATTCGATGATAACTCTTCGATGAAAGTGGCAAAATGGGACAACAAGACGGATTGCTGCTTGTGGGACGGTGTCACATGCGACCATTCTGGCAACGTCGTTGGCCTGAACCTCAGCTACAGCAGCCTCTCAGGCCATATAGATGCCATCATCAGTCTACGCCATCTCCAGCGTCTCAACCTGGCTGGAAACAATTTCCAGCTGACTCCAATCCCTTCAGGTTTTGAGAGGCTCCCAAACTTAACTCACCTGAATCTTTCCTTTTCCTGTTTCTCTGATCAAATCCCAGCAGGGATTTCACGTTTAGTGAGGCTGGAATCTCTTGATATCTCCACAGTCTTTTTCTGTGAGCTGCCCCCGACTTTCAATGATCCGGACTTCGATCGCACATTTGGTTTCGAGGAGCGCCATAGGCTGAGGCTTGAGAGACCAAACCTTGAATCCTTTGTTAGAAATATGAGAGCGCTAACAGAACTCAATCTTGATTATGTGGATCTTTCAGCTCAAGGCTCGAGCTGGTCTCAAGCACTGTCGGTGCTTCCTAACCTTAAATTCTTGAGTTTGTCAAACTGCAAGCTCTCAGGTCCTATCCATACCTCGTTTCAAAATCTCAAGTCTTTAAGCTCTCTCAAGCTTCACTACAACAATCTTTCCTCTGAGGTACCCCATTTTCTAGTCAGTTTCAGGGATTTACGGGTTTTGAATCTCCGTTCTACCCAACTTTATGGGAACTTTTCTCCAAATGTTTTCCTGTTACCAAAACTAGAAACCATTGATTTGAGCACAAATCTAAACCTGACAGGCGAATTGCCTGAGTTTCCTTTGAAGAGTTCATTGAAATGGGTTGGTCTATATGAGACAAATTTTCGTGGAAAATTGCCAGATTCAATTGGTAATTTGAAATCCGTGACAAATTTGCTTCTCTACAACTGCAATTTTTCTGGTCTGATCCCACCATCATTTGCGAACCTCACTAGTGCAATTGAAGTAGACATTAGCTATAATAACTTCGAGGGTTCACTCCCGGGTTTCAGGGGTAGCACCGTCCCAAAACTTCAAGACCTTCGTTTATCTTTCAATCGTCTCACAGGGCCAATAGACCCTCTTATTTTCACGCTTCCATCCCTAACAATTCTTTACTTAAACGACAACCGTTTGAGTGGAGAACTTGAGGAATTTCCAGCCTCCTCTTCAGTCCTGGAGCAGGTGTATCTAAATGGGAACAACCTTAGTGGGGAAATACCAATATCAATGGGTGAGATCTCAAGCCTCACTTTTCTTTCACTTGGTAGTAACAAATTCACTGGCTCCATCAAGCTGGAGGCGTTCCAGCATCTCAGCAACTTAATGAGCCTCGACCTTTCTTTCAATAGCTTAAACATCAGAAGTGATGACCCAGATTTGATGTTTCCAAGCCTGGAGGAACTGAAGTTGAGCAGATGCAACTTGACAGAATTCCCAACTTTCCTCAGGCAACAAGAACAGCTGAGGGCTCTGAATCTTTCAAACAATCGAATCCAAGGGTATGTTCCTAACTGGTTGTGGACTAGCTTTCTTAATGAGCTGGATCTTTCAGACAACGACGTAGACTTTCCGAAGGAATCTGGTGGCGTTGGCCGAGAAAACAGCACATTTTCTCTATCTCTAGGTAAACTGGTAATGCGCTCCTGCTCGGTTTTCAAGTTTCCAGAGTTTCTGCAACTGCTAGACGGCCTATGGTACCTGGACCTTTCAGGCAACAAAATAAAGGGACAAGTACCCAACTGGATTTGGAAGAGCACCCTTCAATACGTCAATGTTTCACACAACAGTCTCGATTCCATGGAAGAATTCCTCCCCAATGTCTCCTTGAATTCATTGGAGACTCTGGATCTTCGGAGCAATCTGCTTCAGGGATCATTTCCAACTGGGATCTGCAATTTGAGCAGCCTCCACATTCTTGATGCTTCTCAGAATCACCTAGGTGGATCGATTCCCGAATGTCTAGGCTTGATGTCCAATCTAACTGTCTTAAACTTGCAGGGCAACAAATACCGGCGAACCCCTCCAGAGTTTGCATTGGCCAGCACCCTGAGGTCTCTGAATATCAACAACAATCTCTTGGAAGGCAAGCTGCCGAGGTCATTAGCAAACTGCAAAATGCTCGAGGTGTTGGATCTTGGAAACAACATGATCACAGATGTGTTTCCCTTCTGGCTAGAGAAACTTCCCAACTTGAGAGTTCTGGTCTTGAGGAACAACAATCTCAACGGTCAGATACAACTTCCAAGGAGGAACTTCTCTCTCCCGAAATTGGGGATAATCGACCTATCATCCAACCAGTTCACTGGAGATTTGCCAGGAGAATTCCTTGGCAGTCTGGACGAGATGTTGCTGAACAGAGAAATCAAGTCTGCAAACCTGAAAACTATAGGGCAATATGAGTACTATCAAGATTCAGTGACAATTATGAGTAAGGGAAATGAGATGGTGCTTGTGCGGATACTGACCATTTTCGTATCTCTTGATTTGTCCAACAACAGGTTCCATGGGAAGATCCCTGGTGAGATTGGGAACCTCAAATCACTGGTGGTCCTCAACTTGTCAAGAAATGGTTTTGATGGAAGAATCCCTTCATCACTTGGGGACTTGGTCGAGCTCGAATCCTTAGACCTCTCAAACAATAAACTCTACGGAACAATTCCCCAGCAGCTTACCAGCCTGACTTTCCTGTCCTTTCTTAATGTATCAAACAACAATTTGACAGGGCTTATACCTAAAGGATACCAGTTCAATACCTTCACAAACGACTCCTATCTTGGGAACACTGGATTGTGTGGAGAGCCATTGTCCAGAAGTTGCTCGGAGCCTAATGGCCCCACGCCGCAGCCTCCATCTCAGGGTGACAGCTCAGGAAAAGGGAGCTTATTCGACTGGAGATTTGCAGTATCGGGTTATTCAGGTGGAATAGTTGCTGGATTTGCACTCGGGTATGCATTTTTTCCAGATTTCCAATATCATAAAGGCCATCTGCAACTCAAAAGAAAGATCAGAAGACGAGGAAGGCCATCAACTTAATCTGAACCATCCGGGTGGCTGCAAGTCGAAGAATATATCTTTATATACATTTGATCTTCAAAAATATATGAATAATTGTATCGACTGCTAGTTGATGTATCAAACATCCATTAAAGATACAGCTTTCTTTCTTCTGAAACGATTACAAGCAATAGATGTTATGCATTGAGCTACTTAATTCCCTGATTTCAGTAGAAGATACTGCAGAAAGGGGAAAACAAACAACAAACAAACATGATTAAAGTGTAACACCAAATGCAAGTATAAACAAATTTCAACAGTAAAAACAAAATTCTCAAAGCAAACAGACATGAAACGAGAATAATCGACCAAAAATATCACATACCTCTACGATTTGTTTCATGATTCTTCCACAATTAATGCTTAGCACTAAAATCAAACGTATTGCGGGCGCTTGGACAATGCCCGCGGCAGCAGAAGCAGTTCCTCTTCAAGTACCCCTGAAACGTAATTGATGTAGCAGTCTCAATGTTCTTCCGGAGCTTCTCGAAGCTCGACGGAAATGGCGGCAGCGGAGGGCGGCCGGAAATTGACGCCGTGGTTTCGCGCTAAATCGCAATTTCAATGTAACCATATATTTTATTTTTAAAATAAAAAATGTTATTTTCACTCACCGCGATTTGTTATATTCCTTTTATCATTTTCTTTAGCCCATATAGATTTTTCACATTTTATATACATCATATTCATTCGCTTTTAACTACTTCCACCCTCGTATTACACAATACAAAGGCTAAAAAGTTACAAATAGGGAAATAGACAATAATAATAATAATAATAATAATAATAATAATAATAATAATAATAATAATAATAATAATAATATCGTATTACATAATACAAATGCTAAAAAGTTATCAAATAGGAAAATAAATAATATACCCTCCGTCTCCCAAATCTATTCCTATGAATCTTCGGCACGAGTTTTAATAAAATTTGTTGAATGTATTATGAGTGAAGTAAGGGTTCCACAATAGTTAATATTAAATTAGTTAGTGGTGGGTCATATGTGGTAAAAAGTATAAATAAATGGGCTGTTGATGGTAAAAAAAAATAATAGTGGATCATGGGTGATAAAAGATATAAATAAAAGATATTATTGAGGTTAACAAGTTGAGAAAATAATTATCACAAATTGATAGGAAGAAAATTGGGGAACGTCCCAAAAGAAAAACTAGAAATGAAATTGGGGACGGAAGGAGTAAAACAAAGAAAGATACTAAAATTATATTAAGGTGAGGTAGTATGAGATAAAGGTGTGAGGATTCAGTCTATATCTGTTCTTCTCATATCTGAACATACAAACCTGACTTGGCCCAATTCACTAGAGTTAAATTGGTCGGATCATAGAACCTTCTATAGGCGGTTGAGTACACAGATTTAGCCGTCACTCGTTACGGCTATTGGGTTCACCATCAAGTACTTGGTGCCCGTTGCCTTGACGGCTTTCAGCACCACTTCAGCAAAAATCTTCGGCTCTCGGTTCATTGATAATTGCGTGCAGAGTGATTCACATAATTTAGATTGAACCCCCTTTTCACTTTTTTTGACTCAACTGTCATGCAATCTTTAAATTTCTATATTAAATTGAATAAAAAAAAGGTATTGTAGTATTTGAATTTTTTGGGTGCGTGTGTTGGCCTAATGGTAGAGTGGTTAATGTCCGAAGCCAAAGGTCTCGGGTTCGAGTCCATCGTGATGCGACCTTTAAATTTATGTATTAAATTGACAAAAAAAAAGAGATGTATAAATGCTTTAAATTTAAGATATCATGAGTTAAATTTTTGTGTACGTGTGTTGGCCTAGTGGTAGCTAGAGTGGTTAATACCCGAGGTCAAAGGTCTCGGGTTCGAACCCACCGTGACGCGACCTTTAAAATTTCTGTATTAAATTGAAGAAGAAAAAAACATAATTTAGGACGATAAATTATTTATTGGGACAATGGGATAAAATAGCAATTTCATATTATTTTTAAACATGTCTCACTATGAATTGGACCTCCCTAATACCTGATGGGCCTTAACTGACAGAAAGGCTCATATATTCAACCCACTTTTTTGGGCTAAAAGGCCGCCAAGAAGACAAAAGTACCCTCGGAGTTAGAGTGAATTACGAAACTGGGGTCTTTGTAAAGTTCTCTTCTGTTCAGCTTCGAGCACTTGCAAAACGCCATAGAAAAGGTGAGCAGTTTTTCCCGATCTAAATTAATCTCCTCTTTAATTTGTTATTAGATTAATTTCTAACAATAAATTAATCATTTATACTGAAATTTTGGGGAAATGTTTGTGGTGAAACGGCAAAATTATGTGGCTTGTTTGCTTAGTGCAAATGGAAAATTACTAATATAATTTTTTATTAAAAATTGAATTAATAAAAAATGTCAATCATGTCAAGAACCATATGTTTTGGAAAATAATTAGTAATAATGAACTTTATTCAGTATATATAACATCCTCATACAAAGAAACAATCTCACACAGTCGCTAATAATAAAATAATAATCGAGAAAGGTAACATTCAGACAGCAGAAAAGATATGCTGCAAATTCAAGCTTTCTTGGCCGGCGCCAGCGTCGGAGAAGAACCAGAAGCCTCCCCTCTCTGCGGCGATTTCTTCACATATTTCCTTGCCCACACATGCTTTCCATTTATGGAATATTTAGCCTTATTTCTCTCAACTATGCTGTCGATCACCGTCGGCGACCGCGCCACCATTTTGGCATACAGCGGCTGCTCATCCCCCTCCACGTCTTGCATGACCAATTCCTCTATAAAGTCTCCAAATTTCCTACAATTGTATAGTTATATATATAATTAATTAATAATATACAATTACAGACAAAAAAAATAAAATCTGTATTTTAGAATATACAATATATACCTAGTGAAATATTCTCGAACTTCGTCTTCAGTAGTAGGGTATCCCTTAGAAAATGTCAAGAAAATTGTACGATCATCTGGCGACACATCTTTCTCTTGGTCTTTATTTTCTTTTGTAGCAGTACTCGCGAGATTCAAATTCATGGTCATCAGATTTCCCAGCTCGTGGCTTAGCATTCGCTGTTGTGCCGCCACATCATACGCCGGGAAACCTCCCCCGCCAGCACATGCAGTGGGAGCCCGATCACGTCAGCCACCATCGGAGGGCGGTGGGGCCCATGCTGCGGCAACAGAGGCGGCATTGGTAACGCCCCACTCGCCACGTCAAGATATTGATTATACACGAAACGCCGCGGCGCCGCCACCCCAGCACAGCCGCCGCCGCCGCCGGTGGCGAATAGTTTTTTCTCCGAGTTTCCGTGGTGGAAGAGGTCTCCGAAGGCGCGCCAGCAAACGTTGTTCATGATCTTGGCGACTCTCCGGAGGATGGCGATGCGGTTGTCGTGGAGGAAGCGGAGGCTGACGCCGGCCGGGAAGCTGAGGAGCTCGGACAAGAGCTTGACTCCGACGTCGGCATCGTCTCCGACGGGGAAGGCGTCGCTCTCGACGCACCTGACGCAGGCGGCTACCTCGTCGGCAACGGCGTTGATGAGGAGCGGCGGGAGGGAGGAGACGCGCTTGATGAGGGTCGAGTCGGCGCACTCCTTCTCGAGCCACATGAGGAAGGCGACGACTTGAACGGACTCGACCGGGTCGCGGCGGAGGGTGCGGGTGAGGGAGACGAAGAGCTCTCTGTCGATGGTGTGGAACTGCCGGAACGCCTCGTCGGGGACGTGGGGGCAGGTCTCCAGCGGGAAGAGGGAGAGGTTTCTGATGCCGGCGTCTTCCATTTCTGCGAGTTCGATTGGAAGATCTGGGTGTTGAGTTTATGGGTGGAAGCAGGCATTTCTGTGGGTGGATATATAGGTGGCGGGGTGGTGGCGGAGGGGCGGCTCGCGGCGGAGAGGCGACGGTTGGGGTGGTGGCTGTTGGTGGAAGTGGTGTACAAATTCTGCAATTTTTGATTTGCGTCGTTCCGGAGAGGAAGAGTGCCGTTTTAAATTTTCCCTCTTTATTTCGGGAAATTTGAAATTCTAAGGATATATAATCATATTTCTCACTCACTCTACTTTGGCGGGAGGAGCCAGCGGTCTACCATTTGTTTGAGAGCAATTCTAAAAATATTATTTTTTTAAAATGAATTTGATGCTGTATTTGGAAATATAAAATATTATTTTAAATTTTGGATACATATAGATAATATACATATATGCATTGGTTCAAATTTTATCTTTTAATATTTTCATGTGTCCCATTATCAAATTTATTGTTTTAATAATTATTAGAATAATATTTATAAATATAATAAAATCTTATCATCGCTTATTATTATAAGTTGAGGCTTACAAAAAAATATTTTGTAATTGTATATATTTACTTATAACCAACCCTAATTAGTAATCAATAACTAATAATTACAAAGTTAAACTGAAACAGAAGAAATTTTAAAAAAAGAAAAAACTCAAAGAATTGGGTGTGAGACACGAATATTGAGATATTATGTATAAATAGTCACTATGGATATTATCAATTTATTATGGGGCATTAAATTGTTATAATTGAAAAAAAAAATATTGAATATTTTTTATTACTAAATTTTATCCAAATTTTATTTTTAATAAAATATAAATCAAGCAAAATAAGTTCAAATGATAAATAATTATTAAAGGTTGGATATTATAAAGTTTCAATCTATCTAAATAAACAATTAGCATATATTATTTTTATCTATTTAGGGAGTGTTTACTTTACATGATTAGGTTGGATAGATAAAATTAATCCAACATAATCAAGTGTTTACTTTTATGATTAACATTTGAGGATATCCCAAAGTCCAAGATTATTTTAATCATTTAAATTGTGCTCCATTAATTTTAATCCAATCAATATAGATATAATTAAAATAATTCTCCAAATAAAAGAAGAGTTATTATCTTAATTTTAATCATTCATTAATCATTTATAGTAAACAAATGATTGATAGATAAAAATTATCTTATCACACATTTAATCCATCAAATAATTAATCATTCAAAATACTAATCATGAAAGTAAACACTACCTTAGACTAATACTCAAAAGTAAATGTTTAACATAAAACATATTCCCTCCATTTTTGTAAATGTCAACAACCGTCAATGACTCAAATTACACATACTAAGGATGTATAAATTTACTTTTGGAACTTTATTAATTACCATAATAAATTCATCTATACACAACCAATTATCAAATTCTAAAAGTATAAATATGGGCAAGATGATGAATAGATCATAATTGTATTCTTAAATTTGTGAACTATAACATTTATTAAAATATAAAAAATTAAAAGAGACACTTCCAAATAAATAAGAGGGTATAATTTAGTGTATTTTGTGGTAAAATAATCAGTAATCAATCCTTTCTCAAAACAAACTTTTTTTTTGTCAATTTAATGCATAAATTTAAAGACCAGTATCACGATGAATCCGAATCCGAAACCTTTGACATCTGACATTAACCACTCTACCACTAGACTAACACTAGACGTGTTGACGGCCGGAACCGCCGGTTTAGGGCCGGACCGTGGTCCGGCGGTTCAAATGTGACGGCCCTAGCCCGCCCTACATACTAGTTGGCGGTTTAGGGCCGGGCCTGAGCCCGGCGGTCCGGTTCGGGCTCGAACCGCCGGTTTAGGGCCGAGCCGGCGGTTCGGCCTGTTCGCAAGCAGCGATTTTGTATCGATCCGTTCTCTCGTCCGAGCCCGATTTTCGATCCGTTTGCGCCACGAACTCGTATCGCGATATACTTCAACTCTTATGAAGGGTAAAATCTCCAATTCTATCTCAATTTTTCTGAAAATTCAATCAAATATGCAACAAGTATCAAAGTCCAAGATTTTAACAAACTTTTAAGTTTTAACTTTTAACTTTTAAGTCTAAAGTTTAATAAACTTGTAAATATTTTTAAAGTTGTAAAATTTGTAAACTACTAAACTTGTAAATATTTTAAATTTGTAAGTGATTTTTTATGTTTGAACTTGTAAATACTTTGCATTTTGCATTTGTTAAAATACGTATAAATATAAAATATGTGTCAACACTTTGCATTTTTAATAAATGATGAGTAAAATTACATAAATCCGTTTATGACTTTTACATAGGGATGAAAAATAATAATAATAAGGACTTGAGCTCAATTTAATTTCTAAAATTGAGGATACGTAACTAAAAGTGAGAGGTAAGTTTATATTAAGTACAAAGATAGAGGAAAACAATTGCTTGAGACCTCTATACATAAATCCGTTTATATCTTATAATTAATATACACTATGAGTATCATTTACAGTGTTATTGACACGCGGCACAAGGTCTAACCCGCAAAGACTTGATCTAACCATATGAACGATGAGGCGTACAACGTCGGACCCATACACAAAACAAAAGATCCAACTCAAAAATTAACGAATAGATATTTGAATGACGGAGAAATGTGACAGTAAATCGATCGACACAAACACAAGGAACACTCAACAAAATCTTAAAATGGAAATACTGTTACTTACTCTATTCTGCCGCCTAAACAAAATATCCTAACCCTGACCGCGTGCAATCAAACTATTGAAATCTGCGGGAATCAAGAATAAAATTCAAATGAAGAGACGCTTTCCCAAACGAGGCGGGAACAAAATAATAGTTGTCCCATCACAAAACCCTAGCACTAACTAAAGGGAACGTCGTATTATGATAATCATAACACGCCAAACAACGATGTTATGAAGAATCGTATAACTTCTTCGCATAGAAAATCAACTGGCAAAATCAAACGCAACAATAAATGTGCTTGGTGTTCGGTTGCAAACCAAGTAAAGTAATAAAAATGGCAGAGAAAGCTGAGCAGTAGTTTGCAAGTGCACTAAGCAGAGAAGATGTGAGACAAACAATATGCCTCAAGTGTACCTAAAAGTATACGTTCGTGTACGTAGATACTGAGCGTCAATGCACAAGATGTTTGTAAGAATTTGCTAATAGTATTACTAACACTAACCCAGAATTCCCATTGAAGACTGAAAAAGTGAGAGGCACTTAGAGGGGCAGAGAGAGAGAGGAGTGATCGACTGATTCGAATCGTCTGCCGCTCACAGTGGCTTCAGCAAACAACTGCCATTTATTTGACAAAAATGCCCCTAAATGACCGTGCAAATTTGTAAAGTGAAAAATAAAACCAATCCCATTAAATCCGATTCAACTTTTTCAATTACAATTCAGTTACGTATTCTAATACAGGTACAGAAATGTTCAAATATACGGTATATAGAAATTGGTCGTTCGAGCCTACGTCACCGAAATTGGGACTTCTTTCCATTCGATGCACCATTTCATAAAATCGAGCATCTTCTTGACTTGTAACCTTCGGCAACTTGCCTTGAGATTTCCTCCGCTAAGGCCCTTCGTGAACGTTGAGTTGGAATGTTTCCTCCTCACTGGAGCTCCTTCATCGCGGCCTTTCCTTTCCCTTGTTTAATCGTTTAAAGAAAGACATGATGATTGATGAAGTGAGAAAGTTTGAGAGTTTAGAATAAGAATGAGAGATTGAGAGAGCTTGAGAACTTGAGAGATTGAGTTTGAGAGTGAGAATGAGAGCTTGAAAGCTTGAAAATTAGATGTAAATGAGTGAATTAAGGTTGAAAATTAGAAGTGATGTTAAAATACGATAAATATAAAATATGTGTCAACACTTTGCATTTTTAATAAATGATGAGTAAAATTACATAAATCCATTTATGACTTTTACATAGGGATGAAAAATAATAATAATAAAGGACTTGAGCTCAATTTAATTTCTAAAATTGAGTTGCCTACATATCCTCATAATCATAGAGGAATCAAAGTCCATGTAGTTCTTTTAATTTCTAAATGCTCTACTCCGTCTCCGCACCCGATTCGATCGATCCGTTTCGGTGAAGGCCTCGTCTTCGCTCTCGTTACCATCTTCCCATTGTGGTTCTTGAGCTCTAAGGTCGGCCCTACACCAATCATCGAGCAACATTGTAGCTTCAATGTTCGCCGGCTTCATGTTGCTTCTTCTTTGATCAAGCATTAGTCCTCCAATGCTAAATGCTTGTTCAACGGATACGTGGATGCCGGACGGCAAATAACTCCTTTGCCATGATTGAGAGGATTGGGTACTCTTCTTCTTCGACCACCACTTCAAGACATCGATCGAAGGACCGCTATCTTCAACACCAAAGACAAAAGGAGTTTGCAAATATATATCTAATTCACTATTACCTTGTCCTCTCGGCCTTCAATGTTCTATTTTGGTACATCAAGTCATTTGTTGCACCAAAGGATCAAACTCATTCATATCAAAAGGAAAATTAATCGTAGACATCATAGAAGAAGGAGGTGGAGTTTGAATATCATCATCACTACCATATTTCGACCTATATTCTTGAAAAGATTTCTTAAATTCTTTTCAAGATTATATTTGATTTGATCTACATCCGGAGATCAAAATAAACTAATTCTCCTTCTATACTAGCACCTTGAAAATCCATTTGCCTAAAAGCATCATAATAAACATTAAGCATTTGACAAGTACCATCATATTTCCATTTAGGATCTAAACACTTAGCAAGCAAAAATATTGTAGGTATCTCCCAAAATATTTTAGCCACTTTGAACCATAAAATAAATTACACCACATAAAGATGGTTTACTAAAACAACTACGAAAAGACATGACAATATGCATGCAATGTTCTAAAACCATAACGAAGTACAATAATAAACTCCCGATAATTGTTTCGTTGCACCATGAAATACCTTTAACAATCGATATAAATCCATGCAAGCATCCCAATGAGACTCATTAAGATGTAATTGAATAGATGTAAACTCTTTTCTAAAAAAATCACATAAATGACCCTTATATGAAATAGTACTATTAAGCATTTCATAAGTAGAATTCCAACGATGAGAAACATCCAATTTGAAACATGTATAAGCAATATTTTTTATACGACAATATTTTTGCCATTTCTTCCCATAAGTTTTGAAACATGCAAACATTTGATAGCATCTCTAATAGGACTAACGGATTCTTGAAAATACTAAGTGCATCTTGAACACATAAATTTAAAATATGACAAATGCATCTAGAATGAAAGTATTTTCCTTCAAAAGAAGGTGCGCATGCTTCAATAAGTTGAGGAATACTAGCGGTGTTTGCCGAAGCATTATCAAAACCAACGGAAAAAAATTTATTAATCAAAGTATACTCATTTAACACACCAATTATAATATTAGCAATACCTAAAGCATTATGAGGCTCTTCAAACTCTCGAAAAGCAATTAAACGTTTTGCATAACCCATTTCGAATCAATCCAATGACAAGTAATACCCATATAAGAATTCTTATTATAAGCATCCGTCCAAACATCGGCACAAATAGAAACTTTATGACCTAAACGAACCAAATATTTCTTTAAATCATGTTTTTTTTCCATGCATTGTCTCCTAATCTTCTTAAGCATAATACTTCTACTAACTTTGCATGCATTAGGACCAAGTCCTCTTTATAACATTCTTCATACGTAACTCTATCGGCATAATTAAAGGGAGTTTTCCATAGCACAATATCTAGCCATCGCATCTTCATATTTTCCTTATCAAATTTAAATAAAGTGGACGTACCGTTGTAGAATATTGAGAAGGGTTTTAATTTGAGCTTGGTTCGTTGATATTCCATACTCATGAGGATGAGAACCTCCATGTGCCTATTGAGCGCTCCATAACCTCCTTTCTCGATCCATTTGTAGGTTTTCGCAATAGTTGCAATAAGCAACGATCTCTTTCGACCGTCGGGAAGAGGTGCTTCGCCTAAGACTTCCACTTTTCTAAAGAAAATATAACAAGATATTGTAAGAACTATGAACATGAAATTAAAATTGTGAAACTAATTTGTAAGAAACGTAAAATTTACGTACTAAAGTGCTTCACAAAACGCGTCGGACTTAAGTTCCTTTGATTTTGGTGGTTGTGGCGGCGATCTTGGTCAAAGTCGTCATATTCTTCGTCGCCTTCTTCTTCGTCGTCTTGGTCGTTCGAGCCTCGCCACCGAAATTGGGACTTCTTTCCATTCGATGCACCATTTCAACAAATCGAGCATCTTCTTCGCTTGTAACCTTCGCAACTTGCCTTGAGATTTCCTCCGCCGCTAAGGCCCTTCGTGAACGTTGAGTTGGAATTGGAATGTCTCCTCCCTCACTTGGAGCTCCTTCATCGGCGGCCTTTCCCTTTCCCTTGTTTAATCGTTTAAAGAAAGACATGATGATTGATGAAGTGAGAAAGTTTGAGAGTTTAGAATAAGAAGAATGAGAGATTGAGAGAGCTTGAGAACTTGAGAGATTGAGTTTGAGAGTGAGAATGAGAGCTTGAAAGCTTGAAAATTAGATGTAAATGAGTGAATTAAGGTTGAGAAATGAGAGATTGAAGTGAGGATAGAGTTAGGATGATGGATATATTTATAGGAGTGATTTTGGGGTGAAAATCGAAAATAGCCGCTTTCTAGCCGTTTTAGCCGTTGGAACCACGGGTTTAGGTAGGACCACGGTTCCAACGGCTCTAAAGCTCGCCTTGGTTCGTCCACGGCCCTAGGCCACGGTTCGACCCAGGCCCGTCGGTTCGGTCCGATTCAGCGTGAACCGAGCCTACCTGAGCCTCAGCTCACGCTTTGGTTCGGCCAGTTGACCGCGGTTCGGGCCGAACCGCTTGACCGCCGGGCGACCTAGGCCGAACCACCGTTCAAAAAACCGTGCATGTCTAACTAACACACACTTATTACAAACTTTTTGATAATGGAGGAATGTGATAAGACAAATATTCCACTCACTATTAAATATAGATGGTAGCATTTTTCGTTAAATATTGGAATGCATGGCCAACCTAATAACATCAACTTTTGATTAATTGACTAATATTATATATGTAAGTATACACCTTACTAAGTAAGTTGTGCGAATATTTAATATTCATTTTAGAAATTATGAGCGTTATAAGGAGAAAATTTGGATTTGTTGATAAAAAAAAATTAAGGAGAAGGAAATTTTGGGAAAGAAAAAAGGAAGGAAGGGGGTTTGAAACGGCTGTAAAAGTCGTCGTGCGAGGGGGCGCAGCCGCGCAGGCAGTCCATTTCCGACACTTCCTCCTCATAAACGCACCTAATGTCTCAGGCCAACCGGTTTCTATTCAGGAACGGTATCATGTCACCTGCAGCTGACACTCCTCCAGTTGCAGCTTTCCTTGAAGCTCAACCAGGTGCATTTCTATACCAGAATAAAAGACGTGGTCTTGTTTCTCGAATTTTACTAGAAATTTCATTTGTTGGATTAATTGATTGATTATCTTTTGAATTCAGGTGCATATACAACCACTCGCACCCACAACAACGTCTCGGACATTTTATTCTGGGAAAGACATCTAAGTAGGCTATCAAATTCCTTTAAATTGTTGTTGAGAGAAAATCCCAATTTATTACTCGAAAACCCCAGAAACGATAGTGCTAGATTTTGGGAGTTGTCGAACCGTTCAGCGATGTGGGACTCGGTGATTAGGTGTCTAGTTCATGATTCCATGAGAAAGGCGATGCCTTTAGTTGTAAAAGAGAGGAATTTTGGGGAGGAAATGGCGTTTACCGTGCTTCTGAGTGGAAATTGGGAGGATTTGGATTTTTGGCGAGGTGGGTTTGATGAGGGAAGGATTTCTGAGGCGTTGGATGTCTATTTACATGTAGGCGGGTACGTTCCGGCTGCTTTTGGTTCTAGGGAGAGTGCAGCTCGTTTGGCAGTTGTGGGTCGTGGAAGGGATTTTGCAAGTGCAAAGTATACTGATTGGATCAGGTACATTAGTGTTGTGATTCTAAATCCTGGAGTGGTTGGGTTCGTGAATGGAATTTGTAGAAATTGGTTTCTTGGTGTTTTAGATTTATAATGTTTGCAACATTTGAATTTGGTAGGTATATGTGTACATTTGGTGCATTGTTTGTAGAAAGTTGTTTCTTGGTGTTCTAGATTTAGAATTTTTGCAACATTTGGATTTGGTTGGTATATGTGTAGTGTGGTGAAATTATATTTAATGGTTTGTTCTGTGGATACTTCATAGAAAGTAATTTCCCTCGGTGTTTTAGATTTAGAGTTTTGCAACATTCGGATTTGGTTGGTAACTTGGTACAGTGTGCATTTGGTGCCTTGTTTGTAGAAAGTGGTTTCTTGGTGTTTCCAATTTGGAATTCTTTGCTACATTTGGATTTGGTTGGTATCCATGTACATTTATTGCTGGTGTGGTGAAATTAAATTTAATGGCATTTGTTGTGTGCATTGTTCATAGAAAATTATTTTGTGTTTTAGATTTAGAATTTTGAAACATTTGGTGCCGAGGCATAGGTCTGTACGTTTAGCAGTTGTGAGAAGGGGTATATCAAATGTATTTTGCTTATTTTTATGGTATATCGGCATTCACTATTCTGATATAACTTTTTCTGAGTAGGCTGAGGAAGCACTTGGAGAGGCTGAGGCCACCTTCTGTTACTGAACTTTTGTTATCAAATGATGGTGAACGAATACTGGAAGGCTGTGTGACAAACTTTTTTGTTGTTAGTCTCAAGGTAAGTGATCTCGTATCAATATTATTTTCCGTTGACTTTGTGATTTGGCTTCAGCTACTAAGTTACATTTCAGCTGATTCATTATCGTAGGTCATGTTTCATACAAAGTGAGTAGAACCCTTACAGTCATACAATAATCATGATCATCAGCTTAGCAATTGGGAAATAAACTAATGAGCTTGTTGCAATCTGTGAATTTTTTGCTTATTCAGCTACGTGTAATGTAACTTGACTGTGGTTTAGATGTTTTCCAGTTTACTTCCTGTCTGAAGTTGGTTTGTGTAGCAGCACTATCTCAAGAGGCATCTTTCAGTGCCTATCAATAACTTGGAGCCAGTTTTGGTGAAAACTTTGAATATGAGTTCATTGAAGTTATAACTTTTAATTCAACACGAAGTCCATTTTGTCATTTGCAGGAGAAAGATGGGGATTTTGGCACTGTTGAGCAGAATGAGTTACAAAGTTGCAGTGGCATAGAAGTTCAGACTGCTCCCTTGAGCGATGGTGTTCTTCCTGGAGTTATACGACAAGTGATTCGAGAGTAAGTCCATTTTCTTTATTGTACGTGGCAAATGCATACGTGCATATATTTTTCGTCCAGTACTCTAGTAGCGGATTAAGTTTTCTTAGAATTAACTGCCGAAATAAAACAACGTGTACTCAAATTTGTAATTTTGCCACGACTTTTATAACGTTGCAATTACAACTACAAATTTTCAATTACAATATCCCTAATTTTTAAGTAATAAAACTGCGATGTTTCATTGGTAAAACAACGCTTTGTAAGGTACAAATTGAACAAACTTTGCTGAGACAAATTTGGAAAGTGTGATTTCAACCTTTGAAAAGTCATGTGAAAATTGCAAATTTGATTCAACATTGTCTTTTTTCCAGCAATTAACCCTTTTAAATTTAATAAAATATCATGTGTTATCTTGAAGACTGTTCTCCGGCGAACTAAAGTAGCCCTTAAAGACTAAAGTACATTATCATGACGCCAGTGTTAAAATCTTGATTTCTGCAGCATATGCTTGAAAAAGGGAATTCCTTTCCGAGAAGTTGCACCATCATGGTCGAAGCGCGAACTGTGGTTGGAAGCGTTTATCACAAGTAAGTTCATGTCAGCGCTTCTATGCTGTTGGTCTTAACTTGTGAGACTGGCCTCAGTACACGTATTGTCCAAGCTTGTGGACATTCGGTTAGGTATTTTTGTTGCTATTAATTAGAAATTCGCTCTGGCTTGTTTTCATCGACAGATAGTCTTAGGGTTTTACAGCATGTGGAGACAATCCAAGCTCCAAATGCTTGGAAATCTGTCGCATTGAGTAATTGGGAGGAGATAGCATGGGTGGAGAAACGATTTCAGGTGAGAGGGAATATGTAGTGGCAGTGAGTTGAGTCGGGAAATCGGCAAGAACTAATTTTTCTGCTTTCTGTCGTTGAAACAGGACGGCCCAGGGATGATCACATCAATGTTGCAGGTACTCTATAGCTTCGTCTTGCTATCATCTCTCTATTTGTATTATTTTAGTAAAGGTTAATTGCAACTAATAACACCACATTTACTTGAATTTGCAACTTTCGCATGATGTTTAGAACATTGTAATCACACACCGCATTTTAATGGTTTGCAATTAGAACATCCTCAATTTTTTCAGCAGTAACAAATGTTGCTTTAGATGTACACAACAGACAAATTTTGCCCAAAATTTTTTCGGATGTTGATCGCATGTTTTAAATGTTGTCTGAAATTTGTAAATTCGAGTGAAGGTTGTGTTATTTGATGCAATTAACTCTTTTGGTAACGGTTAGCTATTTCTTCAATGAATCAAACTTCAAAGAATTGGCTCCATCTCTTATAGATGAAATTCACATTTCCAGTAATATAAGTAACTCCTTTTCTGGCACTTGTGTTTAAAATTATTGACATACTATGGTGGTTGTGAGCTCCAGGTCATATTTCACTCGTGTCATGATAAGAGTTGTTAGGTTTTCTTTTGCTGCTGCACTGCTACTTCCAACAAGAGGAAGCAATTTTGAGTTTTCTTCTGTTGCAGAAGGAGATTTTGGAGAAAGCCAGTATTGATTCATACCCCGTTGCTTCATTTGAGGAAGGATGGCCCGTCGTGTGACCTCTACCAAGCTCAGTGGTAAAATGAGGCGTCATCCACGTTCAAGATGATGACGTTTTCATCCCAGGCAGGTACTTCATCACACCTCCTTTACTTATTAAAGTTAGAAGCCAAAATAGAAGTGTTCATTTGTATAAAGCTCTCTTCTATGACTGAAGAGAAACTCACTATGTGAATTTATAGACAAAACACATATAGCAACTTCACAAATTCTAGGGAATGCTAACTTTAGTTTGCTTTTAACCTTGGCTTAGCTCTCATTAATACGGGTTTGATTCCTTGTCATTGGATGTAGAATGCACGATGTCCCTGTTTCTTGACAAAATCGTGTAATCTGCAGGGAACGCGTTGGAGAAGTTGTGTTTCGAATTCTCTATTTAATCTTCAAAAAAGAGGAATTGGAGCAATGCAGGAACTGAAATGAAACAGGAACAACAATATTGATGAAGTAAGAAGAGTAATTTTGATGACAAGATTCCCATTTTTTGGCAAAAATGATGACAGGAGCTGCACATGAATTTTAAAGGTGTGAATAAATATCGAAGATGGAGCGATATGGCAATTTAATAACAAAATCGTTTTGACTAGGCATCGATTTGGCACAACACCTTTGATTAAAAAATTGAAGTTAATGTTAAAACCCATGATTTTGGGTCTTGTAGATGCTAAATTGTTAGTTGATACTTGAATCGATTTAAAGGGATAGTTAATTCCATTTGGTAGAGTTTAACTTATACTCTCTTCGTTCCATCCAACTATCCAAGATGACTCTTACATTTTACGGATTTCCATTCCTTGCGCGAATCGACCAAGGGCATAAACTCATCCAAGATGAATCACCGCATTGGTGTTAAACCTTTATAAGAAAATAATTATCTCTTCACAAAGATAAGTAGGAGTAGGGCAAGGTTTAAATAAATCTTCAAGTAAAAATCATGATGATTGCCATCGACCGACGGCCTTCTTCACCTTATTCTCCATCCATTTCCCATCATGCCACTAGAAATTTGCCATATGTTCTTCACTCTCCCAAGAGCAGAGGAGAGGGGAGGGAGGAGAATAGAGATGATGAAAATTATAGACAAAACGGCGTAGTTTTAATTATTCAACCAAACGCCACGTCAATTTGAATTGGAGGAAAATTCAAATCGTGATAAAATTACAACATCGTTAAAGTTTGTGTATTTATTTACACCTTTTAAAGTTTGTGTGTAAAACCAAATTAGGGCTAAAGTTTATGTATTTTAACGTCAATAATCCTAAAAAAAATGATGACAGGAGTTGCACGAAGATGGAGCGACGCTCGATTTTGGGTCTTGTAGATGCTAAATGTGTTAGTATGTGGTAGAGTTTAACTTATACTCTCTTCATCCCATCCAAGATGGGCATTGATTTCTTTTTATACTCTTATCCAAGATGGCTTGTTTCCTTTAATGGGACGGAGGGTCTAGTTGTTTGTATTTAAACAATAATGCAGATATTCATTTTTTTTTTCTTTGTGCTATTCAATACAGCACTAATAAGCTGCCTAAATTGGTGGCTATAGCTCTACCAAATACTAACATGTTGCTTGCAAGATATTCAAAAATAGCAAAATATTCCTACCAAGCTGATAAGTTATAGATTTTGTATCTAATTATGAAAGTATTCATGTCTTGACTAACTTATTGCTTTGCACCTAATTTGGTAAGGGTAATTATATTTGGTTAATAAATGGATTCGACTTAAAAAATATTGGTAGAATATGAAATACTTATTAGAATATCGTCAATTTTGATTATTCACAACAATCCCATATATATATAGAGAGAGTAAATCAAATGAAAATTACATTTTTTAGAATTCTAAACAATCATGTGTAAAGATGGTGCGAAAATTTTCTAAAATTGTTTTATTACATAATAATTTTATAATGTTTTTCCTAAATTATTAGAAATATAAAATAAAATAAAATCTATTAACTCTATAAGTAGTATGATAATTTTTTTAGAGGTATAAGTGGCATGATATTTTTGATTTTACTATCTTATGTAAAGTTGTATAAAGTTATGTGAATGTAAATAAACATAAAGAGGGAGTATTATTTTTGCAGAGGGTAGGTTAGTACAGTAGTAGTAATAAACAAGTCTCCTTCCTCATCTCTCCGTCGTCCGATCTTCCCCTCTCAGATTTCTCCAATCCCATTCTCTTTCTCTCTCCCCTCTCTCTAGAGCGCGCCAAATACAAATCCACCGTTCCAACCGCCTCTACCCCCTGACCAAGGTACACCCTCGCCTCAATACAAGCACAAGCACAAGCACAAGCACTGCGTGTTCAAATTTCACGCGTTTCTGACCGTGTTATGGTGTTTGACGAGCTGGATTGATTTCCAAGTTTTTATATTGATTGATTTCGTAGTTTTCTACTGTGAATTTTCCTTCGGAAATGAAGGATTTTTCATGTCGCCACTGTTGATATTTCTTTTGGGTATCTGTTGTAGTGTGGAGCTAGGGTTTCTCTCCTTGGTGAAAGGATGGCGGACAGTCCTGGCGGCCACGGCGGTGCCGACGGCGGCGGGGACCAGAGCCCGCCGTCGAACGTACGCGAGCACGATCGCTTCCTCCCGATTGCAAATATCGGGCGAATCATGAAGAAGGCGCTGCCCGCCAATGGGAAGATCGCCAAGGATGCTAAGGACACCGTACAGGAATGTGTTTCCGAGTTCATCAGCTTCATCACCAGCGAGTACGCTCTGAAACTCTCTGTCATTTGTTAGAATGTTTGCTATGTTATTCAGCTTACTTGGATCTGCTTGAGCCGGTTGCTTGACTATGCTGGGATTTTCTTTTTAAACCGAACTTTTGAGTTTTAAATTCTTCTTCTATAGCAGCAATGTCGTTCTTTACCATAGCTCGAATAATTTGTGGGTCCTGGATACCAAGCTTGAAGAGGTCATAATTGAATACATATCATGTTTCAAGTCTGTTCTTAGAACATCGTTATAGAACGTGCTACTGGTTGCTCAATTTGCTATCTAGTTTGTGAAGTATTCAATTTGCTGGAAGCTCTATCTTTGAAGTTTAATATATATGAAACTTCTTTAGTTTAGTGCTGATACTTCTGTGTTTATTGCCTTGTTGGAGCTGGGGAGGAAGAACTCAATGTTAACCCCTTTGTACTAAAGTTGAAGACACAGGGGTCGTTGGAGGACTCCTTGACCTCAAATAAGTATTTTCACTTTTCGGAGGACATTGAGCACAGTAATTAGTTTTATGTTGTTTATTATAACACAATTATGTTAAGTTCTATGTTTTACCCATAGCTAAATTATGTAAGGGTGTGGATCCACACTGAAATTAATACTCCCTCAATCCCTTATCCCCAAGAGTATGTCACAATTGTCTGTCTGTGAGTCTGTCACTTTCCTTTTTTGGACATTCAATCCTTGTAATTCAACCTCACAACAACTCATTATTTACCAAAAAACCACCCTCTGGCTCACACTTAATTCTTATAATTCAACCTCAACTACTCATTTCTTATATGTTGTGACCTTTTTTCCATTCAAATAATCTATCAAATATTTTATAAAAACCCGTGCCGTCCACCAAGTGACACACTCTTGGTATATAAGTTGTTAATTCACTTTCTTTACATAAGAAACTAAAATTTGTAAATTGGAGACCTAGACACTTGTCTGTATTGAAAAACATTATGTGGACAAATTACGTATTTCACTAAGGCAAGCATGTTCTACATGTATCAGTTATGGAAATAACTTCTTGATATCTCTACCTATGATGAGCTTTTAGTATCTTAAGGTATCTTAGAAACCACATTATTGAGTTTTAAGTATGCGGTATGCATACTCCCGTTCTTCTGCTCTCTGTGTTTTGACAAGGTTGAGACGTGGTTGGCTTTTCTTCCTATTTATGATGATACACCCATTCTTATGATTTCAGTGTTTAGTAAATATTTCATGGTGCATTTATAGAGGTACATGCATGTACAAGAATACTACAATAAACATGCATTGGAAGTTGATTGTCAATTGGCTGTTACAATAGATCATCATCATCATCCTACCCATTCGATTGAGGGTTGCTACAAGAGTGTTAATTGCCCAGATTATTCATTGTTTCCATATACTATCACGAAATCTAATATCTATAAAAGTCTCTGTTTGCAACCTCCATCCAAGTCTTCAGGGGCCAACTCCTCATACGCCTTCCACTAACTTGCTAATCTTGGATTTGGCGGACAATGAGATGCGACTAAACCAATTCATTGATAATGTCATGACAACTGCAGAAATCCTTCTCTTTTTATATTGTCCCCTAAATTTTTGACCTCTTTTTATCTATATATGAATGGAAATTCCTTATGGCATCAAAAGGTTCCCGAGTATTATGCATCTTCCAGTTGATTTGAACGAGTATATTGTATTTTCAATTTTAATGGACCTATAGATTAATCTTCAGTACAAGACTGAGCTCCTACGTAAGCTTTAGTGTACTAATAGTTGTCATGTTAAATATATGAAAAGGCAAAAGCTAACATCTGCTACTTTGTGCTGGGTCCATCACCCTTTACGTTGAGTGCTTTATAGTAGAATTTGCTTAGAATGAAATTGATTTGAATAATATCTCTATTATTAACTGCTTAAAATATATTATTTGATTCAATAAGCTTGCTATTTAAACGACAGATTAGTTTACTCCGTGATCAACTGATTTTGTTTGACATGATTCTAGGTATATAGATATAGTATATAACTTTAAATTTCCCATGTGCACTAGGATCTGATTCAACAAGCTTCTTATTATACTTTGATGCTTTTACTGGTGCTTTGTCTTAGAAAAGGGTAATATTGATTTTGTAATGTCAAAAGTTGAGGCACTATGTTCACAACTCTAGGTTTTTCAGTTTTATATTTCTGTGTATACGTTTCAGCACTTCGAAATGTCTATCTGCATTTGTAGCTTCAGAAAAGTTTGTGTGATGCTCATAATTGGTTGGAAGAAAAATATTTGCTGGTTATTCTGAGATTTTTTTGCATTATGGGACTTTTCATTTGTTGCTGTATTTGTTTATTAGAGCGAGCGATAAGTGTCAAAAGGAGAAAAGGAAGACCGTCAACGGTGATGATTTGTTGTGGGCAATGGCTACTTTAGGTTTCGAGGAGTATATCGACCCACTTAAGGTGTATTTGGCTAGGTACAGAGAGGTATGAGAAGACCCATTTTCAAATCTGATTATATTCTCATTCTTGTCTTTAACATCTCTTCTTAGGAAGCCACTTCAATAATAACATTTTCCATGTCTGTTTTCTGCATAAAATGCATTCAGAAAGAATTACACACACACACTCTTAGTCCTGCTTTGGCCTTTTCTTCTAACTTTAAATTGAAAATAGGTGCTGAATCTAACCCTCCTCTACTTTCTTGTCCAATCTGTGTTGATTCTGTGGAACGGCTTCAATATTTCAGTTAGAGGTATGGAAATTTACATGCTGTATAACTTCATCGTCGCATATTTTAGTTGAATATAGTGTGATGAATCGTGAGCTACCCACAGGGTGACACCAAGGGACCTGCCAGGGGTGCTGATGGGTTGTCTGCAAAGAAAGAAATGACTGGACCTCAGCTTGGTTCGGAAGCGCAGGTAGCTTTCAAATTTACTTGCCGCCGTCATTTCTTGAGAGGCTGTTAGCATCATTAATACCCTAGAAATATCACTCGGAAAATAATATTTTCATCATTTTCTTGTTGTGGTCGACTTTGGCAGTTTGCTCATCAAGGTTCTTTTTCACAAGGTTTTAGCTACCCAAATTCTCATATCGAATATTAAGTAAGTTTCCTTTCACTCCTTCGCATCCAAGAGAAAGTATAATTTCTTTGCTAATATACCTGAAGGATAGACAATCGTCGATCTAAGCTTGCAATATTATCGTATATTTATTCTTTATGTTTTTATGTTTATAGTTCAAATTGGTCTTGTTGGACTAAATCTATAAGAAATCAATGTTGCACTATATAATTAATATTTGAATAGTAAAACAGATAAGTTCTTTTAAAACATATATATATAATTGGGGATAGCTCCCAAGATCAAGAAGAAACTGCCGCTGCTTTTATATTTTGGTTGATTAAGGTTTCTCCTTATGCAAGAATATATTAGGCTGTCTATCCTGATTCCTGTCTGTTGAAAATTACTGACTGATGAGTAATCAATGATATTGCATTACTGCTTTATCTCGTAGGATTTTTTGTTATCCTTGCTCAAAACTTTTAGTTTCTGCACTTAATCTTTGTGATGACTTCAGTTTTTCAGTTATCCGGTTAAATATACCTAAACTGAAATGGTTGAAGGAGAAAGAGTTAAATAAAATTCACAGAAACACTTTTTTATTGCTACTGAGTGGGTGGTATCAGAGATTAGAATCATACAGTGTGATCAAAAAGAGGTCATGAAGTAGAAAAAATAAGAAAGGCTTCTTCTGCTGTGATCATATAAAATCATTGAACCTCTGGGATTTTATCCCAACAATAAATCTAAAATTGAGATCTGGTGAATGAACAAGTAAAGTTCTTCATATCCGGAAAACGAACTGTGGTAGCAAAATTATGTCTAAGCTATGTATTTTTTGGAAACTTTGCAGTGGAGAACACAATTTGCTTGCCTTTCTCATGAAGCTAAGAGCAGGGATGTGTTGTTCGTCACAGGCTATAGCGGTCAGTTCAAATTGGTTGATGTACGTGGAATATTTTAGGTGCTTGATAATTTCGAAGAATCTTATTTATGTGATCTGTATTTGTAAATCCTAATGTTCAGTTAAAACCACTAAATTTTGGCTCATTTGTTGCTTTGGGTATCTGACACTGGTAGAGAGAGTGAGCCAATAAAACATACAGCCTTGCATAAGGAATTATTTTCGTGTATAAACCGTTTGATTGCATAAGGAATTATTTTTCTACAAAAAATATCGATCCACGGCTCATTCTGTTCCATGCCAGTGGTTAACATTTATAAACCGTTTGATTGTTATGCTACACTTGGTGATATATTTTCGTGTATAATATTTGTCGTTTATTTTACGAACAAGTTATGTATACAGACATGGAGTGTATTATAGTGTAGCTGTTTCATTCTATGAGGATTTTATGTATTTCTTGTGTGTAGTGTGGCCTTGCATAAGGAATTATTTTCGTGTATAAACCGTTTGATTGCATAAGGAATTATTTTTCTACAAAAAATATCGATCCACGGCTCATTCTGTTCCATGCCAGTGGTTAACATTTATAAACCGTTTGATTGTTATGCTACACTTGGTGATATATTTTCGTGTATAATATTTGTCGTTTATTTTACGAACAAGTTATGTATACAGACATGGAGTGTATTATAGTGTAGCTGTTTCATTCTATGAGGATTTTATGTATTTCTTGTGTGTAGTGTGTGTGTGCTATGTTAGTGTTAGTGTCACACTTTTATTGTAATATAAATGATTAGAGAATAATGGAATAATTTTTTCTTTCTAGGACACGTGATCTGCACGTGCCATTGTGAAATGGCCAATGGGCATGTGAGAGTCACGTGATTGATTGGCTAGGGGTAATATAATTTGGGGTGACCGAGTTGTTAGAATAATGTTGAAAGTGAGAGAAAACATTGAGATAACAAGAAAAAGATTTCAAGATAACAGTATAACAGTTGTTGATTGAGATTCTTTTAAGCTAGAAATTTCCATGAGGCACACATCCTCCCCTCACGTATAGAGGGAGAGAGAGAGAGAGTTGTGGTCAAAGATCATGAGTTTGAATTACACTGAAATTGTCTAGATTGTCTGTAATACAAGAACATATTAGAGAAGTTTATTTAGATTTTGGTGGTATGTTTGTAGACACTTGCAAGATTGTGATTTAAATGTGAATATAGTTTATAGTTTGTACAAATTCGATATAAATGTTTTTGTTGGCTCAAATGTGGTGTTTGCTTGTGAAATGTTTAAGATGAATGTTTGTATTGGAAGGTGTATATATTTGTATGAGTATTCACTATCCAAAGATTCCAAACCCCAACTACGTATTTATGTATGAATCTAAATCTAAATTTTATGTTTATAATCCCATCAAAATGTATTATACTCTTGTGAAATTGTGTATGGGCCAAAAGGGGTATTTATCCCCATCAAATTCCCAAAACTTATAGGTGCATATAGTAAATTTATAATTAAACAATCCTTTCTCTATTAAAAGGGGTAAAAAATCACGATGCTTTAGTTTCTCATCATGTAACCTCAATTTTCTTTAATTTCTTTCTTTACAGACGATGGAGTCCAGCCCAATATTGTTATTGTTGTCTTTTTTATGGTTTAGAGCTTGTCCAGTTATCAAACAGTAATAAATAATATATTATGTAAAATTTAACATAAATTCTTTATATTAATTAAAATGATAATAATTTATAACTTTGTATAATTGATGGATCATGTTATTCTATTACAACTGTTAGCTAGGTCTAGATAAGTATTTTGTAGAATAAATAGCCCTACATATATAGTTATTGAAAGGGATACACAACTTTAGAAATGAAAACTTCATTTTTTTGGAAGTGTGGTTTTGTTTTTAATAGGCTTCTGAAAAGGCATACTATTTGAGCTCGATTCAGTTAAACTCATTTTGATGAAATCCATAATAATAGTAATAATAAAAAAACATAATCAAACTCAAATTTGACTACATTTAGTCATATAAGGTGGTTTTACTTTGAGTAATAGGATAATTTGAGAAGATATAGAATTAAGTATTTGAAGAATAAGAGAGTAAAACAAGTTTAAAATTAACAATCCATCAAAATAAATAGTATATCATTTTGGGATTATTTTTTCTAATCATGTCATTTAAAGTGAAATGTCTTAGATTCACAAGCTTAATTCATTATTAGATTGACAAGCTTCACAATATATGTAGCTAGTTCTTTGATATTTAATTTGTAATCTTCATATTCTTGATCATAATTTACAATAGAGAAGGAAAAATCTGATAAGTGTTATTAGTTAATACAAAATTGTAGGCTTTTGTATATATATATATATATATATATATAGATCATATATGAATGCTAAATGTTGTGAGAAATATGAATAAATCCTATCCATTTATCACCATCAATCAATGATCCAGATTTAACACATGTGTGCTAAACGTTACTAAGGAAAACGCTATGAATCAGAAATCCGAAAATAAGGCTGAGGACAATTTTGTAAAACTTTATTTATAGAAACTGTTTCTATCGAAATTTATGGGATTATATATCTTCTATTTATGGATAAGTTTATATTTGATATATCTATACTGCTGCACAGAAAATTATACATTGCAAGAAAATATACATATCTTCTTTTTTTTTCATAATTTTCGTCGTGTTTTTGCTTAATGGAAAATCAGGGTAATTTTTTTGTTTATTTTACAATGTTTCCTATGCAACAAAAAATATTAAAATAACTTAATTTAGCAAATGATATTTTGAATATTGCATATTGTACAAATGTATATAGCACATAAATATATTTATCATCTTGTTTGTATATGTTCATCATTTATGAAAACCGTATATCATATCTTAATATATATATAGCATATGATTATATATTTGTAGCACACTGCAAATATTTATATGTGTTTAAAACTTATCAAATTTCTATGCCATATCTTAATATATGTGTAGCATATGATCTATATATGTAGCACATGAAACGAAAGGTTGATAATTAAATGTTGAGTGAATTACTTGCAGTTTTTTGATGCATATCAGATGAAAATTAATAGGTTGTTTTCTAGGAAGATGGAAAGATTTGCAAATCTTGCCATGTATGGATAAGTTTATATTTGATATATCTATACTGCCGCACAAAAAATTATACATTGCAAGAAAATATACATATCTTTTTTTTTCATAATTTTCGTCGTGTTTTTGCTTCATGGAAAATCTGGGTATTTTTTTTGTTTATTTTACACTGTTTCCTATGCAACAAAAAATATTAAAATATCTTAGTGTAGCATATGATATTTTGAATATTGCATATTGTACAAATGTATATAGCACATACATATATTTATCATCTTGTTTGTATATGTTCATCATTTATGAAAACCGTATATCATATCCTGATATATATATAGCATATGATTATATATTTGTAGCACACTACAAATATTTATATATATGTGTTTAAAACTTATCAAATTTCTATATCATATCTTAATATATGTGTAGCATATGATCTATATATGTAGCACAGGAAACGAAAGGTTGATAATTAAATGTTGAGTGAATTACGTGCAGTTTTTTGATGTGTATCAGATGAAAATTAATAAGCTGTTTTCTAGGAAGATGGAAAGATTTGCAAATCCTGCCATGTATTGGATGAGATAATTAAATTGCATTTTCCCTATTTACCCTTGCACGTTTTTTTACAGACCTCAGAATGATTACAAGATTTTTACAGTTGTTTTTAATTCAAGAATTCTGCACAAATCTTGGACGTTGATTGAATTGGAATCAATGGATGAGATTTATTCCTATTTCTTACACTTAATACATTTCTCACCATAACCATCCCCTAATATATATATATATATATATAGGATTGGGTTCAAATAAAAACACATGCAAAAATAAGAAATGAGAACAAATTTGAACCATTGATTTTTGAAGATGTGTGGTTGTGATTAAATCAAATTAGGGTATAATGGTAATTACAGAATATTACGAAAATAACCGTCCCTTAATTATAGGGAATGTGATAACTTAATCTTGAACCATTGATTAATGGCAAATGGATGATCAAGATGAATTCTTATTTCTTATTTTAAGGGGGTTTGTATTATAACCCATCCCTATATATATATATATATATATATTTGAATTTTTAAAGGCTGTTAGGTTTGTATAATTGCGACAAGTTTGAATAAGCGCGCTGGTCTTAAACAGATTTGATAAATCATTAATTAACCAAGAGCTTAACTAGATTATGTAAAATATTTAGAACAACGTTGATTAAATAATCCTCAGATAAAAATCGTGGACGACACTTTAACAACTGCAGTTGCAAGTTTGCAACTACACTTATGTTCTTTTCATTTTCAATATATCTTCACTAAATAATGAATCAAAGTAATATTACGCATATTATAACATAAATACTCTTTCTATGCAAAAAGCGATATCGTCTAAAAGAATACCTCTCAGCTGTCATATTAAAAGAACATTATATTTGTGTCTTCAAAAATATTATTTCATCCGTCCACCAAATACCATCAACTACATAATTTAATTTCATTTTAGTTAATCCACAAAAAATATTATTTTTCTTTTTTGGTATCATCAACTTTATATTTTTATTTTAAACTTATCCACTTATTTAAAAAAATCATACATGACTCACATTTTTACACGCCACTATCAATTAATATATTTATTTATTATTCTTATAACTCATATTTTAGTCTTACTATCCATTATTTTATTCACTTATTATCTTCATTTATTTTACCTTCATTAGACCATCTCCAACCTTTCATTTTAGTTTATTTATAAATGAATCCCAATCCTATATTACTTCACTATTTTGTGGACATGGAAGGCTATTTTGTAGATAAATTTTAAAAATGATTAAGATTAAACAAATAAAGAAGAATATTCTAAAATATTCTTTTCCTATAATTAGATGATTGAGAAAAATATTGTTTCATGTCAAATAGAGATAAAGCTCTATTTTGGAAAAATGATTGGAGATGCCCTTATAATTGATTAAAATTCTTGCCACTAAAATCAATGAACAAATGGAGTATTTTTTGTCAGTCTCGTAATTTGACCCATAAAACCTTCTTATATAACTTTTCGCGATTAATTTTTTTCATTATTATCTCTTCAGAATTTGTTATTATTCATTCTTTTATTTTGCTTACTTTATTCTAAAAGAATGTCAACAAATCCACTCCATGTATCTTTCATAAATCCTTAAAAAAATGGCAAAATACCTATAACGATAATGAAAATACTCCTTTTCTTTTTCTTTTCTTTCTACTCGAACTCTAGCAAACACAACCGACATACACATACGATGGTAAAATAAATTAAATATTACGATAATTCTTGTGACGACCAAGTAGATTTAGAGATATATTTTTGGGTTCATACATTTCTAGAAATAAATTAGGGGTGTGCAACGGTTTGGTTAAATATCGAACCGATTACACTGATAACCGAATTAGTTTAAAAATTTTGATCGAATCAAACCGATCTTGTGCCTTCGATCGAACCGAAACCGATCGAAATGCAAGTAATCCAAACCGATGACCGATCGAAATATATATAATATTAATCGCATACTTATTCGATCGGTTTTAACCGAACCGAATTTGACCAAATCATCGACCGACCAAAATATGTTTCGATTCTTGATTTGGTAACTGAATCGAAACCGAATCACATCTTAAATCGACCGAAACTCATCGATTCGATTTGATTTTTCGGTTATGCACAACCCTACTAGAAATAGATAACGCTTTCAAATTTCGATAAATGCGTAACAATATGAAGTAAATTTATTTTGTTTTCAAATTTAGATTCATTTCTTGAGAGTTACATTTCGATGCATCTAGATACATGCCATCCTAATTAAATTCTAACGAGGAATCAGTAAATTCAACAGAGATTGCCAAATTGTGGCATTTTCTTGAGTTTGATGTACCGTGTATCCAAATGCACATTAGGTTTTGTCTTCTTTTTTGATATCATAGAGAACCTGCGGTCACTACCTTTAATGCCAACTGAATAAACACACGTCAGCTTAACAGAATCACAAATATTAAGGAATAAAAATTGCAATTACACCCCTCCCCACTTTGCCAACTCAGAGCATGAGGATTTCCAGCTAGCAACACCATTATCCATCTGCATCTCTCTCTCCACACTGATTCCAGCCCAGATTTTTCTTTCACTTCTTTATTCTTTTCGAATATATAATTTAATAATTGTATTTTTTGTAAATTTCTTTTGAACTCTTGGTCAACAGTCAAACAGAATTTCCCTAAACTGCCGAAAAAGCCCTTGATTGGCATACAGCTGGCCACGTTACATTTTCGAGGAGACAAAGCATGGAGCATATTGTTCTGTGCAACCCCTCATCATTCTCACGTGCCCATTTCCATAAATCATATATGCTTTTTTTTTTTACAGAAGATTGATATTAATTTGCATGAGATCGTGTTATATTATTCTGTTAATCTTTCTATAATTTTGGATTATTTTTCGCAGTTGTTATTTAAAGTGTGCATTAACTTATCTCTTGTAATTTACAAACCACACAGAAGATGTAAATCATACTTACAAAATTATACTACATTCATCATGATATTGTTGATATGTTTCTTTTTGCATGTAGATTAAGAAGAGTTATATTTTGTGTGTAAAGTAGTATGTGACATGAAATTTGATATACTTTTTAGTGCAATTTTTTTTTAAACAGGACAACAATAATGGACAACTCAAAAAGAAAAAAAGTCAACAATAATAGTGTAGGACTTGGATGTATTAATTTTGAAGATATTAAATACTTGACTTAGATTTAACAGAACGTCATCAGTCGATGATAGTATCGGATGGTTTGATATACTCCTGAGCTGGTTCGTCAATAAATAACTATTAATTTTATATTATATTTTATACTTTTAATATCTAATGTGTGTATAACAATTTAATTAAATTTATTAGTCTTAAATAATATCATTGCTTAAATATATTAGTTTCTTAGGATAATATATTTTTAGAGGAACCACGGATATTCAAAGGGACATTTATATTTAATTTATATATTTTTATTTAGGCATTTGTGAACATTTAATATGGTTAGAAAATGAAAATGAAAATTAAAATTGAGTTTGACTCCATATTAGACGATTCTAACATATTTTAAAAGTGGGTAGCTAATTTAGGTTTGGAAAAATTCATTTTTTTTCATTCGTTTAATTACTCCATACTTTCATATAATATTTTGATGAGTGAATTAAACCGAAAAAAAAAATTATTACTTAATTGAAAAATATTGAACGAAGGGCCACTTTTAAGGAGTTTGGCCCATCTTATAAGAATATATTAGTTCATGGGCTGCCCCGTTTATTTCGGGCCATAGCCCAACATCGTCACATTCATTCTTTCCCCTAATTAAATATATAATAAACTAAACTAAACCCTATTTTTATATTCACCGTGAATAATGCCATAATACTAACATAATTGTCAGACGATTAACGAGCTCATGTTCGATACAAAAGGGATACATATTCTAACACAAAAACTCTTGTCCATCAACCCGTACGGTATACGGGCAAAAATATCATTTGTTCTGAGAAAAAATCATTTACATAGAAAAAAAGTATCATTTATTTTTTACACTTTAATTCGAAAGTATCATTTGTATTGAAAAAATGTATTATTTGTACTGAAGAAAGGAATCACTGTATTATGTGGAAGTTAAAAAAGGAATCACTCTATTATGTTATTCAAGTATCAATTACATACACATTTTGAATTGTCACCACGATTATCTAATAGTGAAAAGGTGGATCGCATTTAAAGTTGAGAAAGAAACTACTCGACCGACCGAAATTTTTAAAACCGAAAATCTTACCGAAAATATTTTTTTGAACCGAACCGAACCGATTTATAATTTTTTATTAATATATATATATATATATATATTTAAATAAACATATTTTAATCATAATTATTTAATTAAAATATTAATTAATTATTATATAAAATATATAAATATATAAAAATAATATTTTCGGTTCGGTTTGGTTACCGACCCAACCTAAAATATAAAACCGAAAACCGAACCGAAAATCGATTTTAATTGAAAATTTGAACCGAACCGAAAACCGATCTTTTCAAAAACCGAATCGAACCGATCGAAACCGATCGGTTCGATCGGTTTTTTCGGTTCAGTTCGGTTCGGTTCGTGCACACCCCTACCTCCGTCCCACCCAAGACGACCAATTTCTTTTCGGCATGGTTATTTAGGAGAATAGTATAAAGTGATTAAAATGATAAAAAAAGTAGGTCCCACAACTTTTAAAGATATAATTATTTCTAAAAAGAAAACATGTCATTTTGGGTTGGACATCCCAAAAAGAAATGCATGTCATCTTGAATGAGACGGATGAAATATTATATTAGCTACCATTCTATGAATATTTAAGGTGAACATTTATCTAGAAAATGATGTTAACCCAAAATAATACTTCAGGCTAGTAGAAAAGCCACATTTAATTTAGGACGATATACCGAATTAGAAGTATATAAGAAAATAAAAAAAGGTATTAAAAGGGGGGATATGAGTAATAGTGAATTGGGCTCCACGTGCAGTAATACTAGTAGACAACGAAAACGTACGTCACAGCCAATAGGAGACAGCTAAACTCTGCCGTACCATGAAACGACACCGGATCGTACACAACACCACAACGTGAACGCCTTACCTATAGATTCTCCGCCGGCATCAATTTTTTCATTTTTTCTAAATTTAATACATAAATTTTAAAAGTCGTGTCACGATATGCTCAAACTTGAGATATTTGATCTCAAAAATTAATCACTCTACCACTAGGTCAACACACGCATACAAAATTTTGATCAATTTAATACAGAAATTTAATACAGTAAGAAATTTCATTAATTCTTACTATATATTACCAAACTTTAATTTATACATTCAACTTTTTATAATGTGTTTCTTTTTCATTTTTGAATATGTCAAATTTGATTGTGGGTCTTCAATTTGAAGATTATGAACTGTAAAAATCTGGACCAATACAAAAAGGAAATTAGAAAATAAAAATAAAAATTATCAAAGCTTTGAAGATTGAAGAATAACAAATATTACTGAGCTACAAAATTAGTGATTTTTCGATCCTATCTTTTACTTGTGTGTTTATTTTTCTTATTTTGAATTTTTGATTTTATTTACTTAGGAAGCATTCTCTTTGATGGAAAAAAAATGGAGAATATATATTTTCACAAATTTTTCACTTTTTTCACATGTTTTCTAGGGTGGATAATTTTTCTCGGACACGATGAAAAAAAAAACCGGGCAACTCTTTTTCTCTCATTTTCACTACAATTCATGATAATATTATTATGACATATTGATGTGATAATATTTTCACTATTTTTCCCATTTTCAACTACAGAGAACATGAGTTAAAAAAAAAAGTGAAGATTACTAAAATATGATTTTTTTATTATTATTATGATAAGTTTGCAATCAAAGAGAACGTACAGTTGTAACTATTATAGGATGGTTTAATGGCCCTTATATTCCAGATATATCCGAGAAAAATAATGGGATAGAATGATTTGAGGAATCCATGTAATATTTGACGGAATTATTTATTGCACGTAGGTTTTTAGAAGAATTATGGTATGTTGTTAATAACTAATAATTAAGATTGATTTTTACAACGCGTTGTACAATAGATTTCTCATTACTAGGTAATTTTGTATTTATATTGGATGATTAAGTCAATTATAGTAGTAAATTAACATAATTATATTTATTAAGAAGAAGCCATATGAGAAAAAAAAATCACACACGATGTTGCATATGTGTGTGCTCCCCTCATTTGTACAAAATAAATAAGCGATACTTTTTGGATGGAAAAAACTACATAATAATTTGTACATATATATAAAGGAGATGATTAACGTGAGAACTATTTTTTATTGTAAGAATAAAAAATGACGAATCCACCATGAAAATTGATGAATCCGCTGGAAAAATTACCGAATCCAAAAAATAAAATTTCCATCCCTCATGAGATTAGAACCTGGTGAAAATTTCTGAATTTTTTGATTCAGTAATTTTTTCAGCAGATGCATTAACTTTCATAGTACATTCGTTTTGTTCGTAATGAATTTTCGTGATTTTTAGTTCTCACATTAAAAATGATTCTTATTTGAACCTCACTATATATATATATATATATATATAGGGGTTGGTTATGGTGAGAAAATTTCTTAATGTACGAAAATAGGAATAGTAGCACATCTTTCATATTTGTGTAGACAATCGAATGACCATATTGCACATGTTAGTTTAGCACATATTTCATCCATTCGTAGCACATATGCTAAATATATTAGTTTAGACATCTTTCATTCAGAGTAGACAATAAGAGTTCTAGTGTTGCACAATAATTAGTGTAGCACACAAAACACAAACCCAGAGAGACACCAAAATTAAATCTCAATTATTGATATAACAAATCAAATGTCCAGATTCATTCTTATTTCCTACCAAATTATCATTTACTACCTGATCCATCTATATAATCATAAATATTTAAAATTAGAAAATAAATACGATGAACTCCAAAAAAGGATAGAAGCTATAGAATATACATTAAATGATTATAAAAAATTTGAAAATATTGAACTAAATCAAATGGCAGAACAAATAGAGGAAGAAGAAAAAATATTAAAAAATAATAGTAATAATACAAAAAATACAGCTACATCAACTTTAATAAATATTCAATGTAGATTATGGATAGATAATGAAAATCATGTTGATTTAAATGCTATATTAGACACTGGAAGTACTAAAAGTTTAATAGGCTATAGTTTGGTAGATCCTAAGTTTCATAAATTATTAAATTATAGAATGGAAACTAGAACAGTTGAAAATAGAATTATGAAAATTACACACTGTTTAGAACCAATTGGAATACAATTTTTAAATTTTGCTGGTAATTATAGTTTAAAATATGATTTACCTCAAGTAATAATAAATCCAAAAGAAACTAATTCTAAAGATTTCTTATTAGGATTAAATTTTATTACTAGTTTAAATGGTAATTTAACAATTGCTAAAAATTTTATTACACTAAGTAAACAAGTTTATAGTTTTCCAACACATAGATATACACATACATCAGAGTTTGCTCGCAAGCGTGGTGGACTAGGAGAATTAGATTTTTAAAACAAATACAAAACAAACAAAATAATTTTATTGAAAATGAAGCTATAAAATTATTCTCACAATTTATTTCACAAGAATTAGAAAAATGGCACGATATTACAACAAGTAAAATTATCCTATAATATTAAGATTAGAAAATTAGGACCAAATGGGGGTAGGGTGTGTTTTTCGGGTTCTGCATTAAACCACAAAAAGAAAGGAATAGAAATTATACGGATAGAGCTCACACATAACTCTTTTATGGAGAAAACAGGGACGAAGCCTTCGTTTCCAGAAAATATGTTCAGCGGAAGTGAAGTGATTTTTTATTTTATTTTTTTTTATTTTTTATATGTTGGGATATATTATTTGGCTCTCAAGGATGGGTATCGAATTTGCTATCGGCTATAGGAGTAAGAAAACAAGAAACTTAGAAACTCGTGATTTTTTGGAGAATGCAAAGGATTTTTACTCTCTTGATGTGTGTTTACAATGAACGATTATATGCCTTTTTATAGGCAAAACAAAACTACTATTACACTATTTTTTGTCAAATGTCATAATGACATTTTATCTACCTATCTACCTATCTAGCTAGCTACCTAGTTAGGATGACCAACTTTGTTACACGCCATCAAATTGATTTGAATGCTAATTAATTTATTGATACACGTTCTTTAGTAAGGTTTCTTAACATATCTATTTTTATCTTTATTCTTATTATATTTATAAGTAGTATTTTTCTAATACCTTTTTATATGGTTTTGTAATATCCATAAGCTTGAGGTGTATAAATAGCAGTTTACAAAATGCCCATGCTTGTCTTTTATTTGTTCTTTTATTCTGCATCTTTACATCTATCTTCTAAATATTTAAATGTAAAGTTATTCTTTGTCCTATTCCTAAATTCGAGATAGTTCTTTCCGCTTCATGTATTTGTTTTCCTAAGTCTCCTGAAGTTTTATAAAATATTTATTACATAATTCATCTTCCATAGCTCTACCGGTTTGTGATAATAATCTAATAAAGTCATTTGTATTTATTAATATCATCTTCCATAACCATTTGTGATAATAATCTAATAAAGTCATTTGTAAATTCTCTTATATATTTAAAATCAAATACTTAATTGTTCTAAATTTCTTATTGCTGTATCTTGCAAAAATGTGTTATCTTTTGTTGGATCAACACCTATTATTAATAGTCTTATCGCACTTGTAAAATTATAAGGATTATCTCCTAATGCTTTTAATTGATTTATTTCATCAGGAGCTTGAGATTTTTTACTTTGCCATAATCCTAAGGCTGTTGGACCTAAAGTTGTTTCTAAGTAAGAAAACATATCCATATCTCCTCTTTTTTCTTTTTCCCAATTTCTTACTACTGTTTGTTTCCAAACTAAAACTTCATCTCCACATAATTGTGGGCTTTGTTCTTCTATATATAACATATCTCCACTATATAATTTTCCTATTGGAGCTCTTTTTCCTTTTCCAATTATTCGAGATTCTCCTTCATATTGGGCTTGGGCTGGTATCCAATTTTGTCTACCTTGTCCTGTTGTACTACCTTCTCCTTGTTGTATAAATTCTGGTTTAGGTCTTTTATTACTAGGAGTCATTGAAACATCCATAAAATTGGTTTCTCTATTATTTTTATAAAATCACTAATCATAATTTTTCCTTGTTCAATTTAAAACTAATAGTAGATTAAAATATTTTATAATTCTTTATAAGCTTGGTTAGAATCCATTCCTAATTACGTAATACATTCTATTAACATATCATCAATTTGATCTTGTAAATTTATTTCAAGAAATTTTTATTAATTATTTCATCTATTGTTGTTTTGTTTCTTCAAACTTGAATCTGTTTCAAATTCTATATTATTTTCTAAATTATTGTCATAATCTTCGTTATTAAATTGACAATATCCTATCATTTCTGTTACATTAATTTCAATGTGTCTATTTCTTGAATCAGATCATAAATTGGTTACGTATCATAATATTCATTCATTAAGTTATAGTTTATTTCCATATCATCATCATCTTCATCATTTTCCTCATTTTATTGTTTCTTTTACAAAATTTGTAAACATTAAATTGGCTTGTCCATTATTATCATAAATAATACTTTTTGTGGAACTAAAATTTCATTAGATTTCTTTTTTAAATCTTCTAAATTCCATTCTAATCTTGCTAATTCAGTAGGATCAATTTTTTGTGGTTCTATCATTTTAATTCCTTTTGAAGCAATGACTTTTATCATTTTTTCAATATTAACTTTATATTTCATACTTGAAGATGTACTCATTTTTCCTAATACTCCAACGCTTATTACTAAATTATTTCCTTCATAATTTGTATATCCTTTAGTTTGTATTGCAATTTTTATTTTACTTATATCCCTGGTATCTTTTAAAATATTAGGGGCACAATAAAATAATGCTGAATTTTTGTTTAAATCTACTTCCATTCTTGATATAATAGCTCTTTTAACATCTTGTTGCCATGATTGATCTGTTATTAATACTAAAGCCTTTGTTCCTACTTCTTGTCTTCCAAATGCTTTTATTCCTATTATTATTAATCCTATATGTGAAAATAGTTTATTACTTTTAATTAATTTCTTTATAGTTTCTGGTGATAGTAAATCTATAAATTACATTGTACCATCAACTACTCGAGTACTTACTTCTCTACTTCTAATAAAGCTTGTGTTTATATTTATTATTCTGCTCGATATAAAACTCTTGGTTGTAAAATTTCAAAACTATGATTATTGTAAATTTCTAAATTTCTATCAACATCTATTTCTTCTTCTAATTGTATAGTTTGTTGAGAACTATTACTTCCAGATGCTCTTCTAGAACTTAAAATTCTATGTAAAAATGTGTCTGAAGTAATCATTTCATTTATATTGCTTGTAGAATTTCTATCTTGCTGTATAGTTTGTGAGTTTCCAGAAAATGGTCTGAAATTACTCATTTTTTAGGTTTCCAATAATTATAAATTGTAGGGGTTATTTTTCTAGGTCTTTCTTGTGATCCTAAACTTAAATTATTTATAGCTTGTGTAATATTATCAATATCTTGATCAATTAGTTTATTATTTATTTTTGTTTCTAATTTATTAAAAGTTTCACTGATTTGTAATTCAATTTCTCCTAATAGTTTTTTAGTTTCTAATTCAACTTTCTTTGGTTTTAAATTATCTATTAAGTAACTTAACTGATTAATCTCAGATTTACTAGGTAAATTTTTATTTAACTGTTTAATTTCCGAGATGATTTGATTATTTTGTTCTTTAATATAGTCAAAATTTTCACTAATCTGTTTAATTAATTTATTCTTTTCTTGATTACTTTGTATTATTTCTTTAAGTAAGTTATAATTATCGGTTTTATTCTTTTCTGAATTACGATTTAAATTTATAATTAAATCTGTAATACTATTCAAATGATTATTTTCTGAATGCAATATATGTTTAAATTTTCGTTCAAACTGACAAATAAAATTATGATTGTCACACGATATTTTATGCTTATCCTTAAGATTGTCTGGATCTGAGAAATCAGATTGAACAAAAGAGTTTTGATCTATGATTAAAAAATTTCTTACCCTAAAGCTTCAAACAAATCCGTATACCATCCTTAGTCTTATGATTAAACATATCCCAATAACACAACATAATATACATATATATGGTTTAAGAGTTTCTCAAAAAATCAACTCTACGCACCAATATAATACCATTACTACAATAAACATCTTAATCCTGCACCTAGGCGGGTTCTTAACATCAAAGATGACTTACAACATCATGTTTGCTAACAAGTTAAGCTGTCCTAGTCTTTTAGGCCTCGAAGTTTTTGTAGCTCGATACCAAATGGGGGTAGGGTGTGTTTTTTGGTTACATTAAACCACAAAAAGAAAGAAATAGAAATTATACGGATATAGCTCACACGAACTCTTTTATGGAGAAAAGGGGACGAGCCTTCGTTTCAGAAAATATGTTCATGAGTGAAGGATTTTTTATTTTTTTTTTTATATGTTGGGATATATTATTTGGCTCTCAAGGATGGTATCGAATTTGCTATCGGCTATAGAAGTAAGAAAACAAGAAACTTAGAAACTCATGATTTTTGGAGAATGCAAAGGATTTTTACTCTCTTGATGTGTGTTTACAATGAGCGATTATATGCCTTTTATAGGCAAAACAAAACTACTATTACACTATTTTTGTCAAATGTCATAATGACATTTTATCTACCTATCTAGCTAGCTACCTAGTTAGGATGGTCAACTTTGTTACGCCATCAACTTGATTTGAATGCTAATTAATTTATTGATACACGTTCCTATCGTGTAAAAGAAAAGGAAAAAAAGAAATTACAAAAGAGAAACAGTTACAAACTAATAATTGACACAAATATGTCTAATCTTTCAAAAGTCTCGATGAGTCTCTGGAATTGTGTCGCAACTTTGAGAATCATCGATGTCTTCTTCTTCTTTATCTGTATTGATGATAGCAATTTCTTCATCTGCAAGACTATCACCTTCTCCGCTGAAAGGAAGGAACATATTCCAATTTGGTGTTACCCATATTTGTAAATAATGTCCTTCTGCTACAAGTTTATACTTCATCCATAATTCCAATTTAGGGATATTTTCAGACTTCTGAAATATGTTAATTTGTTCTTCAGAATACTGAAATGTAAAATGATCCGTTCCTCTTTTTACATCCGGTGCGAAGATATCGTTCGAATATTCAATGTCATCAAATAAATTCTTTTTCTAGTGGGGCGATAAGCGTGAGATGTAGCTTCGGAGAGAAGCTAAAATTTTGCTGATGAACCTTTGATTTGGAAGATAAGGATGAAATATTACCGGTTGTCGATAGAAATTTTTCTCCCAATTTATTCATTAGGTCTTGTTTTTACGTATAATCAATTCCATGAAATCAATCATACCATTGTGGTAAAATTGATTGTCATTTCATCCGCATATCGGTCTTGTTTAAATCAATCAGTAGAAGTAGAAGGCACGGAATTCGATCTGTTCATCAATTAATATCCTTCTTCGTATAATTTTATAAACATCGTGCCTTTGTATGACTTTTACGCCTTGAATTTTGATTCATTGAAATAAATTTCAACAATTTTCTTTTGTAAATCAACAAGGTTTTGAGAAATCCTTGTAAAACTTTTGTATAAATAATTTCCTCAAGGTCGGGAATAATTTCGGGATGGTTCCATTGTTTCTCTCAAGGAATATCAAGAATTCTAGTTTTAAAATTTTCAAAACTTCTTGGAGGTGGAACATCTGGGTTTTGTTTTCAAAAATCAATTTTTGATTTAACTTTGTAATGGTTGATTCCATGACCGATATCGTCGATCTTTGTAATTACAATCATTTTGTAAACTTTTCAATTGATTGTTAAGATCAGAAATTTTCTTTTCAAAATCCACAAGTTGTGATTCATAATTTTTAGTAAAGAAGGCGATGTTGAATCACATTACTTGGGTTTTCTTGTGCAATTTGAGCAAAACTTTTGACTTCTCGGTTCAATAAAAATTCACGTAAACGAAAGGATTCTCTAGCATTTGATAATGCTTCAAAATCAGAATAACCTTTCCAAAGAGGTTTAGGACAATTAATGTATTTTCGAACAGTATTAAAGTTATGAAAAACTTCAATTTTTGTTCCTCTGAAAATAACATAATGTGTAAACTTCTTTTGGGGTTGCTCTGGTTTTTGATTTTGGTCAGAAAAATAAAATGCCAGAGCATTTAAAACTTGAACTTTGAAAGCTGTAGCTTTTGGCAATGTTTGAATATGCCACAGATTATCAAGGATAACCTGTTGTCTCTGTGTAACCTTTGTAATTGCTCGGGCGCATAGCGGATTTGAGCATTTTGTAAATTCTTGTTCAAATTGAATTTCATCTTTGTAATCTTTGGATTCTCTTAGCTTGGAGAAGTGTGTAATACTTTGCTTTCTTCGTCGAAGAAATATCCATTGGATAATTTCTTCGGATCTGAATCTATATAACTTTTCTTCCATTCTCGGTCTTAGAGACTTACGGTGTGTAATCTTTTCTTTTCCTTTTGAAGGCTTTATAATCTTTCTATCCATTTCACATAGAAAAGGCGATTTATCTTTCTAGATAATAGGTCAGCAATATTATTATCTTTACCTTTTATATGTTCAAATTTTATTCTATAATTATTTCCTTGAATTATCTGTTGTAAATTTATCCATCTTGTTTTATTAACTTTTTTACTATTAGAATTATTAATAAATTTTACAATAGCTTCACAATCTGTTCTAACAATGAATTCATTTTTAACCATATTTTAAATTTTCTAAAGAATTTATTAATGCAATTTCATAATCTAAAGATGTCCAATTTAAACTGTTTTATTAAAGTTTCCACTAGCATAAGCACTATTCTTTCTTCATTTTTGGACTAAATTTATGGGGTTTACAAATTAATCTTGCTCCCCATCCTTCTTTACATCCATCACATTGAATAATTATATAATTATCACTTGTAGGTAATTCTAAAGGTTTAATATTTTTTATTTCATTTTTAATTTTTTGGATAAGTTTTTCATCTTCTATATTGAAATGTCGTTGACCATTTTTTGTAGTTTTACTATATAACGGTCCAACTAATTTGCTAAGATTTGGAATAAACTTCCTAGCATAATTTACAAGTCCTAAGAATGATTGTATTTGTTTTAAATTTGTTAATTTATTCGGAAATTCTAAAATTTTAGTAGCAATATGAGGTTGTAATTCTATTTTTCCATTTCCAATTTCTAATCCTAAAAATGAAATTTTTCTTTTAAATAATTCCATTTTCCTTTTACTAATTACTATACCATTCTTTTCAATTTCCTTAAATATAATATTTAAATGTTCTTCATGTTCTTTTAAGTTATCACTTGCTACAAGAATATCATCAATATATATTAAACAAAATTTATATTTTAAAATATCATCCATAAATCTTTGAAATATAGCAGTGCATTTTTAACCCAAAACTTAATACATTCCATTCAAATTGTCATACGGGCGGTGAAAGCGATCCATGGTTTAAACCATTCTTCTAATTTTAGCGATTATATCCACTTTTTAAATCAAATTTACTAAATATCTTTTATTTTGTATAAGTGCTATCAAAGTTTCTTTATTTGGTATATTATAATTGTATACTATCCTAGGTTTTCCTCTTTTTATTTCGAATGATTTCTAACTATAAAAGTTTGTAGATCTATGAGGACTTTCACGAATGTCTAATTAATCCTTGTTTTAGCATTTCATTAATTTGTTTTCTAAATTCTTCTACATCTTACACTATACTCTCCATTTTTGTTCTAATTGTAATTTCGGTAACTTTATTTTATTTTACAAACATAATTTACTTTTGCCTTTGTAATATCGTCTCCTATTAGTCCTAATTTTTCTAATCTTAATATTATAGGATAATTTTACTTGTTGTAATATCAGGCCCTTTTCTAATTCTTGTGAAATAAATTGTGAGAATAATTTTATAGCTTCATTTTCAATAAAATTATTTTGTTTGTTTTGTATTTGTTTTAAAAAATCTAATTCTCCTAGTCCACCACGCTTGCAAGCAAACTCTGATGTATGTGTATATCTATGTGTTGGAAAACTATAAACTTGTTTACTTAGTGTAATAAAATTTTTAGCAATTGTTAAATTACCATTTAAACTAATAATAAAATTTAATCCTAATAAGAAATCTTTAGAATTAGTTTCTTTTGGATTTATTATTACTTGAGGTAAATCATATTTTAAACTATAATTACCAGCAAAATTTAAAAATTGTATTCCAGTTGGTTTTAAACAGTGTGTAATTTTCATAATTCTATTTTCAACTGTTCTAGTTTCCATTTTATAATTTAATAATTTATGAAACTTAGGATCTACCAAACTATAGCCTATTAAACTTTTAGTACTTCCAGTGTCTAATATAGCATTTAAATCAACATGATTTTCATTATCTATCCATAATCTACACTGAATATTTATTAAAGTTGCTGTAGCTGTATTTTTTGTATTATTACTATTATTTATTAATATTTTTTCTTCTTCCTCTATTTGTTCTGCCATTTGATTTAGTTCAATATTTTCAAATTTTTTATAATCATTTAATGTATATTCTATAGCTTCTATCCTTTTTTGGAGTTCATCGTATTTATTTTCTAATTTTAAATATTTATGATTATATAGTTCTAACATTACTTCATGTTTTTCCAATTTTATTTTATAAATATCAGTATTTTTATTTTCTTCAATTTTAGCTTTTCCTTTTAATTGGTTTTATTCCAAATAGTTTTCTAAGCATAAGAAACATATTTATTCAAAGCATTTATTACATTGATATCTTCTTGTAATTTACGGGTATAGTTTACAATTTATACATGGTATATGGTTATTTCCTTTTTCTTTAATCCAATAATGTAAACAATCATTTAATGTATTCATATACGTATATGTTACTACTGTAGGATCTATTTCATTTTCATTTTCATATTCTGTATAAATACTATAGATTGATTCATTATCGAAATCTTCCGAGTTTATAACTTCTATATTATATTCTCCTATTTCTTCTATTAAATTTGTTCTTTCATAATTTTTATTTTTATTGGGGCATTTATTATCTAAATGTTTTTCTGAGTCACATATAAAACATCTACACTTTCTTTTGTAAGGTTTCTTAACATATCTATTTTTATCTTTATTCTTATTATATTTATAAGTAGTACTTTTTCTAATACCTTTTTTATATGGTTTTTTGTAATATCAATAAGCTTGAGGTGTATAAATAGCAGTTTTACAAAATGCCCATGCTTGTCTTTTTATTTGTTCTTTTATTACTGCATCTTTACATCTATCTTCTAAATATTTAAATGTAAAAGTTATTCTTGGTCCTATTCCTAAATTCGGAGTAGTTACTTCCCAGGCTTCATGTATTTGTTTTCCTAAGTCTCCTGGAAGTTTTATAAAATATTTATTACATAATTCATCTTCCATAGCTCTACCAGTTTGTGATAATAATCTAACAAAGTCATTTGTAAATTCTCTTATATATTTAAAATCTGAAATACTTAATTGTTCTAAATTTCTTATTGCTGTATCTTGCAAAAATGTGTTATCTTTTGTTGGATCAACACCTATTATTAATAGTCTTATCGCACTTGTAAAATTATAAGGATTATCTCCTAATGCTTTTAATTGATTTATTTCATCGAGAGCTTGAGATTTTTACTTTGCCATAATCCTAAGGTCATTGGACCTAAAGTTGTTTCTAAGTAAGAAAACATATCCATATCTCCTCTTTTTCTTTTCCCAATTTCTTACTACTGTTTGTTTCAAACTAAAACTTCATCTCCACATAATTGTGGGCTTTGTTCTTCTATATATAACATATCTCCACTATATAATTTTCCTATTGGACTCTTTTTCCTTTTCCAATTATTCGAGATTCTCCTTCATATTGGGCTTGGTGGTATCCAATTTTGTCTACCTTGTCTGTTGTACTACCTTCTCTTGTTGTATAAATTCGGTTTAGGTCTTTTATTACTAGGAGTCATTGAAACATCCATAAAATTGGTTTCTCTATTATTTTTATAAAATCACTAATCATAATTTTCCTTGTTCAATTTACGAAACTAATGGTAAATTAAAATATTTTTATAATTCTTTATAAGCTTGGTTAGAATCCATTCCTAATTCGTAATACATTCTATTAACATATCATCAATTTGATCTTGTAAATTTATTTGATAAATTTTTATTAATTATTTCATCTATTGTTGTTTTGTTTCTTCAAACTTGAATCTGTTTCAAATTCTATATTAATTTCTAAATTATTGTCATAATCTTCGTTATTAAATTGACAATATCCTATCATTTCTGTTTCATTAATTCTAATGTGTCTATTTCTTGAATCAGATCATAAATTGGTTACGTATCATAATATTCATTCATTAAGTTATAGTTTATTTCCATATCATCATCATCTTCATCATTTTCCTCATTTTATTGTTTCTTTTACAAAATTTGTAAACCTTAAATTGGCTTGTCCATTATTATCATAAATAATACTTTTTGTGGAACTAAAATTTCATTAGATTTCTTTTTAAATCTTCTAAATTCCATTCTAATCCTGCTAATTCGAGTGGGATCAATTTTTGTGGTTCTATCATTTTAATTCCTTTTGAAGCAATGACTTTTATTATTTTTCAATATTAACTTTATATTTCATACTTGAAGATGTACTCATTTTTCCTAATACTCCAACGCTTATTACTAAATTATTTCCTTCATAATTTGTATACCCTTTAGTTTGTATTGCAATTTTTATTTTACTTATATCCACTGTATCTTTTAAAATATTAGGGCACAATAAAATAATCTTGAATTTTTGTTTAAATCTACTTCCATTCACGATATAATAGCTCTTTTAACATTTTGTTGCCATGATTGATCAGTTATTAATACTAAAGCCTTTGTTCCTACTTCTTGTCTTCCAAATGCTTTTATTCCTATTATTATTAATCCTATATGTGAAAATAATTTATTACTTTTAATTAATTTCTTTATAGTTTCGGTGATAGTAAATCTATAAATTACATTGTACCATCAACTACTCGAGTACTTACTTCTCTACTTCCTCTAATAAAGCTTGTGTTTATATTTATTATTCTGCACGATATAAAACTCTTGGTTGTAAAATTTCAAAACTATGATTATTGTAAATTTCTAAATTTCTATCAACATCTATTTCTTCTTCTAATTGTATAGTTTGTTGAGAACTATTACTTCGGATGCTCTTCTAGAACTTAAAATTCTATGTAAAATGTGTGCAAGTAATCATTTCATTTATATTGCTTGTAGAATTTCTATCTTCTTTGTATAGTTTGTGAGTTTCAGAAAATGGTCGAAATTACTCATTTTTAGGTTCCAATAATTATAAATTGTAGGGGTTATTTTTCTAGGTCTTTCTTGTGATCCTAAACTTAAATTATTTATAGCTTGTGTAATATTATCAATATCTTGGTCAATTAGTTTATTATTTATTTTGTTTCTAATTTATTAAAAGTTTCAGATTTGTAATTCAATTTCTCCTAATAGTTTTTAGTTTCTAATTCAACTTTCTTTGGTTTTAAATTATCTATTAAGTAACTTAAGCGATTAATCTCGGTTTACTAGGTAAATTTTATTTAACTGTTTAATTTCGAGATGATTTGATTATTTTGTTCTTTAATATAGTCAAAATTTTCACTAATCTGTTTAATTAATTTATTCTTTTCTTGATTACTTTGTATTATTTCATAATTATCGGTTTTATTCTTTTACAATTACGATTTAAATTTATAATTAAATCAATACTATTCAAATGATTATTTTCGAATGCAATATATGTTTAAATTTTCGTTCAAACTGACAAATAAAATTATGATTGTCACACGATATTTTATGCTTATCCTTAAGATTATGCGGATCTAAATCGATTGAACAAAAGAGTTTTGATCTATGATTAAAAATTTCTTACCCTAAAGCTTCAAACAAATCCGTATACCATCCTTAGTCTTATGATTAAACATATCCCAATAACACAACATAATATACATATATATGATTTAAGAGTTTCAAAAATCAACTCTACGCACCAATATAATACCATTACTACAATAAACATTGTTAAAGCATAAACTTAAAGTACAAATGACTTGTAGGCATGTTCATTTTCATAGACTAGGATCCTATATATAGATAAGGGTTTTGTAACAACCGTAATTGGCATTAGGGTCTAGGACGAAGGCCGGTTCAATCTTACTTTATTTGTTATTTATCTTAATTTATTTATTAACTTTGATATATTTATGTTTTATTTTAACCAATCAGCACACCTTATCATACGTTTCTAATTTGGGGTGGTATTCATAAGATGTCCAATTTATGCCGATCTCCATCAATCGCTTACTAATCAACATTCTTCGTAGAACTAACTACTAATTTCTTGTCGTCCCAAATCTACTAACTCTTAACAATTAAGTTAAGTTCGTAAAGACATAACTATCAATATCTATATAGAGCGAGATAATTAGAACCATGCCAGATAATACCATTTCATACAATCGTTATGGTCAGAAAAGTTATACCGCGTATTTTTATAGATATTCTAAATAATTTATCTATTGGCCAATTTGCTGATAACATATATATATATATATATATATATATATATATATATATATATATATGTTATCAGCTAATTAGCCAATAAATAAATTATATATATACTTTAAAAGTTCAAGAATTTTGACCAATTTTATAGTTAGAACATGATTTTTAAATCCCAACAATTACGAAACTAACTTTCAATTTTTGATTAACGGATCCAACGTGGAGTAAGCAAAACACTTAAATTTCTAGTAAACGAATCCAACGTATTGGTAAATATCATCTAGAAAACATCTTTTGCTGGACAAACCGAATTCGTTTTACAAAAATATATTTAATGATATTAATTGTAAATAAAAAAATAGATACTCTCTCCATCTCCAATTTTCTTTCAAATTTTTCTTTTTGAGACATCCCCAAATTTCTTTCATATTCCATTTATGGTAACTATATTTCATATCTATTATCATTAACAATATTTTTTATTTATACTTTTTATTATTTATGGCCCATCGCTATTTATCTTTCTTATCTCCAACAATCTATTATACTTTTTACCATCTACGGCTCACCATTGACTAATATAATACTCTCTCCGTCCCAGTATTATTAGCTCATTTTTTTACACGTAAATTAAAGATAATTATGTTTTATGTGTAAATTAGTATGTATACAAAATTCGAGATATTTTAATATAAAATTGTTTCCATTTTTGGAACAGACCAACAATAATAGACAATCCAAAAAAAAAAAACGAACCAACAATAATGAGATAAAGAATACTATACTAATGTGATAGCCTTACCCCACTTAAAATATACTCAAAAATATTTATTCAAAATCCATGTTCAAAATTCACAGAAACGAATTTGGGGGCCGAAGATAATATTTTAATCGCTTCTGATTACAATTACAAGATCAATCAAAAATGGTAATTTTTTTAATACAGGAGAGAGAGAGAGAGAGAGAGAGAGAGAGAGAGAGAGAGAGAGAGAGAGAGAGAGAGAGCGTTCATGTTGGCCTCAACCCAAAATCCATCTGTCTGCCCCTCTGTCACTTTCCTTTATTTATATTCCCATTATATACATACACCCTCAACATTACTTATATTTCTCCATTCTCATCAACTCTCCTCCTCCTCCACCGCCTCCGCCGCACACACCGCCTACAATGACAATGATCACCACCAACACCAACGGCAATGTCGGCGCTCAGAACTTGGGCGACACCTCTCTGACCAAAGTCTTCGTCGGGGCCTAGCTTGGGAGACCCCCAAGGAAGCCATGAAAGACCACTTCGAGAAATACGGCGATATTCTCGAGGCCGTCATCATCTCCGACAAGCTCACCGGTCGATCCAAGGGCTACGGCTTCGTAAGTATATCTTCGTATTCCTTGATTGGTACTCGACTTCCTCGATCACGTAAAATCTGATCCAAATCGAACTTTTGATGATTTTTAGGTCACTTTTAAGGACGCCGATGCGGCAAAGAAAGCGTGCGAGGACCCCACTCCGGTCATCAACGGCCGCCGCGCCAACTGCAATCTAGCCATCCTCGGCGCCCGCCGCCCTAGGTCTTCCTCCACCGCAGTCGCCGCCTCCAACAATCCCCCTCCTCAACAAGGTAACTACCTTTTCACTTAAGTCTTTCCTTTTATAGATAACTTTGTTCATTTATTGATTTTGTGAAATTAATTTCGATTTTATTCGCAGGAGTGAATGTTGGGCCGAGGGCTGCAGCATCAACGCCGCCACCACCGCCGCCGCCGAATCATGTGCAGTGGTACTATCCGACGGCGACGCCAGCTGCGGCGGCGGCCGCCCCCTTCCATCACCACCACAGCAACCAGCACCACCATCAAGCTGTTCCTATCTATGGATATTCACCAACCTACATTACAGCAGCTGACATGAATTACAATCACGTAAGTTTTTATTATTAGTATTTTCTTAAATATAATTTTTAGATACTCAAAATCACTACTTATAATATATTTAATAATGTCGTTAAATTTTCAGTTGCCTTGTGCTTTTTGACATATCGTAGCATTAGATGCTTTTTTGGGATATTCGATGATATTTGATACCATTTCTCAAACGTTATTTTATTTAGGGCCGTTTTGTAGCATAGTTAGGTTTAACGATAGTTAGTTTTATCAGATAAAATGTAAGAAAATTTCAGTAACCACTTAGATAGTTATTTATCCTAAAGAACAGTCACAAAGATTTAAAGAATAATTTTTCGTCGCTATTAAAACACAATTGTAGGATATCAATGTAAATTTAGCTAATATGATAATATTTGTTGTTATTATCAATGGTTCAAATATCCAGTTTAATTCGTAAATATATAAAGTTACCAAATGATAGAATATATTCTTCGAATATGAAAGAAATGCATACATTTAATTTATGTAATTTTCATTTATCTTCATGAATTAATGGTGTATATAAATGCAATGCGAAAAATGCTATTATCAAAAGTCGTTATTTACAAGATGGGATGCAATAACATCATAGTGTTTTTTTTAAAAGAATTTAATATTATATACTAAAATCATAATTTATTAGGAAAAAATTATTTTAACCATTACTCTTTAGTCTTTTATTATCTTGTTTTTCTTTTATATAACAAAAACATGAATTAATATTTATATTTAATATTGATGCAGCAGAAGGTGGGATTTACTGGTGGGTCCTACATGAATGGGCATTTTGGTCAAGTGTACCCGGGGCAGACTATGGTGGGTGCAGGTGCACTGATGCCGATGTACCCTTACTACCATTTCCACCAATCACAGTCAATGGGCCTCCCGGCCCACTTGTACTGTCCAACTGCCGCGGGCCCAATGCCAACTGTGCCTGCTCTCATTTCCAAGCCCACGTCTATTGCCCTCGAAATGCAGGTAATTCTTACTTGAAATTGGCCCAATTGTTTTTGTTTGAATACTATTTTTGAGAATTTGTAGACATTTTATGTTTTACATACCCCCATTTTATTGGGGGAATTAAACAAAAATTTAGAGTTCTTTACTACTTAGAGGGTGTTTGGCTAAAATTATTTTAGAGAGCTTATAAGCTTCAAGAGTTTATAAGATGTTTCAAAAATTTATACGATGTAATGTTTCAAGAGTTTATAAGTTGTCAAAGTGTTTGGATAATTGAACTTATAAACTAGAGAAAGAATCGTGAGTTAGACAGAGAAAATTGACGAGAGGTGAAATTGATAGTGTATATGTAGAAAATAACTAATCGTAGTAAAATTATTTTGATAAATTTATTATTATTTATAAGCTTATGAATAAATAAGTTGGGATTGGGCAACTTAATTTTAGGAAAACTTATAAGCTATTGAAACTTATTTTCACATTTTATAAGCTGTTTAAGAGCTTATTTTATCAACACGTTATAAGAGTTTATAATCTCCTAAACAACTTATAAACTGTTTTGAAAAGTTTATAAGCTGAGCCAAACACCCTATTACTATTATTTGAAGTCCTTATTTTCTTTTAACCATTTTCTTTCAATCGTAACATCAACCTATTTTCGAGTGACTTAAATATGTGGGCGTTTAGGTCGTCGGAAAATAGATTGATGTTGTCTGTTATTACAAAAGTAGGAAATAAAAGGATTTTTATTACAATTGCAAATTGGATATACGTGATTTTATACAACGATATAAATATTTTGGGAGGATGAAGTATATTCCCATGGGTTGCATGATTTATTTATTTTTATCTAATCGGCATACTTGTTACCTTTATTTATTATATACTTAGTCAATAAGGTAAAGAAGGAATCAGATCAGAGGAAAGAATCTTTGAGTCACATGGTCCCAAGTGTGTCCATGTGAGGTAACTTATGGAATCATTAGATGAAATATTAAATTACATGCAATTTTTCTTTGAATATTAGTGATATACAATTTGGGATTATATTATTCTTTTTTACCATACAATTGTGAGCTGATATTATATGTCACAGTTTGCCTGGCTGTGGAATAAATAGGCACAATAATTGGGCAAAAAAATTGAAGCTGATGAAGAAATGGCAGACAGGCAGAGTATGCAAAGAAAAATAAGATAACAAAATATGGGAGAGTGGTGGCTGCTCAGAACAAAATTTATTATATCATCTGCAGTGGCGCAGCTTTTCCAATTTATTTTTTTTTTGGTAATATTAGGAATCTAATTCATTCATTATTGTTATTATTCTTATTATTACTATTATCTGGTTCTCTAACCTGCATGATGCAATCTCAACTAGAGAAAAATATTGTAACCTTTGTGAACATGTAATGATTCTTCTCATGTTTCATGAGATGATTATTCTCACGTATTAATCGAGTTTAAATCTGCTTATATTTTCAAGTCAGTTTATTACCGTGAGAGAGTATTTACTTTTCATGATAAGATAGATTGATGAAATATAAGATTGACTATTTGAAGGATGTGATAGTCAAAAAAGTTCAAAATTAATTTATCCATCATTAATCCATCAAAGTAAACGATGGATTAATTTGGATTATTTTTAGAAATTCATCTTATCATGAAAAGTAAACGCCCCCTAAGTGGATTGATCGAGAAAGATCTCTTACATTAAAGATTTTAAATTGGATTCATGTCCATTTGGTTAAAGAAATAATCTTAGTGTGTGTGTTGATTTAGTGGTAACGTGGTTAATGTCTGAGACCAAAGATCTCGAGTTCGAGTTCATCGTGATGCGGCCTTTAAATTTCTATATTTAATTGACCAAATAATAATAATAATAATAATAATAATAATAATAATAATAATAATAATAATAATAATAATAATAATAACTTCTCAATCGATAATATAAAAAAAATGGAGTGTGGCATGAAATGAACAACAGAATAACTAAACTTTTAAGCTTTAGAAATGCTAAATGCTTCCAACGCAGGATAAATTGTTCTCTAGCTAGTTATTTTGTTTATCTCACGATAATAATTTAATTATTAATGTATCGATGATAAAATGGAAAAATATACACTACCAACTACATCTTTTACGTTGCAATTGATCATCCACCTATGTGGTATTCGAATACTTATTAATCCAAACTTCATTAACTTTATTGATGGGCTAATTACACTTACACCTAAAGTTTGTTCCTATTTTCAAGACATATTTTTAATTTGACATATTAGTACTCAATAAATACATACATCCCGTTTTCAAATTTAGATCGGGTCGACTTTTTCTGTAGATACTCTTATTTATGGTGTGAAATCCACGTGAAATATGTACTAGATATAAAAGAATAATATGAGACATTTGTATGCCATTCTTTAAAATAGTGATGTGAGACAATGAACTTATTTTCGTTTATTTTTAAAATTCTTGAAATTTGCATAAGATTTCAAAATTTTCAGCAACTGAGTATTTGGCGAGTGAAACATACAATAAATGGGTGGATTTTTTTTACCACCTGCTTCACATAAAGAACTACTTAGTATTTTAAATTGAATCCATTTATATTTGAAAATGAAATGAATTTATTGAGTAATGATATGTTAGAGTGAAAAATATAGTATTTCTTTTTTCCATGAAAATCAGAGCAAACTTTGGATGTAAAAAGCATAATTGATCCTTATATTCTTCCGACATTTATATTTGCCACTTTTGGGCTTCAAAATAAGGAAACATGTCAGTTGAGATGGTTCAGTGGTAAAATGAGTTCATGTGGCTAAAAAGTTATAGGTTTGAATCCCACTAACATCTCTATCGGTCTGAGGCTATCACATCTGATTTTCTAAGTATGGTTTAACCATCCTGTATTGCAATTTATTACACAAAACGTAAGATTTACCCAGTGAAGACCGAAGGTAGTTGCTGCGGGTTCCTCATGAAAAAAAAAAGAAAAATGAATGTTTTGAGCTTGAAGGTTGCGGTTTTGATTCCTTTGTTACATTTTTGTGTTGCACTTCAAGTTTTTATTATAATTTATGTATGAAGTGCGTATGTTAATGATGTATTGATGTTATTTAATGGGTGATTTCATCGATTTGATTTCTTGTACTAAAAGGAAAATTCTCCCCTCGAAAGTTCATACATCCCAATTTTATGAGAATGTACTAAACGGTTTAATAGTTAGGAGGATATTTGCAAAGTGCGCATAAAAAGCCATCATAAAGAGAATGAAACTCTCATGAGAATGTGAGAAAGTAAATCATCGTAACTTACAGTTTAGCTAAGGGGACATTTGCATAGTGCATATAAAGAGTCACCATATAGAGAGTCAAACTCTAATATTATGGTTGCTAAGACTAGATCATTGTTCTTTGCTTAAATCTATTAGCTCTTAATCAATTGAGTTAAGCCAAAATCAATTTGATTCATCTATTGTACTTTTGTGTTGTATTTCATACTTTACTACAATACATGTCATGTGATGTGGTGTAGTGGTTATCACATCAGTGGTATATATACAATGTATTAGTAGTAAAGTAGATTCATATGACCAATATGTCATAAGTTTGAATCCACTAATATTTTAATAAATTTGAGTTTGCCACGTCTAATTTTTCAAATATAGTTTACCCTTCTTTATATTTTTAAGTGTAGTTTACTCATTTTTGTAACACAAGAACGTCGGTTTTATCCACTAACAGCAAATATAGCTATTTGAAATAAAGATTTAATAATAATTATGCGTTTACCATTAATTCAAAATAATAATTATAATAATTTATGTTATTATTTGAAATAAAGATTTAATATTGAACACAATAGCATGACATATATATGTGATAGTGAAGTAAGCAATGATGACAAATCATTAACTTTGTAAATAAAAGGACAAAAGACAACGAATAGCTTTATCGCAATATTCCATCATTTATTATGTCTAGACGAAAGAATGAAGAAAATTGGACAGTTCGAATCACAATATAAAGTAGGGTTCCAATTACATAATACTATCTCCATCCCAACATTGTAGTTTCCTTTCTTTTTGCACATAAATTAAGGAGAATTATGTTTTACATAATCCAAAAAGGAAAAAGAGCCAACAATAATAGGACGCAGAGAATATAATTTTATCTATGTTTTATGTCTTTATCCAAATTTGTTTGGGATCAAGATGAGGAAAATCTAATAAGCAACAATTGGACAAAATTTTATAGAATCAATTTCATAACATCTCAATCACAAATTTCTCAAATCAACAAATGAGGCACAACAAATTATTAATAAAAGGGAAATCAGAAAATAAAAAGATAGATCTAGAAAAAACATTACAACCGGCTAACAACATTTGTATTAATGAGTATGCATCACATGATCATGTGAGTCCTAGTCATGATGACAATGACTGAAATTCATTCTCACACATGATTTTAGGTCATAAATTCACAGGAATTTAGCAATGATTAATCTGTAACGTATACACAAGGATAATTTATTAATCCTTGTACTAGATTACAACGTTGTTGGTACTTTTAAATCATTAAAGATCTCTCAATATCACATTAATAAATAAAATAAGTACATAAATAAATAATGAAAACTAACTTACTAGTGGTACAATTAAGACGCGAACAACATGAGCTAATTAATTAGCACGGTACGAAGTACAAACTCATAAATATTTTGAAACATTATAAATCATATTAAACTTTGTATTATTTTAAAATATCATTTTAGAGATAATTTTGAAAACAATTTAGTGCTTGAATTACTATGAAGTAACATTGTGTGATGCTAGTAAAGTAATGTTACTCGTAATGTGAATAATATTCCAAGTAACACGCAACGGAAAGTAAAGAACACACATGATAATTTGTGTGGGTTAAGAGTAACCCACGTTGCCTCACGATAACCAACAATATTGAAACTTAAGTTCAGTTTACTCAAATTATACAATGATATCTATCTAGGGATTGTACTACCGCCTATGACAAATCACATAGTTTAACATTGCAAACTGAATATTACAATATAGTAAATTAGCCAATACCACCAATGTAGGTAGTTCGAACAAACAACATGAGCAGTATAAAGACGTCGAGAATCTTCAACACTCGCCCTTGCTCGCTTAGTAATACCGTGGTCAATGTTTACAGATTATATGTCTAACATTTCCTTAGTTTAAATAAGGCTGAATATGTCGTTTCTTCAACTGCACTTCAGGTAAATGAAGGAAATGTTGAAGTGTATGATTTTTCTCTGAAGTTAGCCTTCCGAAATCCCTGAGAGAGAATAAATCAGCTTGCAGCTTTTATAGAGGTGTATTCCGTGGTCATCAAGCTCAACTTTTCACATTCATAACCTTCCAACAACTATTGCAAACCACTCCAAGAAAATGTTGCTCGAATTGTCTGCAGAATGTTAGTGGAGATCATGCTCCTAAAAATAGGGAGAAACCACCCATGATCTTCATTCCATGATCTCACTAACTTCCACTTATTCAAACGAGTTCTAACCGCAACAAACCATTATTAGAGTAACAAAGAATAATACAACATAAAGGAAGGAAAATATAACAAATTTACAATTACATTTGAAGAGTCCAAGTTCAGCTTCAAGACAAACTCCAGTAATGTTGGCTGTAACCCATAATATTACCACATAAGATGGTAACAACATTCTATCCAACATCCACCTGGAGTAACATTGACTCTAACAAATTTAATAGCCACCCCATGAATTACCCAAAACATTAGAATAATCTCCTTCAAAGATGTAGTGTATTTATTTTTCCTCGGTCAGAAAATTATGGTCTAATTTCTTTTCCATTAGAGCTCCTTTTCTTTTTAATTTTCCTTTATTTAATGATCTTTGAAATTAATAATTTGATTTTAGATGAATTATATAATGAATAAGCGTATAGTAGAAAGTTTTACTTATCGATTCATATAAGTTAAATTGTGCGACAAGGTGAAGGATGAGGTATTAATTTTTAACCATTTAAATTTGGGTTAATTGTTGAAAAAATAATATCTATCCGGAGTTATAATTATGATGCAACTTTTAAACGTTGTAGATATAACAAAATAATATTTTAATTTTTATAATTACAATATATTCAATTTTTTATAATAATGAAACTATATAGTTTTGATCGGTAAAATGACGTTATTTTGATGGCATATATATGTCAAATTTTGATTACAAAAAATGAAAATATAGTAATTTGCAATATATTAAAAAACTGGTGTTGTAATTGTAAAGTTTTAAAAGTAATGTTAACATTTCGATATACTCCACTCGTCCCACCCAAGATGACATGTTTTCCTTTTTGAGCTGTCCCACCCAAGATGGTTTGTTTCATTTTAGAAAATAATTATCTCTTCAAATTGTAGACATACCTATATTTTATCACTTTAATCACTTTATACATTTTTCCTAAATAACCGTGTCGAAAAGAAATAAACCGTCTTGGGTGGGACGGAGAGTGACATTTAACTAAACCTCTATCTCTACATGTACGTGTTTTGTGAAAATAAAAGAACGAACCATTCAAGGCCTTATGGCCCTAAAAATAGATTGTTTTGAATTTTCCCATAAAAAATTGAATCAAAAAACATTTTATTTTTTTAGTTTTCATCAAAATGAATTTTCTATATTTTTGGTCTAAAACAAAGAAATATGGATAAAGAAGTGACGGGCCAATCAAAGGATTATTATTACAACGTTAGCCTATCGGCCCATTAGGCCCAACTAATTTCTGCGACTTAGGAATTTTCAATTTTGGGGAGAGAAAGAGAGAGAGGAAGAGCGAGAAAGCAGAAATGAGTTCATCAATGGAAGTCGCAAATACAGCAGCAAAAGCGGCGTACAGAAGTCTTCTCAGAGCGGTGAGGAAACACGTCGGAAAAGAAGATCACAAATCCCATTTCACAGATTTCATCAAACACGAATTCAGAAGAAATGGTAGCTCCCAAAACCCGCAAAATTTGAAGCTCGCGCAGGATTACACCGTTTATCTCAACAGCGTACACCATCAGAAGGTTCTGTTTCTCCGTTACTTGATATTATGAGCGTGAATTTCTTTTTCTTTCAGTGTTTTGATGGTAGTTTGCTGCTGTAAATGTTGTACGTCAAGTTGAAATCTTTTGATGGGAAGAGTGAGACTTAAATTAGGGTTTGGTAAAGGATTTGAGCAATTCTAAGATTAGGTATTCGAAAAATAGTTGACTGGACTGAAATAATTTGTATGGATAGAAATATAATCGAACGGGGTCGAGCTAAACATTGGAAAATTTGAGTTTGGCTCGAGTTTTATTTACGAAAAATATTGAAGATTCGCAAGCTCATAGCTTTACCGAGGCTAAACGAGCTTTCTAAATTTATATATTCCTCATTTCTTGTTTTATGTAACATACAATTTAGGAGAAATGTATAGTTAAAGTGCTTTTGAAGGTTAATTATTTCCTAAAATAATATGACATTTGTTTTTCTAAAATATTTTTTTCTTATTTTATATTTTATTTGAAATCATGTACTTCATTACTAGTTCAGGTATAAAATGATAAGGTAATTGTGAAAGTAATAGTTTTATATTAAAGAGTGAGCTCATGAGCCTATAACAAGTTTGTTCACAAGCTAATGAGCCGACTATTGTCAAATTGGAGCATGACTTGCTTATTTTGATTACCTTATTAATTGAGCTCGAACAAGCATTTAAAGAATGGAGTTTCAAGTAGCTCAAGAATGACTTGGCTCATTTACATCTTTTTTTTTTTTGGGATGTGATTCAATTATTGGTGCAAATTCTTGAATCTTTATAGGAATTTATACAGTTAGGTTGATTTATGATCAACTTTCTTGAATGTCGGCTGATTGAGAGCAGGATCTTTCATCTGTCATTGACACTTTGTCTATGTTAAAAAAAGTTCAAGTAGATGTTCGTTCTGCCATGTTATTTCTATGTGCAAGAATGTAGAAGGGGCAAGTATGGTAGGAAATGGTTTTGTTCCTTTGGGTTATGTTTCTTTTTGGAAAATGCGCTCTTTACTGTCGATGCATTGGCTTTTAAGATAATTCGTCTAATATTAGGAAGGACTCAACTTCGTTTTAGTAGCATTAGATGAGTTTGGCTTGGCTTTACCTCGAATACTAGCAATCATGATTGAGTAATGTTGAACTTTTTCTTATGGTTGTATTTTGGTAGTGCAACTTGCTTTACTATTAGGAACTTTTCATTTAAATTGCCATGTTTGCTGTACAGGAGTTGCTCTTCTCGTACAATATCGCAGTGGATAGGTCTGCTGAGATGAAAAAAGTACTTGGGAAATCTGCTGCAAGTGTAGGTCTCCAGCTGCCCGAAGTTTATCAGTCTTGATAGATGGTAAGAATGCTTATCTCCGTTGTAGTCTCGTAGAAATTTAACCATCAGATACCGTAGTGTTTCGAGTTTCAACTATTCTGAATAACTAAAATTATGTAATATATGTTTGTCTGAATAATCATCTCTCACAATTCCTGTTGATTATAGCTACACTACGTAGATTATGATTCAACTTTCAAGTTGTAGCTGGCCACGAGAGGAAAATATTAGTCTTATTCATGACAGCATTTAGTTAACGCACAAATCCGACACGTTAGCATTTATCTGCCAATCAGCATATATAGCATAATCTTGTTTCCGGGTTGCAGGTTTCTCTCCTGAGGTCAGATAAAAGTATGCGTTAGTCTAAGAAGTACTTCTATCGTGTAGATTTGGGAGCAGGTTTTCGAGTATGTTCAGTTCAAGTGCTGTGAAACATACTTATTTGTGCTCGCTTCCTCTTCTGTTTCCTCTGCAACTCTGGTGTCGCTGACCTCATTTATTTATGGATTATTATCAACTTATGACCTAAACTTTAGGGCGTTTGGACAATGGGACCAAAATACTACCGTGTAAAGAACCTGACATGAGATTTCTGACCCAAATGAAACAAAAGATGCCAGACTAGTGATATTTTCATATTTTTTTGCAAAAAGGCCGTGACATTTTTGCATAAATTGATAATAGCTCTTTCTCTGTTCATATGATGAAGCTTGCTTGCGACCCTATCTATACCTATATCTCCAATGCTGCTAAATGTTGTGCTTGTCCAAGCTGTGAAATCTTTGATGCATAATATTGTAAACTGGGAGCAATTTGAAATTGTACACTTTTATATGCGCAAGTTCCTCCTATTATGTGTAAATTCACAAGTTGAACAATCTTGATATTTCACACTAATCTTTCTAATTCATTTTTCTGCAGTCGAATCTGCAGCGAAGAAAACTGCTTTGAGGGGCGAAGACCTAGAATTCTAACCCGACTTCTTAAGACCAAAGAATCGGACGGAAAGGGGATATAAACTGATATTTACCCTTGTTTTTATTACATATTCTTTGAGCTTCACTTCCTGCTGCTGAAAACCCTTGTTAGTCCAATCTTCCATGTTTGATGAGTCTTCCGTTCAGTAATGTGGATGCACTTGTTAAATGGTTTATGAATTTATTATTAGTAAATAAAGGAAAAACTGTCAAATAAATCGCTAATTATGATCCGTTTTGCAATTTCAACACCATTTTTAAAAGTTGACAACAAAATCTATATATATATTTTTTCCCATTTAGAACTCAAATCAGTCATTAAATCATATTTTCAATAAAATTTTTATCGTTATTAAATCAAAATCGAAGAATTATATATCAAATGTTCCTCTATTCAAAAACATCAAACCCCATAAATTAATTGCACGAATGTATTTTATTTTAACAAAATGCTAAGAACATGATTGTATGTCGAATTTCACTTACATGTCGAAATCCTCTTGATTCCCAGTTCCTTCTTAATGAATTGATAAAAACGAAAAGCCAAATGGCCGAAAAAGCCACATTCCCAAAGTCGCCTGAATTCTAATTGCAATAAAAACATAATTTAATTGCCAACTTTTGAAAATAATGTTAGAATAGATCATATGAGAATAGATATTAGTGTGAGAATTGAGAATGAATTTAAGCCATTTAAGTTTATAGATCTAGGGTATAGATTTAATTATGAAAATGCAATAATAAATCGTAGGGTATGCTACACAATATCATAGTATCGTGTATAATAAGGATATTATAGTAAATTTACATTTTTTAAATTATGGTAGTTCCTAGTATTTAGGCTATTTTAAAGGTGAGTAAGATTCACGGTTATTTTATGATTATGGTAATTATTTTTTAAATCACGGTTATTATTTTTATTGAGTGTTTGATTCATCTATATCCTCTATAACCTAATTTGAAAACAGCAGTTCATGAATAACCATGGAAGACGCGGGTTTTTCTCATAGCTTTTGAAAAAAACGTTTAGCAATTTGTGTTATAATGAAAAATTAATATTCATTGCATATGATACACAGTTAATAGAATTTCGTTTTATTTTATGTTGCATATGAGATTTAGTTTTACTTATACATATTATTTCGTTTTTTTACTTTTTGATTGTTCTTTTATTTTTTTCTTCAGATGACAGATCTAATCAACACAATATTGATGAAGTTAATCCTCCAAATGAATATAATTGTATCTATGAAATAATTGATAGAATGTGATATTTATTATAATTTTCGTGAAGTTGATACAGTTTTTGCTTTACATCAGAGTATTAATATTATATGCATCTGTTAGTTTACTTTATAGCTTTTAGTAATATATAATGTTGCATTTTATATTTTTTTTGGATTTTAATGTTTACGGTATGAGAATGCATTTTTTTACTGTTTACTGTATGATCTTTATTGATTTAAAACCATTACTTTTAAAATTTTAGTAGCTACTGGTATATGTTTGAAATTAATTGATAGAATGTGTTATTTTTAAAAAATTTCGTCAAATATATACAATTTTGTTATGAATTGCACATGTTTCACATTTAATAGCTTCCTTTACATATATTGTTGCATTTTTGTTTTTTGGTATTGAACATTATGTATAATCATTTTTTTTCTTTCAGATGTCACATATAATCGACAGAATGTTGATGAATTTCATCATCAAAATGATTCTAATGGTATGTTTGTAAATAATTTTAGTTGTGATATTTTTTAAATTTTTCGGCGCCCAAAATTTTGTTAGTTGTAAACTAATATTGTTTGCATATATTAGTTTAATTCATAGCACTTAGATAGTAATTATGATGCATTTTGAAATTATTATTTTGTTTTACATATTCATTACTTTTTTAATTGTTTGTTCGATGTTTTGTTATTAATAATGTGTTCATTAATGTTGTTTTCATTAATTAATGTTGTTTTGCATCAGAGTCATACTTGTATTTGCATATGTTAGTTTAATTCATAGCTTTTAGTTTTATATAATGTTATAATTTAGAAATATGCGATATATACTTTTTTTACAGATTTGGATCAAAATCAACAGAAATCCGATGAACTTCACATACCAATTTGTCCTAATGACATTAAGGTTTTTTAAAAAGTTGTACACATTGTGTGTAATTTCGAATGTTTATTTGCTATATTCTATGTATTAAATATCTACATTTCGGTAAAACTGTTTGAATCATTAAAATTAGTGTAATAAACTGCTCGTATAAGTTGTTGCATTTGCTTATACGTCTGTAGCACTATTCAATACTAATATAGCATTTCGTTCTAAAAAAAAACATCAATAATGAAAAAATTGCATAGATTTTAAAAATAATGAAGCAAACTTATGGTATTGTTCATTGTATTTTTTTAAACCACAGTCGACTTATGTTTAATTGTAATTAAATATTATAAGAATATAATATTTTAGATTCTGCTAAAGATAAACATATTAAATCCAATATGAGTATAATAGATTCTACGATTATAGAATTTATATATATCAATAAAATAGAGCAACAATTATTTATAGAAAATTTAAGAATCAATACATATAAATGTATGCAAATTATAAGTAATAATATTTTTCCATAAATTAAGTTAGTACTTTAAAATTCATCGTTTAAAAAAAATTAAATATTTATTGCATTATTGTTGTTGCATGTCATAGTGTAATTCTTAGCTTTTCGTCTTAATTATTGTTGCATGTTATATTTTAGTTGCGCTAATTATTAGATACAAAGGCTGTAGTTCGGTTCATTATATACAAATAAGGAATATTGAATTTAGTTCACTCAAATATGTTTTAGATTGTGCAAAAGATAAACATATTAAATGCAATATATGCTTATAATAGATTATACAATTATAGAATTTTGATATATCAAAAAAATAGAGTAACATTTATTTATAGAAAATTTAAAAAGCAATAATGATAAATGTATGCAAATTATAAGTAATAATATTTTTCCATAAATTAAGGTAGTACTTATTTATAGTTTTATTGATGTTGCATGTCATAGTGTAATTCATAGCATTTCGTATTAATTAATTTTGCATGGTATAGTTCGTTTTATTATATAAAATAAGGAATACAGAATTTAGTTTACACAAATATGTTTTAGCTTTTGCGAAAGATAATCATTTAATATGCAGCGTTTTATAAGTATAGAAGCTATAATTATAGTATTTATTATATATCAACAAGACAGAACTACATTTGCATTTAATAAAAGTAATAATAAATACTGATAAATGTATGCAAATTATCAGTAATTATATTTTGCATAATTGAGACTTTTACTGATAAATTTATGGAGAATGAGGTTGGAACCAATGTCAATACTGAAGAATACTCATTAAAATTATAAGTTCTTAGCAGAAAATACTAAAGAATCCTGGTGAAAATATAAATTTAAATGTCACTAGGAAATTACATATAATACTATCAAGTAAACAGCAAGCTTTCTGCTTTGAAATTTCGGTCAACACAAATACTACGGTAATAAGCATTTGCTTTCGCCAAAACTTCATTCTTCATGATGTTGTGTTCCCAACTCATAATTGCTGCGCAGTAACGAAATGCAACAAGTTATACAAACAGTTTATTACACTAATATTGTATATCAGTAAATATAAGTAACATGTAGATACTTAATGTCCAACATATATTAGTATAGGTGCTATTTTTTTTAAAGAAACGATAAATAATGTGCTATATTTATTTTATTAAATGCAACATATCATTAAATAAATGCTATAATTACTAACAACGACACACTAAAATCATTATTAGAATATACAACAGTTTAACTTTATATCCCTAAAATTTTATATTATTATAATATTTAATTACAATTAAACATAAGCTGAATGTGGGTTAAAAAAATACAATGAACAATACCATAAGTTTGCTTCATTATTTTTAAAATCTATGCAATTTTTTCATTATTGATGTTTCCTTTTTTAAGAACGAAATGCTATATTACTATTGTAAAAGTGCTACATACGTATAAGCAAATGCAACAACTTATACAAGCAGTTTATTACACTAATTTTAATGCTTCAAACAGTTTTACCATTGAGGTGCTAAATATTTGAATATTTTATTTTAAACCTACTTAATAGCAACATATTTTTAAATAATGTGAAGCAATATATACTAATATTATGCTACAAATACTTTACAGTTGTAAAAAGGTTTTACCATTGATGTGCAATATTTTTGAATCATATATGTTATATTACAACTTAACATTAGCTACGTATTTTGAAGAAAGTGCAACATTAAACACCGATAGAATTAGACATTTATTTTTTTATTGTGCAACGTTTTTACATTATACGTGCAATATATTTGACTATCATATGCTACATTACAAATAATCATTAGATATATTAATAAGAAAATGCAACAATAAATCACGATACTAATATATTTTCTGTTTAATGCAACAATTTTACCATTTATGTGCAATATATTAAGTGATAATTTATGATTGAAGATAAACAAGAAACAAAGTGCTAAACTCAAATGTAGGTGTAATATACCTGTTTCTGGATCAGCGATCTGCTGCTTTTCATTTGCTTTGTTAATAGCCAAACTTTTTCCTCTTTTCTTTGTAACTTCTTCAGTAACTTTAGCTTTACCCTTACCACGATCTACAAATAAATTAATATTTAATTAACAAATTGAATATTTTACAATATAAGGTAGTTATTGAGGATGTCAGATTAGATATGGAAAGATAAAAATACAAATGCAATGACTAATACAATTAATGCAATAACTTATTCATAAAATGCAATAGGTTATAGCATAAACAAATTATCAAGATAAGATTTGACAATTATCAACAAAAATCAGCGATTTTATAATTCTCAACAAAAATACACAGAAATGCTAGGATTAATATAATTAATGCAATAAATTATTTATAAAATGTAATAAGTTATATCGTAAAAAAATTATCAAAATAAGATTTGATAATTCTCTACAAAATACACAGCTTCGACAATTCTCAACAAAACGCATAGAAATTCAAGGATTACTACAATTATTGCAATAAATTATTTATAAAATGCAATACGTAATAGCAAAAAACAATTTTAAAAATAAGATTTGATAATTCTCAACAAAATACACAGAATTGATAATTCTTAACAAAACACACAGAAATGCAAGGATAAATACAATTAATGCAATAACTTATTTATAAAATGCAATACATAATAACATAAAAAATTATCAAAACAAGATTTGATAAAACTCAACAAAATACACAGATTAAATAATTCTCAACAAAACACACAGATTTGCTTATTCTCAACAAAATACATTTATTTGAAAATAATCAACAAGATAAACATATTTGCAAATTTACCTAAACAATTACGTGCAAAATTTAAAACACAGCAAACGTATCTGCTGTGAATGGGACGAAAAATTTACAGAAAATTTAGATTTACACTTACCATCTTTACGTTGTACAACTCTGCTTCGTGTATTACTTTGTTTTTCCTCAGCCATCGTTTTTTTTTTGTTCGTAACGAGGACCAAAACTCAGGAATAATCAAACGCAACTACTTCACAAACGAGCTCCTGGAAATAATGAATGCGATCTTCTTGAAAAGGCAAAGGATACAGACCGATGGAGTATTCAAGGAAAGGAAGACGAAAGGAACAATTTTTTCTACAAACTTTTGAATGCTGAATATGGTATAATGAATTCAAGGAAAATAAAGAGACGTCTCTTCACATTCAGTAAATTGTTTCGGTAATTGTGTAGATGCAGAACATATCTTTAGAAAGATTTAGAAAAGATACAGAAAGTGCATAGATTATGAAAGAGAATATATCTATGGATTTGTTAATATCTTGAAAACTGGACATGCATTAGTGCTTCATAAATTTTTTCTTTTCTTCCCAATTTTAACCCCAACTACTCGCTTAGATTAATTCTGTAGTATTTTGCAATAACAATCTGTACCGTCCTTTGTATTAAAAATCAAGGATTGAGATTCTTTCTTATTTCTTACACATATATATATTCTCACCATAACTCCTCCCTCTCTCTCTATATATATATATAGAGTTTGGTTCAAATAAGAACCATTCTTATCCTAAAAACTAAGAACCAAATGAATTCGTTATGAAAGTTGATGAATCCGTTGAGAAAGTTAATGAATTCAAAAATTCAGATTTTTTCATCCGGGTTCGAATCATATGAGAGGCGAAAATTCTATTTTTTTGGATTCAGTAATTTTCCCAGTGGAATCATCAACTTTCACTGTGAATTCATCAGTTTTTGGTTCTCACGTTCTCACAATAAAAATGGTTCTCACGTTAACCCTCCCCTATATATATATATATATATATATAGAATTTGGTTCAAATAAAAACACATTCAAAAATAAGAAATGAGAACAAATTTTCACCATTGATTTTTGTATAGATATGTCAAATTACTACACACTCCTTAAAATTTGAATAGGTATTTCAATACAAAGGCACAAAATATATCCCGACATATCATTACCAAAACAAATCAACGGCTCCTGTTTCATATCTCCGAGCAGGTTAAGGAAACAGCTACTCTTCGAACACGAAGACTACGTTATTCTTCTTTACAAAATCATGCGTTGTATGATCAACCACCTGCACATAAACAAACCCCACACACTTACATTCATTCTCCAAATCAATATATGAAAAATACAATAATTCTACAAAAAAACATTAGGTGCTCACGTTGGTGTTGCTCAGTTCCAAATTATAGAAGTCCATCGCCTTCTCGAGAAACAACGGCCCGGCATGCCAGGTGCCGCGATCAAGCTTCAGAAATTTGGGACCCGAAACCTTGAAAACGCGCACGCCATCAACAGCCGGAGGGACGTAGGAGTGACCGCAGCGCGATTTCACTACGTTTTCTGCTATGGTTTCGCCCGGATCAACGAGAGATGGCTTCGCGACTCCAAGATACCAGACGTGGCCACCAATGGAGCCGAGGCACTGGGTCACGCTCGCATGGTGCGTGATCGTGGAGAACTCGAGAGGCCTGTCCTCCAGATGCATGATGTAGAACCTGATCGAGCAAATTAATCCAGGCCGAAAAGTTGAATTAGCCCTTCATTTGTATATGATATTGAAGAAGGAATACAAGATCTCCTATTACACTATCGGGTCACATATCATATTTCACTATCATCAATACATGCTGTGCGTATTGAATATTATACCATAGTAGCATAGCTTCCACTCCAAAGACAACCTTATTTTTCTATTGGAAAATACCATTTCTATCACAATATTTGACTTCTTGTTTTTCAAAATATCATGCTGTTTTATTTTTTGGCTATTGGCAAGCAAAGTTTTCAACATTCTTTGATAATGACACGAGGTCCAATCCGGCATCAGAAAATCCACGTGACATGCCAGACTGGTGTGAAAATATATGTATGACGCCATAGGGGTGGTGCCACATATCCGGTTTGCAGCATGGATTTTCTGATGCGGAATTTAGGCTTTGTGACATTATTAAAAAATGGTGGAAATGTTGTGTTTCAATGCACCAAAAGTTAAAAAGCATAACATTATTGGAAAAAAGATTAAACGTTTTGACAAAATATGATATTTTCTCGTTTTCTTTTACCACAAAATTTGAAGCCTATCATTTTACTCTAAGCCTCAGCCAATAGACTGCATTGCTTACCCTTTCAAAAGAAGGCTTCTTTGATTACTGAAGTATTTGGATTGTTAAAAGAGCTTTATATCTTGGATGAAGGTAAAGTTATGGTGTAACGAGCCAATCCGAACACTGGCAGGCTCGAGCTAGATTCAAGCTTCTATAGTTTGAGCTTGGCTTGAATCAAACTAAGTTCGCGCTCATAAATGACTCATTTATGAATTTGAACGAGTCTAGCTCGAGCTTGACTAGCAAAACATATAACAGAGTTCGAGCACATTACAGGAGATGAACATGAGTTTGTGAATCATATAAATTCAAAAGGTTAAAAAGAATACAGTCGAATTCAAGTTCAAATTAATCAAGATGCTTGAAGGTATATAAAACAAACCAAACTTGAGCACAAAATCACGAACATATAAAGGGGAAGGTTCACATGCTCATATTTGGGTACCTAAGCTAGAACATGACTTGTTTATTAAACTTCTAAATTATCAAACGAACTTTGTTCGATCAAGATTCGAGTAGCTCGAAAATACACATCTTTACTCAAATTTAGAGTTGAAAATGTCTCCCAAAATTTCATTATCAATTTTGCGTTAAGGTATCCAAACACAATTTTCATTCATAACAAGATTTTCAATTGAATTGCACAACGTTTTCTCCATAAACTTTGTTCTTGCTATAACATAAAGGGATTAAAATATAGCATCAAATTCATCATATATTTATGCAGGCAATTGCATAATAATAATTCCTAAACTTCCAAGTAAATTCCATGAGAGAGCAGCTTAAGGGCATGAAATTTCTCAAGGCCTAACATCAGTTAATACATATGCACTTATGTATTTGTCTGTGTGTGTGTGTGTGTGTGTGTGTGCGCGCGTGGGAGAGAGAGAGAGACCTGGGAACGCCACGGGAAAGGTCGAGCTGCGCGTCGCGGGGCCCGAACTCGTCGCCGTCCGGCGACGCCTCGATGACTTGCCCAAATTCTTGGAAGCTCTCCGGCGTGGCTTCAATGGGTTCCAACCTAGTCACCGCCGGAGAAGAAGACGCCGTGGTCTCGCCGGTGGCTTTCGCTGCCATCAGCCGACGGTACGAGGAGGAATGTACCGATGGCTTCCTGATGAAATCAGTGCTGTGGGGATAAGATTGCCGGCAGGCAGGAAAAATAGGTGTCAGGCTCCAGGCGGCCGCGGTGGAGGTGGATTTGGGCGGCGGGAGGGGCAGTTGAGGTAATGCCACCCACTTCATATAGCAGCAGGCTACCCTGCCCACCACTTATATGATAATATGCATTTTCGTTTTATTTATTTATGCTTGCATATTTATCAAATACTTATTTAATAATATATTATATATTTCATCCGTTCCACATAAGATAGTTTGTATTCATTTTTAGAGTGTCTCATTCAAGATGATATGTTTCTTTTTTAAGAAATAATCATTTCTTCAAAAATTATGGGATCTATCTACTTTTATCCCTTTAATCATTTTATACTGTCCTCGTAAAAAATCGTATCGAAAAGAAATGAGTCATATTGGATGAGATGAAGGGAATAGTAACTAACATATTTTGTATGCTAGCATTCCTCCCTTTAGGAACGACTTAACTAATCCAGTAGAAATTTCATGATTGATAAGTTACAGATTCCAAGTCTTTTTAAATCAGAATTTAGAACAATAATCTACAAAAAAAGAACAAGAAATAAAAGCTAAAATCAGCAACCCACTAATTAGACGACTCCAAATTAGGGGTGAGCATTCGGATTTCGGTTCGGATTTTTGTCTAATCCGAACCGATCCGAAAATTTGAATTTTAAGAGAGAAAAAAATCCGATCCGAACCGAATATCCGAAAATCCGAAATCCGAAAATTCGAATTTTTTATAAAAAAATCCTAACCGAACTGAAAAATCCGAAATTATGAAAAAATCGAAAATCCAAAACCAATTTTTGTTAATTCTTATATATATTTATATTAAATTTAAAAATATTTAAATAAAATATTATTTTTATATATAAATTATATATAATTTGGATTTTCGGATTTTTTTGGATTTAAAAAATTCAATCCGATCCGAAAATCCAAAATTTAGAAAAATTTCAATCCGATCCGATCCGAAAATCCAAAAATCCGAACCGAATTTTAAATTTTGGTTTGGTTCAGATCGGATATTCGGCTTTGATTTTTTGCTCACCCTACTCCAAATGATTATATTAATTGTAGGTATTTAAAAAGATGTGTCCCTAGGATGCAATTCTTAATAAAATCCCATTTGAAATTTCAATATAATATGTAATAAATATGAATTTAATGTTTGTTAAGGGTTGAAAACTGTGGAATTAAGCATTGGAATAGAAAAATAGTAGAAAAGTAGACCGAGTGGACAAGTTTTTTTTATAGAAAAGAAAATTTGATCTAGTTCGATTTAACCGAAACTGAGATTCGAAAATAATATGAAATTGGATTGAATTGAAATTTATTCCGGTTTGATTTTTTAATCCTAAATCCAAAATTCCCAATGAAATAAATCAATTCAATTTCAATTTAATTTTATCGACCCTTATTCAATACAAATAATTAACACCACACAAATAAAAAAACATGATACAATATCTTATTCCATATCTAAAAATACAAATAGTCGTTTAATTAGTGGGGTGCTGACTTTAGCATATTCTTTTTGAGAGAGTGTTGTTATGACTTATGAGTGACTTGATCTAAAAAGCTTCGAATATATAATATACTCCCTCCGTGCCATTATTGTTGGTTCGTTTATCTTTTTTGGGTTGTCCGCTATGTTGGTCCGCTCCAAAAATAAAACAATTTTACACTAAAAAGTCCCTCGAATTTCGATCACATACTACTTTACACACAAAACATAAATCTTCTTAATCTACGCAGAAAAGAAAGGAGTAACAATGTTAAGACAAAGGCAGTATCATTACTTTATATTCAACTAGGTCAATAATAATTTTTTTTTGGATAATATGAGTTGCGATAATAATCAAATCATTTTTAAGTTGGTTGGGTGACTTGGATTGATTTTTTAAGGCCTACAAATATATTATATAGTCCACCCAGTTCATTTGTTGGGCCGAATCGTGATCTTCAGGCCCATAATTTTTTAGAACTCTATTAATTTGTTATAATATAAATGAAATTTGAAAAAGTGAAACATCACTTTTGAAGTTTTGGACCTAGCACCTAATGGACAGCCAAAAAATCAAAAGAAAAGAATAATATATAATTTAAATATGTACTCCCTCGGCCCACCATATATATATAGTCCTAGTTTTTGCTTCTAGGAGTTTAATAAATGCAATGAATGTAAAATGAGTAAAGAATGATACATACAAAATAAAATATGTTATATGAGTGCAAAACATGGGCTATGTGTTGTTTTTTTTAAATAAGTGGATTGAGTGTGAGTAAAATTGTCAACTTTTGGACAAAGTCCATGTCTGTAAAAGGAAAGTGAACAAATTTTGTAGACGTATCGAAATGGAATTAAATAAACAAATATAAAAAACGTACGAAGTATTATTTAATGAAAAGTAGTTGAAAAATTGAAACCATGAGTGCATGACTCACATGTTTATTTATCTTAACATAAAAATCAAAATACTTATCATGCATTATTTTTGGTGGGAAATTCAAATGTATTGATGGGTTCACTTAACAATCAAGGTTTTCCTCAAAAATGTTGGCTTTATCGAGACAAGAATCTTAGACATGAATAAAATAATGAGATTAACATGCTGTGAGGCTAGTTGGTACAATTATTGGATGAATTTTCAATACACTAACACAATGTTTTCAAGAAAAAGAACAAAATATAATGATTTCCTAATCTTTATCTTGATTAAATTCATAGAATTTTTTTTGTCCATGTTCATACTACATTATTTTAGTTAACGTGTCACTTCTTTGTTTACAGCTGTCAATTTTTCGAATGTACCATCAAATAGTCATGGATGATTGCTTTATAACGGTACTCATATTGTTGGGCTTTGATGCTCGAGAAAGTCAAAAATTGATTGAAAATTAACTTATGATCTAAATACACAGTTAAAATAGATTGGAGATAGATGAGAGAGAATCTTCATTTTGATCTTTATTTCTATCAACAAATACGATATTTTTATTACATATACTTTTTCTCTGAGTTATTTTTCTAATTGCCCAAAAAATTATGGAACGAGTTTACTAAAAGTTGAAAGATTCTGATATTGTTAAAATATTTTGAAAATTTAGTCTAATTTATAACAAGATTGAGAGGTTAGGATTTAAATAGCAATCCATCCTTCAATTTTATACTTACAACGTTCAACCAACCCATGCCAAAAAACTAATGGAAATAACAAGTAGGATTTTGTGAAGATGCATCATATATGATATACTCCTTCCGCCCAGTGACCAAGTGAGGAATTTTTTCCTGGGGTCCCAATTAATTATAATTTTAAAAGTTAATAAAATAATAATTATTTAATAATATAATGAGTTTATTATAATCCTTTTAGAAATTTGATTGATAATATTAATTCACATATAAAACTATATTATTTGCATATATCTTTTATTTTATCAATATAAAATAAATTATAGAAAAAGAAAAGAAATAGCATTTTATCAACATAAAACAAATTATAGGAAAAGATAAAGGAAAGAAAATATATAACTAAAAGGAATCCAACTAAGATCTCTTAAATGAGAGATAAAAATCCTAATCCATTACACTACAATAGATTTAGTTATTAAATATTAAATATTTATAGAGAGCATACATGTTTAGCTGAGAATTAATTCATATAGTGTTATTATTTGTATACATATTTTATTTTATCAATATAAAACAAATTATATAAGGAAGAAAAAAGGAAAAAAGATCCCAAAATAAAGAGAAGAAATAGAATAGAGAGAGGGAGAAAACACAAACCAAAAGGAAAGAAACTGAGAAGGAAAAAAAAAAGAAGGAAAGAAAGAAAGAGAGGAAAAAAAGAAAGAAAGAGAGGAAAAAAGGAAACGAGAAACAGAAGAGAAAAAAAGAAGGAAAGAGAGAGAGAGAAAAACAAGGAAAGAACAAAAAAAAGAAGGATAGAAAGAAAGGAAAAAAAGAAGGAAAGATAGGAAATAAAGAAACGAGAAACAGAAGAGAAAAAAAGAAGGAAAGAGAGAAAAGCAAAAAAGAAGGAAAGAAGAAAAAAAAGGGAAGAGATGCCGCCTGCGAGGGTCGAACTCGACTATCCAAGAATTCAAAGAGGATCTTAACCAACAAGCTAAAACAAACGCTTTTGATATTATATTACATATAAAATATATAGTTCTTTTTCAAAAAAAGTTGGCCCCCAAGCCCCTATGTGGCTCCGCCCCTGCTTTCCGCCCCACTAATGTTGGCTCATATATCTTTTTGAGTTATTCCATTATTGTTGATTTTTTTACAAAAAATACTTCAAATTTCATGTCTCACACTACTTTACATACAAAATACAACGTTCCTTAATCCATGTGTTCAAAAGCAATGAGCCAACATTAACGAGACGGAGATAGTATTTTATTGTAGAGATTTCTGGTCATCAATCTATTCGAATTTATTCTTTTAGCACGTAGTATTATATTATAATCAACTATCATGGACTAATTTAAATATGAAAGAAATAAACTCCAATCTATTTTATTTTAGATATTTTATGGTCATCAATCAATTCAAATGAATAATATTTGTTAGTCATTATATTATAAGAAAAATTTACAATTCCACGATCATGGACTAATTTAAATGTGAAACAAAAGAAATTACTGCACGTATATTTCTTTATGTGATTGAATGAACGTGTAGTCGTTCTAACATAATAAAAGACGAACATAAGTAGAACTTTTCTCGATAGAAATATAATAAAATGGACTTCGTGTCAATTTCACTTTGGTTAATTAAACTTTTATTTCATGTTAATCGACATATATTGTCAGGCAAATGCTAATTCACAAAACACAATTTACATATATACCTTCGAATTAAAGTGTATTTTTACTTAGATCCACACTAATTAATTTGAGAAAAATAAACTCAAATTATTTCACATGAAAATAGTCTATTATCTAAAAATGATGCAACTATGTTTCTCACGTTGGTATTATTTCATTGAATAATTAGGCTGTTCAAAACTCATAGGAACATTAGTCACAGTCATCAATCAAATCAAGATTAGTACTTCATCTATCTCATTATTGTTGGTTCGTTTTCATTTTTGGGTTGTCACATTAAATTGGTCCGTTTCCAAAAAAATGAAACTTTTTACACTAAAAATGTATCGAATTTCGTGTCATACACTATTTTACACACAAAACATAATTCTTCTTAATCTACATACAAAAAAAAGAAAGAGGTCATGGACATTGGAACGGAGGAGGGAGTACTACTTTTCCTAATATGATATTATGAGATGAATCTTCTAATTTGATCGTGATGAAATATCGTTTGTTGATCGTGATGAAATAGTAATAAAAAATAAATAGGTGTTTCGGATGCCATTCAATTTTCTTATATAGAATATCTAAAAAGGTGCCATAGCATATAAATTCTTAATTTTACCAATCATATTATTGGATGGTTATGATTTTTTTTAATAATGCATAGATCCACGATCCTGTAATTAATAAGAATACATTTGAAAAGAAAGCACAAGATCTTTCTTTTCTTTTCTTTTTCAAATAAGGTTGCCTCTTTTATACATAAAACAAATAATTATCATTTAAATCACAAAATTTGACCTAATTTGCAATTTTGATCTTACTTGTACAAGTTAATAAATACATTTTAGAGACATGAACCTTTTAAATTCTTGTCATTTTTTGCAATTTAAACTCCAAATTTTCTAGTGACCTAAACTTCCAAATTCTTGTTATTGGAGACCTTGATTTGAGAAATCAAAGGCTGATTTTTCACGAACTCGAGCGAAGATGAATATTTTGGTATATGAGTCGACACTGGTAATGATAGTTTAACGGTAATTGCTAAAAACTATCAATGATATTCCTTGTCATTAACAAGTATTGGATGTCGACTCATATATATGCCATAACATTCAGCTTCTCCAACTCGTCAAAGTCCAATCATTGGAACGACGAAAATTTGGAAGTGTGATTCACCAAAAATTATGGAGAGTTTTAATTGTATAAATTTAAAGAACTAAATACTAAATTTTTGTGTTCTGAAAATCAAATAAAAATCATAAATGTGACCAATATTTGTAAATTAAATAACAATTAAGAAAATAAAAGGTTGGCTTCCACGCCCAACACGAGCTCCAGCCACGCTTCAGTCACTAATTAGGACAAACAAAATAACACGATATCAATTTTTCGCTGCACGTGAACAGTTGTGTTTTTAGTCCGCATCGGACAGCTGATTATGCCACGTGAACTCTTATATATAGTGACGTTCAAACAATTAATTCTAGAATCGAAATGTAAATAATGCTTGTACATTTGTATAAGTACCCTCAACTAATGCATGGGTGATTATTTAATGTTCTGATCACAACATTCTAAATTCCATTATATATAGTAGTGTAATCTAACCAAGTTAAATATAACATCATCGTCAAATCAAGTTTGGTTTGTTTAGATCGAAATTAGTCTCGAGTTTTATTTATCGAATATTTCGAGTTCACGAGAAAGTTATTCGAGTTTGTTTGATCGAACCCAAACAAACTTTCTAAATTTATATATATGTTTAGAATATTGATTATTTTATTTTAAAATAAATTATTTTTATCCATAATAACACAATATATTTATTGATTTCTTATAACAAATATAAATAGTTAGAGATTTAACACAATAATTACTAATTATAGAAAGAAAATAATTGTATCTAGTTAATAATTCTATATTTTCAAAGTAAATCGCTTAACGAACTTGTTCATGAGCTAACGAATATTCTACCATCATCTAAACTTGGTTTGTTTAGTTAATGAGTTTCACTAAACAAACTCGAATGAACTTTTATCGAGCCGAGCTCCGAATAGCTCACGAATAATTTGACTCATTTACAGCCCTAATTATATATCTACAGATAAAAAAGAAAAAGTTAAATAGAATTTTTTTATTTGTCAAATAGTAAAAGTTAATGACTTGCTTACAGAACAGTATAGTACCATGAAAATAATGGATGGCTGTAACAAATAATGTGACGCCACGTATTTTTTTCATTTATATATAAATGTACTATATCTATTATAAATAATTTTTCTTTACAAAATTTAGTTACCTATTATATACTTATTACAATTTCAAAATTAATATGTGAAAATAAAATTGAGATATCTAGTAAAATTTATCGGACTCGGGTTTTATGTATATATAATTAACATGATAAAATTAAACACTAATTCATTAATTGATTATTTATGTATTCGTATCATACTTCTATGTCGTGTTAAAAATTACAAACTCTAATCTGTCATCCCTTTATTTTCCCAGTCAACCATAAGTTCTGATAACACGTTACACTTGGATGCTTTTGATATGATTCACGTATTAAGTGACTATACAGTCCATATCTTTTGAAACTTTACAAATTCAATGTATAGATTTGACCAGCTATTTTATGCATGTACCTCAATAAACATTTCATAAATTCTACTCCCTTCGTCCCCCTAACATTGGCCAGGGTCACCCCTAAAGGTAGGTCACTATGGGCGATCGCCCAGGACCTACCATTTCAGGAGACCCAAATTACCTAAAAAAATTAATTTTACTTATAGAAATATACTTTTATTTGAATCTAAAATATTATAACACTTAAATAAAATCTCTTTTTTAAAGGCTTAAAATATTAAATTTTTCTATATTTTTCTTATAGATATATGTCTTTATTTTGTCCCAAAATATATTAGAAAATATTGATATTGATGTGATTATTAATGATTTTGCATCTGTAAAAACTCGAATAAATTGTTTTTTTTATGATATCGTACTATAGATGATATTTGAGATATAGAAATATAAAGAAGATGAAAAGTAAGTTGTATATGTTTTTGATAATTTTTTATTATCTATTTTTACTTATAGATCATTTGGATTTTACATAAATTTACAAATTCAATTTATTTTATAAGTATAATATAAGGGGCCCTTTTGGATGGTCTACTGGTAAAGTGAGTTCATGTGACCAAAAGTCATGAGTTCAAACCTCACTATCACCTCTATAGGTTCAAATATGGTTTAGTCGTCCTGTGTGGTTTACAAACTATTGCAAAGGAACGTAAGTTTTACCTAATACGTACAGAAGATAATGACCGAGGGTTTTCTATGAATTTTAAAAAAGAGGACCTATAAAATATCAGAAACAGGATTGATGTTGGCTCATTATTTTTGGATACTTGGATTAAGGAGAGTTGTGTTTGTGTGTTAAGTAGTGTGAGATATGAAACTCGAGACGCTTTTTAGTGTAAAATTCTTTCTATTTTTTGTATGAGCCAACAATAATGGAATAACCCAAAGAAGTATAAAAGTCAGTATTAGTGGGACGGATGAATTATTAATTATGAAAGATTAATCAAGTATCAATTAAATCAGATTCTTTTTTTTTTTGGGGGACATGATCATACATTGGATCACATTTTTTCATTTTTTTTTCTCTTCTTGGAATTAAAATGAGAACATATATAAATCCATGCAATAGGAGAATTGCTGATAGCAAATTTTGCTAAAAAACGAAAGTGAGCACTAAAAACATGAGATAATCTAAACTTGTAAGGACGTCCTCACCTAAAGAATACATGAAGACCATACTCAATTATAGTTAATAACTCTAATTAGATATTAATAAACTCTAATTCATAATAATAAATTCTAATTCAGTATGATCCACACACGTCCTCACATGAAGCCGTCTTCCACATAAATTTTGGGGAGAAAATAATGGTCGGAATTTGAATCTTAGGCCTCAATCTTTACGTAAAGATAGCTATGTCACTATTCATGACTCATGATATCCCTAGAAAGAAAATCATGATCTATGTATGTAGAATTATGTTCACGTGCAACATATTAAAACATCGTGTTATTCTTGAAAACATTTTTCTAGAGTCATTTTGAAATTGTAAATTTACTAAAACATCATGATTTAATTGATAATTAATCCTTTTACAAATAGTATAATAGAATAATTAGTTAGTTTTATTTTCATTGTACAATTTACACTTCTATAATTTTTCTAATATTCCTTTTATTTTTGGGTCGATATAGAAACAATTTGTAAATAATGAAAGACAAACCTGAATCGTGTATCTTATTTATTTATTTATTATTGGATCTTTTGCGCTGTAAATAATTAATTGTAATGTGAATATGTCTAAGCAATTCAAAATAAAGCGTATCAAATTAATTAATAAAAGACATGCATTTCTGATTGAGACCACGATAATGAAATATCCTTTTTAATTTAACGCATGAAATAATCTAAAAAGTAAACTATTATGAAATATAGGATTCTTGAAGAAAAGGACAATAGAATAATCAAAGTTAGTTGTAGTAGGAAAATATATAAATCAATTTGTTGTGCATTGACATCAGCTAGTCCACTTTTTCGACTATCCAATATATTTTCTTGGCCGGTTTCCTAATATAGTTAAATCTGATCATATTTGAAAATTTAAATTTTGAAATCTAGTTTTATTTTTTTTTTTTATTCTAATGATAAGAATTTGATTAAAGTGTCCTTACCGTTTCCATATTTAATACTACCTCCGTCCACCAAAATCGTTCATTGATTTTGGTGGCATGGGTTTTAATAAATTGTAATGAGTATAAAAATGTATGCCATGAGGATAATAAATGAATATATTAATGGATATTGACTATTGAGTGTAAAAAGGTGGGTCATAGGTTGATTTTTTGTAAATAAGTATATAAGTTTAGGGTAAAAATGTAAAGTTGATGTTTCCAAAAAAAAGTGAATATTTTTATGACTACTAAAATTGGTTTTAATTAAACGAATGATTTGATGGAATTACAATAGTATTTTATTTTCGGAAGGATAAACCACCACCTCTTATTAATTCTTAGAATCACAAAAAAAAGCTCGCAGAGCCACGCATGCAACTGTGATCTCCAACACCATTTGTTGGTAAACAAGCATTTCATGATATAGTTTAAAAGCATATCAATGGCATTGTTTTTCGTTAATATGTTCATGATCAAAGCATGGTATATCCTGCTTTAAAAGCATTTCATGATTAAGTACAAAAATATTTCATTGGTATTATTTTAATCTATTTTTGTGTTTAACAGTTGAAATGAGCGTTGGTGAGAACGGTGAATACATTCCATTGCGTGACATTAATTTGAGGTCTTTTGTCACAAAAATATTTAAACCTAAAATATGAAAGCATTTAAACCTAGAATTTTAATTAAGAATAATGCTATGTACTTCAACCACAACAACATAATGTAATTTATCACAAAAGAGGTCAAACCTAAAATACGAAAGCATATTCAAATAAGTCATAAAACATACATATATAAAGTTCGAAAGTATTTAAATGTAAAATAATTGTATACAAATTTCATGTTTTAAAACATATTTTTTTTCAACACAAAAATCCCGTTTTTAATTGAGGTGGTAAAATTAGTTGCGTCAGTTTTTATATTTAATTAGGAGAAAAAACTGTAACCATTTTTAAATATACATCTAAATTAGTTATATGCACATTTCTTTATATAGTTGTGCATTTGTGCATTTACGTCATAATTTGTACATTGAATCTGAAACCTTCATATTGATTTATCAAAAATTGATATTTTGTTCTCATATTTATACAATAAAGAGTGTCCACACGATAACCACTCCATATATATATATATATATATATATATATATATATGAATGATATCAAATACAAACCAATCTTAAAGATAAAATAAGAACCGAATTCACCTTGATTCAGAAAGATCTACAATGAGAATTCATCACCTTACTTGATGGATCGATTCAAACGCATGGATTAACGGTTGAGATTTAATTTCGTAATTTTTCTAGCGGATTTGTTTTGTGTGTTCATCGGTGTGGATTATTGTGCAAAGACTAGTTAACCTTCTTATATATATATATATGAAAGATATGTTAAACTAATATATTTAGTGATATGTGCTACGAAAAGATGAAATATATACTAAACTAATATATGCAACATAATTAATTTTCACCGATTCGATCCCATGAGGCGAAAATACAAATATGAAAGATATTAACTTTGCACTTACATATCTATTCTTGTTTCCTACGCTTATTTCTATTCTTACATGAACCATCCCCTATATATATATATATATATAAACTTCTCCTGTCGATTCAGTTGCATATGTCTTTTTACGGTTGAGTTTGTCTTTCTAGATAAAGAAAACCCCCTTTTTCGATTTTTTAGATATTAAAACATCTTTCATCAAATCAAATAAATAAAAACTAATTACATGCCATCCCAATAATACTTTTTTAAAGATAATGGCAACATACCCTATAAATAAACCCTCTACTCAACATTATTATACAGTACTCTTCAAAATTCTAACCCCACCCTTACCCCCTCGATGAATCACCCCACCACCACCTCCACCGCCGCCACGGCGGATCTAAAAGCAGAACATTGGCCGTACGGCGTGTCTCCGACATCACCAACTTTGTCTCCACCTCAGCCGGCAGCGGCGATCGTCACTCCATGTGCTGCTTGCAAGATGCTCCGCCGCCGCTGCGCTTAACAAATGCGTGCTGGCGCCGTACTTCCCTCCCGATGAGCCGCTTAAGTTCGCCATTGCTCACCGGATTTTCGGAGCTAGCAACATTATTAAGCTGTTGCAGGTATATTTAATTATTATTAAATTAATTATCTCTGCTTCGATGTGGACATAACGACCATAAAGTCGTCGTGAGATCCAATACCGTTAAAGTTTTGAAGGTCGAGATATTCTATGCACAATCAAGAATGATGTCCGGATTTTTTTTTAAAATTTTGTAATTTTTACTCCTTAGCCCGAGTTAGACATTCCCTCTTCGGAAACCAAGACCTTTGATGTTATTTGACGTACAATAATTTCTATATGCCTATTATGAATCTGCACTCCTTGGTATCGATAAACCTTTTGGATCTTATTAACCAAAGAGATACGACTTTGCACTATAGTTGGCTCAGCACCAATCAAGAATGCCCACGGCATTCCGAAGAATTCTTGTTATGGTGATAGTTTGGAATTATATTATGACATTGTAACTTGTTATGTTATGCAGTTTTATTTTAATATATTCATGTTCCCATTTCCTTTTCAATTACTCGCACATATTATAGGTGCACGTATAAGATACAATGTATACGTGGTCATATCATATTTGGTGGTAAAATACGAAATTGAGTAACTATATAAATAGAGAATTTTACGTACTTCATATGTTTGAACGATATGTTTTTTTATTGAAAATTTTATTATATCTCATTTAAAGTTCGTTTTATCCAATGAAGGTCGGGACCATACTTACTTAATGATGGAAAAATAGAGAAATAATTACTTGATGAGGAAGTAAGAATTATTCGTAGTTGACTAAAATTTGCTTGAACGTATAGTTTCTATATACTTCATAATATATATATATATATATATATATATATATATATATATATATATATTATTTAATTATTTTATTATGGTGTAGTTTTGATTTTTATATGATAGAGAGATTAAATTTATTTATTTATTTATTATCAATATTGGTGTTAAGTTTCCTTGATAAAATATCTAGTATGTCAATAAAAGAATAGTTACAGTTAATTTTCGATGATGTTTCGAGTATGAATAATATGATTTTCACTTGTATACAAGTATTACAATGTTTATTCTTTAATAAGAAACTTGATATCTAACTATTTGAGCTTTGTATTTTATTATGTTATTCTACCGTTTGATAATTGTTTATAATGGTGTGTCATGAATTAGAAAGATATTTAAAATTTTATATTATATACATGATGATGCACTCAAGTTCAAATTCAGAAAAACTTTATTTATAGTTTCTTCTTCCCAATTTAGAAGATTGAAAATTAGGGTTCATTTTGAATTTTGTTGTTATTATTTAGGTAGATAAAATATTTTATATGAAAGTATATCCTATTGTGAATGTTTCATTTTTATCAATTAATGGAGTTACCCATCAAACCTCAAAGAATAAAATCATGTTTCATTTTTATATGTTAATAGAGCTACCCATCAAACATCAAAGAATAAACGAGAAATGTTATGAAGTATTCATGTTTAACTCTAATCTTTTTAACGTTGTGATACAATATAAATGGTGTTAAAGTTGTATTAAAATTATTATTTATTTCTAATTTCAATTTTAAAATTCTTCTTATAAATTTATAAAATCACAATTAGTTGGACCCACTCTAAGTAAAAGTCTGGGTCCGTTATTTTATATATATATATATATAGAGTTAATGTGAGAACCATTTTTATGATGAGAACATGAGAATAAAAAAATGATGAATTCATTATGAAAGCTGATAAATACGTTGGGAAAGTTATTGAATCTAAAAAAATAGAATTTTTGCCTCTAAAGGGATTTTAACCCGGGTGAAAAATTTTGAATTTTTGAATTCAGTAATTTTCCCAACGGATTCATCAACTTCCTTATCGAATTCATTTGGTTATTAGTTTTTAGAATAAAAATGGTTCTCATTTGAACTTAACTATATATATATATATATATATATATATATATATTATGATATATATCAGCATTCAGGGTTGAAACTTGAAAGGGATATATGTATTGGTCAATGGGAGTTGGCACCCAACTACAAATGACAAAAGATTCCTGTAAAAGCCTACCATCAAACAGTATAAATTAACCAAAATTCAACTCCAATTTCAGATAAAAGACAAAGCAATTATGTCCTACATACTTTATAATTAGGTGAGACGACATGACACACAGTGTGTGTGTGTGTGTGTGTTTGCTTCTTGTAATGTTATGCAAAATCTTGATTTGTAAAAGCTTCAACTCGTGATAAACATGAACAGTATCATGGTATACTAATCAAAATTATTTTAATTTTCTTTGGAATATTTGATTGTTTTAGGAACTTCCAGAAGCTCAAAGAGCAGATGCTGTGAACAGCATGGTCTACGAAGCCAACGCTAGGTCAAGGGATCCCATCTACGGCTGCGCGGGTGCGATTTGTCATCTCCAGAAGCAGATCGACGAGCTTCAGGTCGATCTGGCCAGAGCGCACGCTGAAATCTTGAACATGCAATGCCAGAATGCAAATTTGGCTGATCAATTTTGCAACAAGATGGCAACACAAGAAGTTCATGAAAATTCACCCCTTGATGATGATCATGATAATTCCACATTTTTTGATGAAGGAATAATGGGGGAGCCCCTTTGGACATGATGAAAGGACAAGTTTAATTTGTGATCAGTAATTGTATGTTAAGCAGGTGTGTTCTATGCTATATATACTTGATGGATTCTAATGAATCTATAACACGACTAGTAATGAGTGAACAAGGATGATATAGTTTTCTAGTTTGGGATGTGGCATCTGTTGTAGCATCTACGCATACCGTGTATTACTAAGCCAAAGCTAACAAGTGTTAGTTTGGTTATAATTGTATGCTATGTGTGTGTTCTATGCTAATTTCAATTTCTCTATAAATTAAATCATCAAGATCGCAAATTTTCTGGTTTGGAATGTAGCATCTATGGGCCCTTGTGGTGTAGACTAGGACTAGGGCTAGTGTGCTTTCATATGAATTTCAACCAACTTTTTTCCTAAAGAAGGAAATATGAATGACAAATTGAGAATTGTTCAAAAGATTAGTCATGATATGATGGAGTAATTCAGTTGGAGAAAATTGTTGCGCGGCTAAATTTGATTTGGTTGCCTAATTCTATCACTTCAAGATAATCTTTTTGCTCTAATTATTTCCTGGTCAAACTTGCATGCCCTTGACCATTGTTTTTTTTTCTTTCTTTCTGATATGATGTTTATCATGTGTTTGAATCTCAAAAATCTCAATTCGTTATTGATGATTTGATGTTTGGAAAAAAAAGTAGCCCTTTATCTGGATGTTGATGCAAATCATTTAAATTTATCCTAATTAAAATTTAACTTAATGAAGTTGGGATTTAGTCAAATTTTGTGAATTGATAGTTCTAATTAATATAATGGTTATTGACATATAAATACATGAACTTTGATGTGATTTTGATTTTTTACACGAACTTTGATATAATTTTGATTTTGCACACAAACTTTTAGAGGAATATATAAACACACGAACTTATTAATTTTAGTAATTTTATCAAGATTTATTTTTTCGACCAAATTGAAACTGATATGATATTAGATATGATGAGTTGATAATGATGTGAAAATAAATTAATAGATAAAATATAAAAGAACATTCTCACTTGGCAAAACATGCACATTGACTCATTAACACGCACAAAACACTTATATACTTCACGAGAAAGAAAGAAAAATATAAAGGAATACAACACAAACATACAAAACGAATAAAGTACTTCAAATCTTAAACCCACCATTTGTAAATGGAGTAAATGACAAACAGATAGGCTACCTCAAATATCTTCTTCTTCTTTACACAAGAACTTTAAGATTCCACATCGTTAATTACCAACCCCCATATCTAATGTCATGTCAGTTTCAATTTGACCGAAAAAATAAGTTATATTAAAATTACTATAATTAATAAGTTCTTTTATTTATATACTCATTTTAAAGTTTAGGTGCAAAACCAAAATCAATCAAATTTTGTGTATTTATTTATTCCTTTAAAAGTCGTATGCAAAATCAAAATCACATCAAAGTTTGTGTATTTATATGTCAATAACCCCTGATATAATGATGAAGCGGGGGTTTGAGGATGTTAGTGAATTGTAACTCCAAAATATAAAACATAATTATATTTAATAGACTCAATGCTGACGTTTGTAAATGCTAAATGATCCCTCGCTTAAAAAAAAATCCCCATCAAATTGGTGGGAAGGGGTTGCCCCTTGCAGACATCTTCATTACATGAAGAATGAAGAATTGCAAAAGGATAACATGAGAGAGAGAGAATTTTAGAGGAATTTCAGTGCAGATTGTGCGAGAAGGGCGTTTAGCCCATGGCCTTCCTTATGAGCTCGTAACCGGCAAAATTGATGGCTCCAAGCGGAGCCACCCAGAAGAAGCGTGGAACGGCCCCTCGGAACAATCCGAGGGGCCCTTCCTGGCGCAGGATAGAGAGCGCAATGACCGACATCGTCGTCGGCTCTCCCTGAAGAGCTATCATCATCCTCGTCTTGATCACATCGAACGGAGTCGTCATGACGGCAGTTAGCCCCCCTGATACAGCTCCGACTACGACGGTTTCCCAAGGTTCCAGCTCTCGCCCAAGAAGCTTCTGGACTGCCTGAAAAGGAGCATGGGAGCTTCTAATAAATACGTAATAAGACGAAATGACTGTAAACGAGTCGAGCTGAACACTACTCAGCCCGTTTAAACAAGCTCGAGCTTGGCTCTGAATTAAAATCATGAAGTCCGTGCCTGGCTCAAGCTCGAATCCCTTAAAGATCGAGCTCGACTCGTTTATTAATCAATCAAACAAGCTTTTTTCTGAATCGAGATTCGAGTAGCTCGACTCATTAACAGCCTTAGGCATGACGAGACTAGTTACTGAAGCGCAAAGATTGGAAAGAAATCAAATTTGAAGATGAATTCTACCTTCTTGGATTCGGCATAAAGTCCGGAACCAGCAACGTAGAACGGCAGCTCTCGACAGAGAGTCATACCAGTGCCGCAAAAGAAGCCGCCCAGACCATCCTGCTGCCAAGTTCCGATCAGAGCTTCCCCGACGTGGTTGAACTGACCGCCTGCAATCTTTGCTTCAACACCTCACACGGAATGCGCATCGTTGTTCCCAGAAAAGTCCCCAAGAACGATCCTGCGGATTCGACCTAAACGCTATGCTCAATAACAAGCAGACAAGATCCTCTATAACATAACTAATTGAAGCAGAAGATACGCCATGATGGCCCTCACCTGTAATTCGGGAAGTGAAGGTGCAACATTCATCAAGGCAATCTTGGTCACTTCACAAATTCCAGTTCGCAAACCATGACTACATTGTCAATTAAATTTAGCAACCAGAAATAGGAAGTAGTCGCGTAAAATGATAGAGAGAAACGAGCTCAGATCATACCTAAAAAACTGCCCTACTATAGCTGGGATGGATCCCATGAATAATCCGCGGAGTCCAAGTTGTGGGAGCTTCGAAAGAATATCTATAAAGGAGAGTGCAGTTGAAGCTTGAACCTGCGTCTGTTCAAACCAGTCGGAACAGAGAACTCAGATGACCTTCAAATGTAAAGACTCTTATTCGAAATATCCATGAAATGATCACTTAGACATTACTGGAAAGAGAAAAGAAAAGCAGGAACGACTATGCCTAGAAGCAGAGGATATGTCAACAAGCAAGCAAGAATGTATGATACCTTAACCGTATCAATAGGATGCATTAAAAATGTAGAGAATGAGCATGAAATCCCTCCAGCCAATGCTGTTTTTAAAACACTATCAGATTGTATTTCAACTCGAGGAGGATCTGCAACGGCGACCCTTCTGGAGCTGTTTCTTCTGTACATAATCGTAAAAGCAAATTTTAGTCTCTACCAAATGTTCACGATAGCTGAATCAAATCACTTTAGTTGTAATACTATGCCATCATTCCAAGAATATTCAACAGAAGGAAGGACAGAACGGAAGTCTTATATTACCGTGGCTTTTCTGATGGGAGCAAAACCATAAAACTTCGAAAATGTGCATAGGATTTAGATTCTTCGTAGTTTGCATTCAGATAATGCATCACGGCCATAACATTATCTTCAGTAGCTGAAAGTCCGGCATTCTCCAGTGAAGCCAATATTTCGTCTTTGTGGGGCATCCCGGACTTGCTCAGACGTAGACTGGTATAAGCTCGAAGAGAGGTTGGTTCTTTCTGTTCCATCACGGACAAGAACTCGTGCCATCCGAAAGATTTTGAGAAGAAACGGCTCCTAGCACGCTGCATGAACTCCTTAGCGTATCTCCTAGGCAGATTTCTGTTTGTCATAGCGATTTCAAGATCTTCCAAGGTAACTTGCCCATCACTGTCTCTGTCCAACTCATCGAAAATCCTTTTCCCTGTGGAGAGAGTTTTGGGATTATGGGCCATTACACAACTGCATAATACGTGTTGTTTAAATCACATGTTCATGCTAAGTTAACTGACCAATTGTGAAAAGCACGAGGGTAAATATCACTTTTTAGCCGAAAGTATGTGCGTTTTTTCATATATGTCCCACACTTTTACTAACGACAGATTAATACCTTCTAAATTAACTTTGTTTTTAAATCTAGGACAAATCCATTTTTCTGGAACTGGAAATCTGCAAAGGACAATTGGCTTTTGTTTGAGTACAATTTCTACACAGGTTTCCAGTTGCCAACACAACTTTTCAGTACTGAAAAAACAGATCCATTCTATGCTATATATGTAAATTCACCCTCAAGAACATCTTGCATTACTACAGCTTGACAGCTCTATTTCCATGGATTAACTAAACGAGTCTCTAACCGAGTTACTACTCTAGCAACGTGAAGGATTGACTATTTGACGATGAACAGGCTATAACGTAAGTTCAGCAACAATCCAAGCAGTGCATAAGATCGAATTGAAACATCAACATATATCACATAATATAAACAAGCATTCTCAGTCAAGTAAAAGAAGACATTGAAATGGAAGACATGCCTTCAGCTTCAGTGTATCTGAAGAAATCCTGCACCGAGAGAAGCTCCTTCTTGTCTGGATGATCTTCCTTCGAAATTCTCCTTATTGGAGGCAGAAACTCAACCAATTCTCTCAATGATACAAATTTGAAATTTTGAGTTCTTAACAACTCATCCTGATCAACTTTGTCACTACTGCATTCCTCTCCCACATCCTTCACAGAAGGCACTCCTCTCACTCGAGCAAACCTCAAGTTCGTGAAAAACCCAATCCCGCCTGCTCTTTTACCCTTTAAAATACCGGTAAGCGCCTTCAAGTCATCCTTACACTCGTGATTAGGAACAAGCACATCAAATTTTGGGAAATGGCTCAACTGATCAAACAAGAACCTCATTGAATGCTCAAATGGCAAATCTTTACCTTCTTCACCATTCAATTTCTTGGGCTTAATCCCCACTTCCACTCTCACACTAGCATCACCAACACAAGAACTATCTCTACCACTCTTGTTTTGGGGTCTCATTTTCTGTACAAAACCATCAACTAGAAAGGGCAATGCCGCTTCAAAATGCAAGCGATTCTCACTCCCACTCACACCATTATCACTTACATACCTCTCTTGCAGCTGTATTTTCGATAAATTCGTATTGACCATAACAGAACTGCAAGCCTCATTCTTCACAACTCCATTAAAACAATGCTCAAAATTCTTGGCTAAGTTCTGAAAATGCGATCCAATAGGCGAAAACGCAACATGAACTGAATTCAAAAGGGACTTCAATGGATCACTCTCTGCCACCACCATCACTAAAACTCAAAGCTCAAATCACAAATTCCACATAAACTCCTCAGTTCCAAATACAAAATTAACCATTTCTTTACCTAAAATCAAGCAATCATCAACAGGGGTTTCAAGACAGAGGGGGCTGAAGCATCTTTAGGGAAATCTGAGATGCAGTCAACGGTTGACAGTAGCACTGCGTGTACTGTGTGACAGCTAGGGGCTCAGATGGCATGGATTCTTCGTTGAAAACGCGAAAGACGTGATTTTTCACATAGATAGTCATTTTTTATTAGACAGAGAGAATCAGAGGAGTGCACATGCGGCAATAGTGATATTCTTGGATTTCTATCAGATAAAGAATAGAAAATTACAGCAAAGCTTCTAGGCTGAATCATTGCTGAGTTCAAGTAAAATTTGAGGAATTCCGATAAAAGATAATCGAAATGACCACTAAATATCAATAATATTGCCACTGAAAAAAGTACAGAAAATAAGAACCAACCCCGAAAGATTCAACACTTCTTCTTTCTTTTTCTTTTGTCTTTTGGCTATATATAGTATTGGAAATGAAGAACCGAATCCTATATTTACCCTTTTCTAATTCGTTTCAACTTTCATACGACATGTGACTATGAAATAGTTTATAGATAGATACCTTTGCCATAACTATAAACAATGTTGCCACTTAAAAATTAAATAAGATTCTTTTGTTTTTGGGTATAAGATTTTTAAGAAAATATTAAATGTTTAGAAAGAAAAGGAATGTCTCTTCTCTCTTTCCTTCTTACATTATGTTGTGTTTTTTTTTTTTTTGAGATAAAATGCTAATCTACTAGTGTCTTTTTCTTCTGAAAATGCAAAAGAGGTAAAACTCATCAAGTGTTTTGTCCAAGCAGTAAAAAAAATCTTTTGACTTAACTAGCCTAATAAGTTTTCTAAAATGTCTAATCATTAAATTATCAAAGACACATATATGAAATTGCAATTTTAATCCAATGTTAATTAGCAAGATAGTAAGAAGCCTAATTTTAATCAACCTTTTACTAAATTTATGTAACTTAAAAATGAAGATGGGAAATATTTTAGTAAGTTTAAGATTTGTTAACTATCAAAACACAAAGGATATTATTGACAAATATAACCAAATGTTAATTTGGGAAAGGATTAGGGGAGAAAGGGAAGAGAGCGTGCAAATTTCAACTCGTGACATTTCAATTCTGAACTCATGAACTACAAATTAGTACAAGTTACAAATTATATTCATTCATCAACACAAAATAGTGCAAAGCAATCAACAACTTCTCTAGTAAAATTGTGACAAATGTGTATTCTACACACTCCTCCAATCTACAATTTCTTCAATTTCGACATCATCCTCGACGCGCTGGGCATACCTCTTCCGCGCGTCTTTCTCGTGGCGGGAACAGAACAACAGGGAAAGACCCGGCCGATTGGCATGCGATGTTGCTTTAGAATAGAACAAGAACTCGGGTCACCGCTTAGGTGCTTTGGCGTAGTTGAGTCCACTGCTTTGATTCCTTGAGGACGATTCCAGTCCTTGGATTCCAGGAACTCAATTCAGAAGCTACACGTATCGAAAAAGGAAGAACTAGGCATTAGCCGCATTAAGGACCTAGATGCACCCGCTTCCCTCGACTATCCCGAACATTGCTTCTCTGGTTCAGCATCATCAGGCAGAAGTGAACTAAACTTTCAAAGCATCTTTGGCCTATTTTACAATTTCGACACTATTTTTATAATGATCCAATAATACATACCAATTTCAACAATTTTGCCTCTTCGGTTGAGGATCAAGTGAGACTAAACTTTCCACATATACATCAGCCTCGAAGAAAGTGTTGATATTCCTTATCTTGGGATGCCTAAACGATCCCTCTTTAGGATCATACACCACAAAACTCGAACCATAGACCAACAAGATCTCACCCTTTACTCCAACACACAAAGGGGTCAAATATGGACCTTTCCATGGATCATCAAGATATGGAACCACCACCAGTTTCATCCAAGAATCCCTCACCCCATATTCCTTCAAAACCCACACATCCACACTAATCTTAGGGAAATCACACATCACACAAAGGCTTCCCCTAATCACCCCTAACGACGGGATGAAACTGCAATCCAGGTAGCTCGGCTGATCTACAGTTCCGGATGACTCACTCTCCAAATCGAAAGAGACAATGTCCCACTTAGAATCCACCCCAAACCTCCTCCCCAATGAAGCCTCCCACTCACAAACTTGCCATTATCATCAAAGGGAAAACCATCCTTGAACACATCGATCGCCTTCCAAGAATCATGCCTCAAACTATAGATTTTAACCACACTCTCGTACCTGCAGGGATGGAGAAGTTAATGGGCGAAATTACATTGTTGTATTTCAAGACAAGTTTGGATGTGTAAAATTACATTCTTGTATATAAAAAGTGAAGGGATATGCAAAATACAGCCTAACCCTGCATACCTGCCGCCGATGCAGAATCCGGACAAGATCCCAACAACCTTGTAATCATCATTAATCTCATCGAATCCAAATCCATATTTGGTGATGAACAAACCTCTCTTCATCCTATCATCCACATCGGGCAATTTCCTATACCTCTTCGTAGAAGGATTCCATAAGAAGAAATGCTTTCCATTAACGGCGATGCAAACAAGCCCATTACAGCAACCTACGACGCGGACTGAATTCCGAGGATTCTTCATCGGATAATCCAAATCGGCGGCGTCCGCCGCCGGCCCAAGAAGCAGGGACTGCAGGGAGCACTGCTTCAAGGTGTAGAACGGAAGCAACACGGTGGCGATCGCTCTCTGGCGGGAAAAGTTGGAATTTTTGGACGAGATCTGGAGATGGGCGTCGCGGAAGTGGCGGCTGGAGATGAGGCGGCGCCATGATTGGGAGACGCAGCGGAATCGGAGGAGAGATCGGACGGGGAGCCTCGCGAGGATTTCGGCGATGATTTCTTCGGGGAGACCGGCGGAGGTTTGGGTTTTGCGGCAGATTTTGGTGTTTCTGGGTTGATCGTTGGTGTGGATTAGTGATCGGGTTTGGGAGTCTGATTTGGTTTCTTCCATTGGATAGGGTGGAGTTGACAGGTTGAATGATCGATGGTCTTTTGATATTTTCGAGGTAAGATGGGATTGGTTCATTGGTTATGTTCGGGCAATCCAATAATTTGTTTTTGTTGTTTGGGAAAATGACAATGAAAGGGAATTTAAAATCAATCAAAATAATAATGCTAATTTATAGAAAGTTCTGCAAGATTATTTAACAGACTAACATGCATTTATGTCAACGGGGCCGATCAGCTCGATTTCGAATACATAGATAATTATAATTTTTAAACAAAAAAATAGTTTTTACTTTCTCAATGAAGACATTTAAACTTGTGTTAGATAAAAGTTAGAAGGTTAATACTAGGCTAACAATTTTAACACGACACGAACACACACGAAATTAATATTTTAGTGTTCAGCCTTATCATGTTCGTATCATTATCGTGTCGTATTCGTATCGTGTCGGATCCGTGTTCATGTTCGTGTCGGACATAACTTTAACGGATCGTGTTCGTGTTTGGCTTTATCGTATCATGTCGTTATAATATCGACATGATAACTACCCGACACGCACGAATTGTCAATTCTAGTTGATACAACCTTAACTTACAGAATAGTTTAATATTTTATTTTAAAATAAAAAAAACGCTTGAAAGTATGAGAACCTAAATTTGTAGATTAAGTGGAGTTTTTACTATGGCTCGTGAATCTCAATACGTCACAAATATGTATAAAATTAATGGGTTAATAGTTAAGTTTTATCGTGTCGATAAGATAATTTCGTGTCGTGTTTATATCGAATCGCATCGTTTTCATATAATCCGATATTATTTATATATATTTAATATTAATTTCATTATTATTTTGTATATTTTAACTTCTATTATTAATTTATTTCTTAATTTTGGTTTAAATTTGTTGTTTTGTGTCGTTTTAGATCGTGTCAACACGAAAAAAATCATGTCATATTTGTATTCATGTCCTGTTCGTATCTATAAATTTTGTGTCATGTTCGTGTTCGAATATGACATGTCCTTAATAGATTGTGTCCATATTTGATCTTATCGTGCCGACAAGATAATAACTCGACATGCACTAATTGTCAACCCTCGTTTTTAAAAACACACACAGCAGCCTATCCTACAAATTGACGTAAGGAAATAGTAAATATCGATGCGTGAAAATATTAAATACACGCATAACATGTCATTCAATATAGCATCTATAAAAAATACAAATAGTGTACTTAACAAGCAATTTGCAAGTTTAGAGTACAAATTTCACAATAAAATATTATACATTTTATTCCCCACAAAAGCAGCAGCATAAATGAGTGTCAATTTAATCACACTACTAAGTGAAACAATACAAAATCAAAACAAATCAATTCACAAAGAAACACACAGTTTTGAGTTAGTTGGTGACAACACTTGCACACTTACTTGGTGAAAGAACAAAACCTAGCACCATCAACTAGTTTTTAGTGATGCCGTTTAAGGACTGGCACCAGTCCTTGTGGGAGTCGAATGCCTTCTAGGTCGAGCAGGAGAACCGGAGAAAGACAGCCGTTTCTTAGCAAAACCGGCCGTCTCCGACCCCGTCGGGCTAGGCAGGCTAGGCAACCGTGACCTAGCCCTTGCCGATTCCGTGTAGGCCATGTAGCCTGGAACCACAGGTGAGCTAGCAAGGCTCTCGTCGTCTCTCAACGATGAGCCTGCGTAGCTGCTACGTCTCCGGCATTGCTCGGATTGAGTGCTATTCAAGCTCCTCGAGTCATCATCTATGCCAATAAACCCCCTCGGGCTCGGAGGCCGAATTCTCCCTCCAGCTCTTGACTTGGGTGTCGAGGGCGAGTTCCTACTAGGAGGCCTGCTGCCTCCCTGGGCGGTCAAAGACTGAACCTTCATGTCTCCACGAAGAGAAACAGCATGGCCCGAGGCAGCCTTCGCTGCTGCTATGATGCTGTTGCTAGCTTCGTACTCGACCGTATCGCCCTTTTCCCATGGCCGCGCAGCCATCCACCTCTCCAACCAGCTCCATCCCCACCCGGATTGCTCGGATCCACGAACATTTCGTTCGTGGAATCCGAGGGATTCTAAATGTCTGCTGACACAGAAATCATGCACTCACTCAAAATGCAGCAATATTTACAACTTATGCAAGAAACTAATATAACAACGGCATACATATATGTTACCTGATGCGAATGTGCATAAGCTAAGGCTCTCTCTCTCCTCACAGCAGCTTCTTGCCTATAATGCATGTCTGCCTCAATCTCCTCTTTAGATCTTGAACTTTGATCCCAATTTTCGCCTTTCTGTTGCAAAAAAAAGGGCATAATTTAGCCCAAACCTACTAAAATTCATGAAGAGATGATGCAGAAATAGTAAAAGAACATCTTCAAATCAAGCAATATGAACCCTTTTAAGGTCAGAAAACTCACAAACGCCTCGACTTCTCAAGATCGTTGTCAAGCATCCGCCCGTTCTGTCTATGAACGGACGGATTCTCCTCCAACAATCTTATTCGCCTTGCACGAATCTCAGACTGGAGACGAACCATCGTCTGCATACACTTCAAGCTCGCTGCTGCTTGGCGCTCGACTGACTTCCCTCCCACCACAGATTTCAGTCTCACTAGGCCTCTTAGAGCTCTCAATACTCTCCTTGCCTAAATCCACACGTGATGAAAGATACCCAAAAAGACATACATTTTCATCTTCAAATATTATGATATCATAATCTAGATGCAGAAACTATCATCCAACATTAAAATTCATTCATACCATGTAACCTCGGAAAGCTGCCTGAATCTTGGTAGAGGCAATCTCTTCCTTTGTCTTGCCCGAGCTATAAGCTGCAGCTCTGAGGCGGACAACCTCTGCAGCAGCGTTGGCTGCTGCAACGGCCGCCTCAGCAGCCATGGCAGTCACGAGGGCAACAGAATAGGCATGCCTGTTTTGTTCACTCTCTGCTTCGAGCAACTTCACCTCCTCCGTTGGAGGTGGAGTTGATTGAAGAACCACGGCCTTTTCTGCATTGGACGCCTCCAGATTTACGCTCCTTTGCCTCCTGAAACATCCTCTTCTCTTCCTAGTGTTCTAATTGTTAGAAGAAGAAGATCAAGATCATCAAAACTGTGCTAAAACGTTCAAATAGTGAAGAATGATATTTTGATTTGTTTTTGTTTTACCTTTTCTTGATTTTGTTTGGATTCACAAGTGATTGCTTTCTTCACTACGGAAAAAAGGAACTTCTCTTCCCCATTTGTTATTGGAACATCTTAGAACAGAACAGAATTCAAACAGTTACTAATTTTGAAAAACTATATAGTTTTTTTTTCACCAAATGTGCACTATAGTTATTTAGCCAATGTTTTTTTTTTGTGGGAAAATTAGACATTGGCTAATTTTGTATGAAATTCAGATCATACAGCACAAAATCAGAGTTGTTTTACATTGATGATGATCAAGATAATGGAATGGCACTGAAAATATATTGTAATCTCTCTCTCTCTCTCTCCCAATAAATCAAGAATAACTCTAGACAACGAATCTATTGATGAAGATCAAGATAGTGTTCAATGAGGCTCAAATAAATGGAAAACTCAGAGAAATATGAGTTGGGACACTGAAAAGGTGGAATCTTTTTTGAATCCATACAATGTTGAAGATACCTGAAACTGAAATCTGTCACACTATCCAGAAAATCTTGATTCTAACAAAAAATATGTGGCATCTCGTGCCTTTTTCTTCTAGTTATTTCCTCAACAAAAGAGACACACAAAAGCTGGAACATGCACGAGTTCTCTGCCAAGTGAAGAGGGATTCAATTTCAAGGAAAAAACTTATAAAGTTGAAGAAAAACATCCAAGTTTAGAAGGAAATGGTTTTGAAGGAGACAAGAATAACGAACAGGGGCAATCTCGGAATTTTGCTCAGCACACGGCCTGCACTGCAGGTAATGGGAGGGGCACTGGAAATGGAGATGGTAGTCGTGCGGCCCACTCATGAGTCTGACTCAAGAGAGAGAGAGAGCATTCAATCTTGTTCTTGTTTTAACAGCAGACAACGAACAAACTACTTATGTCGGATTTTTTTTATTTTTGTCAATTTAATACATAAATTTAAAGATCACGTCATCGTGACTCGAACCAGAGCACTTTCTACCGTTACATTAACCACTCTATCACTGAATCAACACACACACTTATGTCGGATTTTGGTGTTTCTCAAAATTATTATTTCAATACCCAACTGTAAACACAAAATACAATAAAACAAATAACTTCAACGTAACTGCAAACACTCATTTTACTATTTTATGACTAGTCTTTCTCCTTCAAACATATGAATACGTGTTCACACACGCATTTATCTTTTAACTAAAATTTCAAAATAATCCATTAATTAAGAAGGAATATATAAAAAAATATTTTTTTGGATTAGAATTTGAGTTTATAAATTGAAATAAATTATTGTTTGATAAAATAATTAATGCAAATTAAAATTAAAATTAAATGATAGTATTGAGCATTGAAGATGACTTAAGTCTGACAAAATAATCAAACTAGTTAGTTATATTAAACAGAGTAGTTGGCCCAATCGAAGTTGGATCGAGCTCGCATTGACGAGTGATGAGTTCGCATCTTGGTCGAGTCGAGCATAAGAGGTTTGTCGAGTATGATATGAAATATTGCATAGAGCGGACGAGTTTCATCCAATAGTATTTGGAATTTGCTTATTTAATTATAATTATTTAAGAATGATAATGGTCGAGTTTTCACGGGTATCTGTCTTTATCAAACTCTAATAAGATGAGTTTGGAATGGGTTTGAGTAATGAAACTAGTACACATGGGGGAATGGGACGAGTTTGAAAAATTATTTGTGACTACCCGTTACAATAACCTATTATATAAAACTATAATATTAAATAATTTATTGATGCTTATATTTAGATTGATTATAATTATCTTTATTTTTAATGTCAACACAACGAATTATACAAGAATGTTGATAAAAAGATTTGAGAAGTTAATATATCATTTATAGTTTGTTTTGATGATATTATTATCTCCGATAATTGTTGTCTCGTTTTTCTTTTTGGGTTGTCATACATTGTTGTCTCATTCTAAAATGAAGTAATTTTACACTAAAAAGTGTCTCTTTTTTCATGCGTCAACTACTTTATACACAAAATTCAATCCTCCTTAATCTACGTGTCGAAATATTTTGAGACAATAATTATGGAATGGATGAAGTATTTTGTATATACCATATATTAAAGTTAAATTGTATCATTTCTAATTTTATATTTTATATTTGAAATTTAAATTTTATCTTATAATTATTAATAATATTTACTTTTTAGTTTTTGATTTTTATTAGGACAGAAAATCAAGTTATTACGACAACTTGTTTTTGATTATATACATATTGCACAAATTTAAATCGGTCAGGTGGATTGTTGTTATTGATATATGGTTTGGGACGAATATGAATAATAAAGTTTGTATTCATGATAGATTTAGGTCGTGTATGAATAGATAAATTTGAAGAGAAATGTTTAATGAATAAGTACCATTGTAATCCGTAACCGAGTTCAACATCATTAGTTTCTCATTTTTACTAGAAATCAATAATACACGTTTGGTTGGACTAAAATAGGAGTTTCGAATCAAATATTTCGACACAAATTGACAAGATTGTAAAATTGATCGAAAATGAACATCATAAATCAGTTGGGGTATTAGTGGAATTTCATTTTACTCTCATTCTCCAAGAGTGAGAGTTTAGGTTATGAACTAAGGCTTAAACGAAAAGGAAAATATCGTCTTTAACATGTATAATATATAGATACTTTTATTTAGATACTGCTTTATTTATTCGAAATCTATCTGTTTTCTGGTTAGTTAAAAAAATAATTTAAAAGTTGTGGTCTCAAACTTGAGACTATGCAAGACGAATATAACTAGTCGATAAACAAAATCTATTTTTCAAATCGTTGTGCATAACAAAATATTCTAAAAACTATTGCACAATACAACAATTTTAAAAAGCTTTCGACGTGCACAACTTTATACCGTTCTGTGCATCATATTTACACGTCTTATACATAGTTCGCAAAAAAAATATAGTTCTCATTTGATTCACTCCCTATATATATTTTTATTTAGATATTGCTTTATTTATTCGAAATCTATATGTTTTCTGGTTAATTAAGAAAATAATTTAAAAGTGGTGGTCTCGAACTTGAGACAATTGGTTTCAAGCATTTAATCATTCTACCACTAGATTAGTACATACAAAATCTTTTTTTTTCTTTTTTTCAATTAATATAGAAAGTTTTATAAGATCAAATTACTAATCTACCCTTAATGAAGCTCGAACCCAAGACTCTTTTAACATCAAGTATTAACCACTGTTTTACTAGGCCAACACACTGATACAAATATATATATAGTCGATTAATACATAAATTTAAAGGTCGTGTCACGGTGGACTCGAATCCAAGATTTTGACCTCGAACATTAACCACTCCACCACTAAGCCAATACACACACAATCTTTTTTTTTTTTTGTCAATTAAATACATAAATTTAAAGGTCGTATCACGATGTATTCGAACCCTAGATCTTTGACCTCGAACATTAACCACTCTACCACTAGATCAACACACGCACACCAAATCTATGTATTTAGTTTAATAGTGTTTTTTTTGTTTATAGGCTTAAATTATTAGAAGCAGCACAATCCAAAAAAATTAGCAATCGACAACTCGCCACCCATTAATCTACAAAGATCATAAATTTCAAACCAAAAAAGATATGAAAAATATTAACTATAACTATTTTAAAAGTAAATATCATTAGATATGGAAATATCCTCTAAGTTAAGGAAGTTACATGAATGTTTTAAAATGACCATCCTAACCTTTATTGTTTAAAATGCAAAAATTATGGCCTATAATTAAATGATTAATCTGATTTTTTTATCATTTAGCTTAACTTCTACTTAATACTTATGAAAAAGAAAATCGATATTTTTCCTCTTCAAATTGAACTACCCTCAGGATTCAATAAATGTTGAGAATATAGTCCTCCAACAAAAAAAGAAAAGAAAAAGAACTTACTCCCTCAACATGTATACACACGTTGTACTAAAAATTACAAACCACTATATTAAATGTACAATAAATATTATATTAAATATATGTATTGGTGAAACACAAAGAATCCAATGACGATGTCAGATAAAATCTTTGTCCAATCAGAATGATACTCAGCCTTCGAAATTCAGGAAGAAAAAAAAATGAATTAAGTCAACTACTTAGTTATTACTAGGGTCGGTAATTTTCGACACGACACGACACAAGAACACAACACGAAAACGTATGAAATTAACGGTTTAGTGTCCAGCCTTATCGTGTTCGTGTCCTTATCGTGTCGACACGATAGGGACACGATAAATTCGTGTCGTGTTCGTGTAATCCGATAATTTTCGTGTTGCATTCTTGTTCGTGTCGGATCGTGTCGTTTTCATATAATTCGATAATATTTATATATATTTAATATTAATTTAATTATATTTTATATATTTTTATTTCTTTTATTAATTTATCTTCTAATTTTGATTTAAATTTATCGTTTCGTATCATGTAGTTATTGTGTCGTGTCAACACGAAAAAAATTGTGTCGTGTCAACACGAAAAAAATCGTGTCATATCCGTGCTCGTGTCAGTACATTTCGTGTCGTGTTCGTGTCGGACAGATCATTAACGGGTCATGTTCGTGTTTGACCTTATCATGTCGTGTCGTTATCGTATCGACACGATAACGACTGACAATACACGAATTGTCAGCCCTAGATATTACTACTTAAATACAAATGAAGATATTTTATATATATAATTTTTGTGAGCCCAACATTCGGAAATTGGGCATATATTTTATTTTATTCTTCCTTTTATGAAGCATAATACAATGTTCTTATACAAATTGTTGTACCTCTATTTACATATTTATTGCATTAATATCTTCCACATCGAATTAAAAACAGAACATTAAAACAGTGGAAAGTTTGGTTGACAAATATTAATGTTATAACATGTTGTACCTTATCAATTTTGTGCTTCCATTTTTTCTGGGATTCTATATACCAATATACCCAATATAACACAAATTTTCACGTATCTAAATAAATAAATATACGAACTGTATTAAGAACTTTTTTTTGTGAAAAATAACAACAAAATAAACGTGAATATATTATTTAGTTATTCATCTAATTCTTCTTTTAAAAAATATATCCGGACAATGTTTGCTTACGAATTATGAAAATTAAAGCATGAGGGGCCACTTTCAGTTTCTTCAAAGGGCAGAACTGTCCTTTTTGTCCATATGCAATTTATTTTATTATTATTTATTATTTCACTCGAGTATGTGAGTTGGAGAAAATGACTTGAGACCCGTTCAAAATTATTATTGTCATTTATTAGAGGGTAACCTATCGAACATGATGATCACTACTTTGCAAAAATATATTTTTGTGACCTCTCAACTATTATGCCACGTTAGTGAGTTATAGGACTTTTATTGTTGTTGCACTGAACCATTAAACTCTTTTTTTTTGGGTATAATTGGTAATTTGCCGTTGTATATTGTATATATAGATAAATTTTACGTTCATATAATAATAACCCGCATAAAACCATGAAACCATACTGAAACCATACTAACAAAACCACACGATAATAAATCGCACTGAATCATAAAAAACGTTTGTTTGAACCATAAACTCTTTTTTGGTATAAACCACTACACTTGCTAAAACGTTGGATAAACCTCACGCTCCTGCATAATAGCCTTAAACCACACAGGACAGATAAACCATAATTGAAATTCACGTCATGTTTGCAATAGATAAACCCATACAAGCATTTGTGTGCAACTTGGAAAATCATAAATCATCACACTTGAAAAACCATGTCGCGTTCTTTTACAATAACCTGTAAACCACACAGGACAAGTAAATCACACTTGAAAAACCATGTGTGACAGACTCAAACTCATAAAGGCGTTTGGTGAGATTCGAACCTGTGACTTCTCGATCACATGAACCTACCTTAACTATTAGATTGTAACTAAGGGACAAAAAAATAGTTAAAAATGCTACAATTTATTAACCAATTTGTCATAATGTGATAGAGTTTGGATATGCTGTCAATTCAGATTTTTCATTAGTGAATTTTTATGTTCGAACATTTAAAATTACAGCGAGGGATTGAAATATTTTTCTGGCATACATAATTTATAAGTGGAAATTTGATTTTATCTTGTCATGATATTCAAAAAATCAATTATGCCCCTCCCTTCCACAAATCGAAAAAGAAAAAGGAATCGAGATTTTAATCAAATTTATACATAATACGTTACATTAAATTTCATCATAATATTTTGAAACAATTACAACAAAAACCACCCAAAAATTTACAACCCTAAATACTAAATACAAATCAAAGATGACTTAAGAGTTGGCTTTGAATCTCTGCATGAACTGCAAATCCACATATATCAACAAATCTCAAACTCCATTTCTGAATGAACATTCATTCACACAGAAGCTGGTGAAAACTAAATAGGCTATTCGTGAAAATACCTCAAAATATTCAAATTGTGAGATCAACTGATTCCTTGGCAGCCTCTATTCTCGAGTTTCCTGTTTCATCGGTCCTGGCTCGTTTCGTTGGCGGGCTGCATCCACCACCGGCATTCGCCTCATGGTCCTCGCAGGCTCTTCTCTCAGACGATTCTTCTTCCTCGTCGGGATCTTGAGGCGAGATCTCTTTGGCTCGACAGATCATGGTCGAACGATTCTGCTTCAGTTTTGCCAACACAAGGCTGCGTTTCCGTCATTGGTGATGGGCAGTTATCGTCTCTGTTTGATGACGAGGCTTTCTGTTTATCTTCCTCCATCTTCCGCTGCTGCTCGAACATCATCTGGAGGTGCTTCCCTTGTTCTTCAATTCGAAACTGCAGATTTCGTTGAATCTGAAGCAACAGAGATTTCAATTATCAAGTAAATTCTCAATTTCAAAGAGGAAGAATTGTGAATGAAGTTCTAAAAATAATAGTATGAACCCAAATTCGACGTTTTGTGCGCATATAGGAGTAGGGCTATAAACGAGCCAAGCTAAATCAAACAGTAGTAGGGTCGAGCTTTGATCTCGGCCTGGTGCAAGATTATAGAGCTTGCACGAAGCTCGATTTCATGGTAGGACTTGAAGAACCGTACCTCAAGCTGGTCGTGAAGCTGTTTCTGGACTTCCATCTGCAATCTGAGCGCTTCGGTTATCCCCATTGCACTGTCATCAGAATATAAAAATGAGATGTCGGGTAGAATGAACGAAAACTTAACTTCTATGAGGGTGACTGTATCGTGCCATGGCATATTTGCTTATAGAAGAAAACATCGATATGCTAACTCTTAGCTAAAACATAAGAACGGACGTACGTCTTCAAGTCCAGTGATGCCGTTTCAGCAACATTTCTCGATTTCTTCTCCGATGTTCCTAGATCCAAAACGGAGAAAATAAATTTAGCCAATCATGATAGCAATCAAACAAGCTGATGATGATTCATAGAAATAAGGGCTGAGAATCAAGACGATTAAAGGGTGACCCCAACCTTCCGACGACTCTGGCTTGTGTCTCGCTGTTCTGTATTTCTGAAATTTCAGCGAGCACGTAGTGAGAGACGAACTTAGTCTTTTTAACATCAGAGAAACCATATATGCAAAGCAAGAAACGTCTCTTTACCTGCAAGTGGCTTTTCACATGGTAGATTGTAAGTCCTTCGACATTCATGAGTTTCAAGACACCTTTCGGCGTAGCTCCTGCATAGTTTGATTTCATTTAGTTTCCATACCAGCATGATTAAGTCTTCAATATAACGAGCAAGGTACTTACGTTCACCGCCACCGAGTTTATTCACAGCCTCCGCAAAAACTTCATGAAGCTCTGGCGTCCAACGCATCCGAGCTTTGGTTGCTGGCGAAGCGCAAGGAGAGGTGACTGCAGGAAGTGTCTGCCCGGTTGCCACTGAAAGAAGGCGATGCTGATGGATTTGCGGCTGGTATGTCGAGAAGTCCGGTGGCAATTCCAGCAGCTGTAAGCCATTCAGTGGCAATCAAGTATTATAAATTTATAATGGAAATCGAGCATTATATCAACACCAACTCGATACCGACTTATCTCCATTTCCGGAATTAAAATTTACTAAAATGTGTTTCCGACATGCTAATAGTACACAGTAAATCCAAACTGCAGAGAAGCATAACGCGCTACAATAGAGGAAAAATCATTTTTTTCGTGTGAAAGCTGATATCGAACAGAACACGAGGAATCAGAATGGTGAAGGTTATGAGTGACCAAAAAGACTAAGGAAGTGCTTTTTGTGTTTCTGAGTATCTGAAGTAGGCTAGGCTGGCAATTCATGCATGTACCATGTCGGCACGATATCAACACGACACGGTAAGACCGAACAAAAACATGATTCGTTAAGCATTTGCTCGAGACGAACACGAGATAATTTGTACGAACACTGATACGACATGACCACGACATGATAAGGGCACAAATACGATAAGGCTGGACACCAACCCATAGTTTCGTGCATGTTCGTATCATACTTTCGTGTCGTGTCAAAAATTGTCAGTCATAGTATTAGTAGGCATGTTCAGCAACTACTTGATAGATCAACACACTAATCAAAGCAACAAAAGAAAGATAACAAAATTTAGAATATGAAAAAATAGTGGGAATTTTTTCAGAGAAACAAGCTGTATAGTCTTAATGAACAAGTAGATTCTAGATATATATAATAAGCTACCAAACTATGACTACAAATCCTCTAAGTGTTAGATAAGAAAAATAAAATCAAGAATGACAAATATAATTGAGAACCAAACCTTGGCATCGAGATCTGGAACATTGACATCGACAAGGAGATCACTCAAATTTAAATCGAGTGTGTCATCGCCTGTGACTAACTGATCTGCCCACTCCCGCCAGTCTGTTCTCTTAGCAGAGTCTTCCGACGAGACCACATCTCTATAAGTCTCGACTTGGTTATTCTGTGAAGGCGCATCGGAGGCATCTATAGTCCACGAAACATTTTTCCTTTCCGACTGGCTTGTTCTAGTAACCGTAGGGGATGATTGGCTCGAGTGAAAAGATACCTCATCATTTAGTGACTCAGAAATGAAAGGTGGGATTTTTAATCGACTTAAATTAGGCGACAAAGAAGAATGACTAAGACTAACAGAGGTCGATGAAAAAGAATGCCCAGCAGTTCTGGAGTCAGTTGATAGTTTACTAGGACAAGAGGAAATTAGATTTGTCGTCAGTTCGTGTGCTAAGGAAACCTGCGGCGAATCAGGAAGCTTGGGGTACTTTTCTTCGGAAAGTGTAGGTAGAATGTGCAAAGATCTGGACAGAGTTCCAGAAGCTTCGACTTCATTTGAACATGTTTCACTAGACTTTTTCTTGAATAATGCAGGGGCCATATTCAATTGTCCATACACAGATGAAAATCGAATGATTAAAGTAGATCGGCAGACAGCTTAGCTTCGAGCTAAAAGAAATCTGAAATTTCCCACGATTGCTAGTTTTCAAAAATTGCAGTAACCAAGCAGCAAGGATTCAACCATCTGGAAAAGGAAAATCAATCTACGAAAGTCAATAAAACATGAAGTAGCATGATTATAACATAGTTTTGGTGATTTTTTAGTCATATGGCTCGTAAAGAGAATTTTCATAGCCATATTTTCAAAAAAGGGGAAAAGTTAAGCCATTTTGGCTTCTGAAAAAATGTTTGTACCCTTACTAACTGATTCGTTCTCGATTAATTTCAAGCCTAGAGTCGTGAAACTTGGCTCGAGTAATGGGCGACTTGAACTTCAAGTCATGATGATTCAAGGCTCAAGTCCTAGTCACAGGTGCCTTAAGCCTCGAGTCATGGATGACTTGATGTCAAGTCATGTCTGAGCAAGAGAAACACAGAGTTTGATGAAAGCTATCTACGAGGGTAAAAAGGTTCGAAATGTCTAACAAGCATCTTTTCTGAACATGGCTAGAAAACATCTTCTACACGAACCAAATGGCTAACAACAAGTATGTTCACTTATTACTCGTATAACATACTAAAGTTTTGCATCATTACCAATCACTGCATACAAGAATACAGCACGACGAGAAAAAAATATGCCAAGACAAACCCTCTGCCGCAAAAAGTAAGAAGATATGATTCACTATTCTAAAATTTCAACACTCAGAAGAAGTAGCTGGCACCTTATATTGAAGTGAAGCTAAGTTCAATCAAACAGTGCTGCTTCAGAACAAAACAGCCATCAATGGCATTTAACAAACATGTTATCACGTTTACAGAATCTACCAAGCACTCGATCTCTTCCATGTTCAAGAGAATAGAGTTTTATGTTCACGAGACACACTAAATTTCAACTAAAAACTCCAAACCTCATTTAGTCATAACGATTCTCTTAGATATTCCTCACATGTAAAATATAATCATCGCTCGATTTGCAGAGTTATGATCTTCTAGCCCCCAATGCTAGCTTTCAGACAAAACTAAAATCAGGAGATATAGGAAAGACACGACCAGATTCCTTGCATATCATAAAAATACTATTTTTCCACAAAGCATCCCATTTTACCAATACAAGAAAACCAATCATCAAAAGACAGCTAAACAAGATATTACTTATTAATCCTATCAATCAAATTCCTTAGGGAGTTACAAATATATTTACGCAACTCCAGATATTCAAAGTGGGCCCCACGAATTGTACTTACATTCATCACTTCCAGGAAAAAGGTCAAGAAAAATCACATTTTCTGGGAAAAGCTAGCTCATAAGCTCAATTCTTATCAACAATTCCTCCCAACAGATTCAAGTCGAGCCCATCTAACAAATTCAAGAAATCAGCTACAAAAGGAGCACATTTGACATAACAAAACCAAAATCCAAGATTCAAAAGTGCATTTATGCCAAGAATTCACAGCAAAGACTAACAACAATTCGTTATTGTTATTCTTATTAATATTCTATTTATTTATAAAAAAAAAAGAAGTAGAAGAAGAAGAAGAAGAAGCAATCTTCTACATTTACTGCAACAAGCGAAAAAAATCCCAATTTATTTCAAGAAAAACTGACCATGATAAAGAAGATCAATCCACATACCAGCACCAAAAATGGCGGAAAGAAACTGGATAATTTGAAGTGGGCTTCGCCGAAAGAAACCAAGAAACGTGAGACAACAACCTCTGCAATCTGATTGAATATGAATATCTGGTGGCTGAATAATTAATTTAACAGTCACTAGAGTGGTTAGTTTCTGGAAATATTTTGCCGACTTTCTAAATCAAGAAGAAATTATTGGTGATGTGAATGAAAATATGCCTGCTGTCTGAAACCAAAACTGAATGATTATTGGGTGCTTGCGTTGATAAATGGGTAAAATTCTTGCCTGTTTTTGTCTGATTCGAATCTGCGCTGTTGATTTTTGAATCTCACGATTACTAAGGATTCCTTTCCGGTCTTGGTAAATAAATGGATAATGAAACAAGTACAAGTGGGATCTCAATCACAGTAAATTCAATGGTCTACGACGCTCTATCTTTCATATAAATATAATTTTAAATTAATAAAATATTATCATATAAAAAATGAAAATAGTATACCAATATATTCTATAAATTTTTCTTGAATCTCATATGTAATATTGTAATTTTAACTAATCAACACTTCACTAGCTGATCTCTTATGATAGGATTATGTATAATTATGTTGTATTTACGAATGATGGATACACGTTAATTTGATATTCACAAAATCAATAAAAATTTGTATGTATTATATATTGAAAATAATTTAAAATTTCTATAAACATAATTTAGTAGATTTTAAAATATTATTCACATGTATCGGATCATATGTAAAGGATTTGACTTGATACTGAAAGTACAATTTACTTTTCACTTTACGAAAAATCGTAGATGATTTTCTTTATCCAATTCATATTTTCTTTAAGGTTTTAGAGGTAGTTTTTTAGTTACCGTAGCTACTATTTAGTATTTACTTTTAACTACTAATCTTTGTCTCATTCAAGACGATTCATTTCTTTTCGATACGGTTATTTAAGAGAATTGTATAAAATGATTAAAGTGATAAAAAGTAAATAGGTCTCATAATTTTTAAATAAATTATTATTTTCTAAAAATGAAATAGACCATCTTAATATGACAGTCCAAAAAAATACAGATCATCTTGGATGGGACGAAATGAGTAAAATTTAATAAGTGCTTAGTGCTATCAAAATTCTAATCAATAACTTTTTAAATATAAAATCGAAACCTTTCGTTTCATCGAGTAGATATTTAGGGGTGGCTGTAGAGTTTTTGTTTTTTTTCGCAAGTTGACAATATAGGATTTCTCTAATATATCCTTTGAAATCCTAGAATTTGTAGTTGTTAAATATCATAACTTTAAATTTTACCAATATCATCGTCTAAGTCAAGTTTTTTTTTTAAAAAGAGCTAGTTATTTTTCTCATGTGCTTTGCGAATTACTCCCTTTCTCCTATTTAATATAACTCATTTTTTTTACATAATTGTTTAGAAGAACGATATAAAGTGGCTTAATGGATTAAAAAATAGGTGAGAGAAATTAGTAAAAAGTAAGTAAGACCCACATTTTATGAAGTGATATTTAAAAAAAAAAATTGATCAAGTTCGATGGAATAACCCGAGAAAAAATATGAGTCAAATTCGATGGGACGAAATGAGTATTATATTTGAATAAGATTTATCCATGATGTAACCACAATATATATGCGGTGAGCTTAGAGCTAGAGGTGTCAGGTGTGCTAAGGGGTATTTCATCATCCTTTAACGAAAATTTTATATTTTCTCCATCTCATTTAAAGTGTTTTATTTACACGGGTATTTAAGAGATATATATAAAGTAGTTAAAGTGATAAAAAATGGATAGGATGTATACTTTTTGAAGGATAATTATTTTTAAAATAATGAATTCAGAATTTAAATAAACTTAAAAAGAAAATAAGATATTTTAAATAGGACAGATCAATTATTTTTTAAATTTTACATTTAACTTTTTTGTTAATATTTTTAAATTTTAAAATTATGTTTGTTTGCTCATCATCTGCTAGTTTTCTTGCTCTGAAGTCTTAACTTGTATGAGTAATGGGATCCAAAAGCTTGATTTATTTATTTAGAAGTAATGTCGAATCATTATAAAATTTAGCTCATCAAATTTGTCTTTTTCATGTACTATTTAACCCTCCAATAATGTTTAAGACCTAGGATTCATATGTGGTCCACTTTCACAATATTTTTTTGTCGTTTATGTAAGACGTCATTATTTTTATACGTGCAAAGAAAAAAAAATGCAAAATAGTACCTAACAAGTGGGAAGATAAAGATTACACAAGTGGGAAGGCTAGTTATGATTGTTGGTATTGTCATCATACATATTTTTCCTTTTTTTGGGTTTGCTTTTTAAAATCCATCCATCTCAATTGAGAAAACCATCTATCTAATCATGTGTTAGTGTAGTAAAATATTCATTTTGATAAGTTATATATGAATTAGGGATGAACATTCGGATTTCGGTTCGAATTTTTACCTAATCCGAATCGATCCGAAAATACGAATTTTGTGAAAGAAAAAATTCGATCCGAACCGAAAATCCGAAAATCCGATTTTTTTATAAAAAATCCGAACCGAAAAATCCGAAATTATGAAAAAATCGAAAATCCGAAACCAATTTTTGTTAGTTCTTATGTATATTTATATTAAATTTAAACATATTTAAATAAAATTTTATTTTTATATATAAATTATATATAATTCAAATTTTCGGATTTAAAAAATCTGATCAGATCTCGATCCGAAAATCGAAATTTTAAAAATTGGTCTATCCGAAAATCCAAAAAATCCGAACCGAAATTTAAATTTCGATTTGATTCGGATCGGATATTCGATTTTCGGATTTTTTGCTTACCCCTAATGTGAATAATCCATTTTGTTAAGTTATACTCCCTCGTTTCATTATTAGTGATTCATTTTCCTTTTTGAACTGTCTCGTTATTATTCATCCACTCTAAAAAATGAAACAATTTTACATTAAAAAGTGCTTTGAATTTTGTATCACATACTAATTTACACACAAAACACAACTCTTATTAATATACGTGCAAAAAGAAAAGAGCCAACAATATCGAGACGGAGGGAGTACATGTGGAAATACAATTTTACGAGGAAATCTAGTTTCACTGTTAATTTTGAATTTTCATAATTTTTTCAATTTTAAATTAATATTTTAATTTGACAACCAAAATTCTTAATATAATATTATCAATTTCACGGCTGAATTGTGAAGATATAGTAATTAAATTGAATTTGCATAAATTATTTTGTAACTATTCATGTACAAGTCCAATCTTTCACCCACTTTTTTGTGTAAGAATGACGCAAAAATCTGTGCAATAAAATCAACATTCAAGTATATTAAAGCCAGTTTAACTTGGGTATATTTTACACACAACTTAACAAAATGGGTGCTTTAAATATTCACCCTTTAATTATTTTTCCAATAAGGCAATTATAATTTTTGAATTTTTGTATGTCTTTCCTTCTCAACTTGTTCGACGAGGAATGATGACGATGGCTAACAACTGCAATAATTAAATTTGGAATGACGGATAGGTCTAAATGAGATGAAAAGGGTTTTGAGAGATATTGAGAAAAATATCAATGTATTATTTATAAGGTTAAATACTCTCCCCGTCCTGATATTGCTGGCACCTTTCTTTTTACACGTAGATTAATAAGAGTTGTGTTTTGTGTGTAAAATAATGTATGACACGAAATTCGATACACTTTTTAGTGTAAAATTATTTTATTTTTTGAACGGCCCAATAATAGCGGGAGTCCAAAAAAAACGAGATAATAATAATGGGACGGAAAGAGTATAATATATTTAATACCACGTTAACATTTTTAACTTGCCTTGGAACTAGGGAGTTTCATTCCACAAAACGAAGTCCTCCATTCAAATGTTTTATAAATTAATATTGAAGATAAATTAAATTGCTTGATGGATCCAATAATCACACATCGTAAAATCAATATTGAATAGACGTAGTATATATAAATACATGTTTAATAGAATTTTCCGTCATATAAAATTTTCATATCATTATATAAGTTTGTCCAGAATGATCTCCTCAATAATTGCTACAATATTCTCTCGTAAAATCTTAATAATATTACAACTTGTCAATTTGTGTCGTGTGTTTGACATAAATATATTGTAAAGAATCAACTTGCCTTTCATTCTCCCTATAATTTAATCGGTCACTTATTAGCGGATGATAATAGTGATACTTTATTACTATATTTTTCAATTTTTATTTTTTACTTGAATAAGGAAACGGAGAAGTTTAAATCCTAAACTTCAATATTAATACGGAAGATCTTCACCGTTTGAATATCCTCGAATGTACTTTTCTTGGTAGAATTTAGTGTTTTCAAGATGTGATTTCATCCACCCGTGTCAGCTATTCCTTCCGTTCCACCCAAGATGGCCCGTTTCTTTTTGACACGATTATTTAGGAGAAATGTATAAAGTGATTAAAATGATAAAAAGTAGGTCGATCTCACAATTTTTGAAGAGATAATTATTTCCTGAAAAAGAAACAGGTCATTTTGGGTGGGACAACCCGAAAAAGAATATATGTCATCTTGAATAGGACGAATGGAGTACTTTTTAATACTATATCCTTTGAGTAACAATATTAATACTTTTAGTTTTTCTTAATTTATTCAATTTTAGTTTTATTTTAATCATCATTAGTCAACATTGACTTTATCTTAATTACAATTTATATATTTTTTTATTTACCTATGTTTAAATAATAACTAACGGTTATGGTTGATTATTTCATAATAGTGTATAAATTTTTGTAAATTTGATTTTTTTTTAATTACACAAAAACTCTGTCAGGACATTCACTTCTAGAAGTGTCAATTATCTAAAAAAAATATCATTTATTTTTCCCTATAATTAGAAATTTTCATTTACATTGAAGGAAATGCTCACTTACACTGAAGAAAAGTGTCAATATTTATACATGTGCATTTCCTCGATGATTTGTGTTGATTTTAATGATCAATTTTTATTTTAATAATAACTATCATTAAATAAATGAATTTGAATGTGGTACACGAGTAGTACATCAAAAGGAGTGGAACTGAACACAGACATTTACAGAAGTTCGTTTAAAAATATTACCAACAAAAATGAAATTTTGAAATATAATATTGTTTCAAGGTTAGAACTTAGAAGTTTATCTGATCTGATATTGACTAAAAAGTTTCAATTTCATGTTGGTTGATCAATAAAGAATTTGTTTATAAACACTACATAATCTTTATTACAAAGATACTATTAAAAAAGAAAAAAGAGTAATTCATTCCGTTTTTAAGGGGAGATATGTGTAGATCATAAAAACAAGGAATGTCTAATTTAAGAAATGGGACTTAGTAAATTGAGGCCAATCAATTTGGAAAAATTCAAACTTCAACAAGTGATCAATGGTCAAAAGACATCGTCAACAACAAAAAAATAGCCCCCAATTACTTGCAAAACATGCATATTCAACAAAACGTAGCTTTTCCTCGGCCTCTCTCATCCCTCTTGACTCCGCTTCGTGACCCGCTCATTAGTGTCACGGACGGAGGATGGAGCCCTCGGCGCCCAACGCGATCGGCTCCTCCATCGTGATGGAATCGTGCATCTCTGGCCAATCTCCACCGCCCACAAAAAACTCGTACTCGTTGGAGATTAGCCTAATATCTGCTCAAGACTTGGCCCCGGTCTCCAAATTAATGCAACCCTACGCGGTGGCATGGATTTACCCTAATCGTAAGAACATTACCCAAGTCGACCAAGTAGGCCACAAAAATCCAAAGTGGAATGAGAAATTCAACTTCCGCCGAAAGACGGCCTACCCGAGGATGCCACAGTCACCGTGGAGATCTACACGCTCTCGTGGTTCCGTGATGTCCTAATTGGCAGTGTTAATGTCCCCATCCGCGACCTCATCGCGCCATTGGCCCAGACCCCTGCCAATTCTAATAAAAACACTCGTTTCGTCACACTTCAGATCCGGACCCCGTCCGGCTCCCCGCAGGGCATACTCAGCATAGGAGTAACCCTACGGGACGGCGCCGCCATCAAAAGCTCGCCGCTCAACCACCCTGCTCCCAAGAATCTCTTACAAGAACAGGGAAAGCAAGAGCACGGGAACGAGCACCTGATCAACGATCATAAAATGGAACTGATCTCCAAAATCGAAATGTGGCGATCGATGAGCACCGGCTCTAGCCCCCATGACCAGGATTTCACGTTGAAGCCGGGCTCCATCGTCAATGGCTCGATGTGCGACAACGGCTCTGAGCTCTGTTCCGATATCGGGCCGTCCGCCTCCGTCGTGGCGGCGGAGCTAGCCATGAAGCTAATGCCACCTCCGCCGCCGCCAGGGAGGAAAAAATCGGACGATTCTAGCTCAATCCTAGGGGACATGACACTTGAACAAGCTCAAGCTAGAGGGTATAAAGTCATGACCAAAGAGAGGTGGCGGAAGGCAGCGGCAAACGATGGCGACGACTCGGAGCTATCGATCCGGAACCCAAAACGGAGCGCCGAGGGCAACCTGTTTTCTTGCTTCGCCGCCGCATCGAGTTCACGATAGTTTGCGGCGCCAGCAAGAAACCAAGCAGCAAGAAGCCGAGCAGCAGGAAGAAGAAATCCGGCAACGAGAATTAATTGAGTTTGAAAAATTTAATTTGGAATTTGATAAGTTGCAATTTTTTCATTCGAAATTAAAAATGGTGTTTAATTTAGCAACCATTTCTTGTTTGATTGATCAGCAGATACTCTTTCTGACCTGTGAATTGTTGTTAGAGGTAGAATGAACTATTTTTAATCTGTTCGGATTTCGTATTTTCTATCATGTTCCAACCTAGTCGCTTATTTAATTTATAAATTAATGTCAATGTATATATATTAAGTATGGTTATATTTGTAACATGCATTAATGATGTACAATATATATTAGATCTTGACATGTTAAACTAAATAAATAAATGATGCCATGTGGATACTGATTAATTAAGTTGATTTTTTTTCCTTCTTCTCTCACTCCCTTTTATTCTTTCATTTTGGGCTCATGAGAAAGTTGTTCTTATTCAGATCATATCTCCTTTATTGTATTTTAAGTTATATTATCATCATCATCGTCGTGTGTCTATGTTGATTTAATGGTAAAATGATTAATGTTTAAAACCAAAAATCTTAATTTCATGTACATCAATAATATAATCTTTAAAATTATTTGTTTGCCCATCATAAATAAAAATCTATTACTCTCGTTTAAAAATGAGTTGCAATAATTAGAAAAATCTTAAAATGACTAATCATACTTTGTGGTAGGGATGTCAATGGGTGGGTTTTATCCGGACCGATCCGGAACCGTTCAAAATTCATTAAATTTTAAAGCAGCGATTCTGGTTCTGGTTCCGGTTCCAAACCCGCTTTAGATCCGGACCGTTTAGATCCATAGTTTGATGGTCCGGTCCGGTCCGGTCCGGATCTGGTTCTGGTTCGAGTAAAACCCGTCTATTGACAAACCTAAGTTTAAATAGGTTTGTTAATGAGCTAGTTTTATCCATATCGATCAAAATCACTCATAACACATTAAATTATAAAGCAACGATTTCGGTTCTAGTTTCGATTCTTATCCGGTTCTGGTTTCAGATCCGCTCAGATCCGGATCGCTTAAGACCCATAGTTAATGGTCCTGGTCCGGTCAGGATCTAATGTCTAATGGGTTGGTTCCAGAACCAGAACCATTAATTATTTATTGGTTCTGATCCGAGTAAAACTCACCAATTGATATCCTTACTTTGTGGTATGTTATTTGGCCCATTTTGGAAATGATATGACCTTAAGAAATTGCAAAAAAAAAAAAAAAAACCTTTTAGTGTTTCACATTTAATTTTCCTTATACCGCTTTGTTTGTCGTCAGTGGCGTAAACTTAGAGCTCGTTTGGTAGATATGTTTAGATATGTCAAGATAGATAAGAATATGATGTATTGTAGATAATGTTAGATTGATATCGTATCTTATTGTTTGGTAGATAAGATATAAAAATATAGATAGCAAACTTGTTTGTTTGGTACACTAGTTAAAAAACAAGATTAAGTAAAAAATTACAATTGTATCCTTATGACAAATCAATTCTACACTTAGTACTAGTACTGATATTCTTTTTCAACTCCCTTTCCCAAACTCATTTGGCCACACAAACAGTTTCTCTAATCTTCTAGTCCCACATGCGCAGAGAAATCTCCCTTTCCCAACTCTCTTTGTGTCTCTCTCTCCAATGTCCATCATCCATGAGAAATCTCCCAAACACTTCGCAGAGAAGCAAGCAACGAAAATATCCAACAAATCAAAGAAGAGGATCTTCTTCTACACATCGACGCTCTTCCTCTCAATCCTCTCCCTCATACTCCTCCTCTGACTCATCCTCCACCCCACCAATCCCCACTTCTCTTTCACACAAGCTAACATCAATCACCTCAACACCAACACAGTAAAGCACCCAAATCCAAAAGCAATTAACCCCAAAATGAACTTGTTGATAATCAAAGTTTCAATTAGGGGTAGAAACGATATTAGGACATGCTTAATTGAGGAGATAAACTTCACTGGCCTACCGTAGAATCCATGGAAGGTGATGTGGGTGATTGAGTTCGTGGCGCACAGAGATAAGAAGATGGCAAAGATGGAGTAGAGAGCTGGGAGGAGGAGGTGAGATCTGTCGATGGGTGGCAGGTCCGGCGAGGAGAAGAAGAAGATGAGTGAGAGATGGAGGGATAGACGACGGTGGTAGTGAGAGAGAGGTGAAGAGGAGTGGGAGAGGGAGGGTTAGACGAAGAGGTGAGATCTTGTCTTGAGTATATAAGGGTAGTTTTATCTTTGTACTTTATAAACTGTATCACTGTTCAAATAAGAATACATATCTTACTCATTTGTCCAGTTGTATATACATAAGAAAACAAGAAATTAGCACGGGCTTTCCTATAAAACGGGCCCGAAAGATAAGAATCGACGTATCAAACAAATAGATAAACCTAGATATATTAGTTATCTAGGGCTTATCTTGGGTATCAAACATGACCTTAATATTCAAGGGATGATGTCCTGTTCAGCCGCGCAACTGAGACCACTCTAATTAATTTTTTTATTAATTAATTAATTGATATTAATAAATTTTAATTGTAAATTAATAAATTCTAATTGTGAATTAATAAATTTTAATTATAAATAATAAATTTTAATTTTGAATTAATAAATTCTAATTATTATTACACATCATAATTAATATATAATTATTTTAATAAAAAACAATGGTAAGTTAACGGTGAGACAGAGCTCACCCAAGTTTTTGTCAATATTCAATTTTAAGGTAGGAGAATGATTAACCATTTAATTAACGTTCAAAAATCTAAAATTTAGAATTCCGATCGATACTGGAAATCAAGGTCTTTTTGTATTTTTAATCATATAATTTTCGAAACATGGATCAAATTTCATCCCATAAAATATAATTAACCAGTCTTAAAATAAACGTAATAATTGTAAATATTAAATGGAAAAAGCATTGGAAAATCGGCGGGGCTGGCTGAAATTACAAGAGTTCTTATTTTATCAACTTTTCATTACTATTCCTCATATAATATTATGCTCCATTTTATTTTTGCATATAATATTTGTCTTATCAACCCCCCTCCCCCACCAACCCAACCTCTTCTTCTTTTTCTGACCAAAAAATGATTTAATTATAAATCAAATTTGTTTTTAACTATAGTAAATACTATTATCAGAATCCGGGCAGCACATGATTCATGATTGGTTAGTCGCCAAGAGACCGCACTCCTGAATTTATTCTTCTAAAATTGACTTTATTGTCTTACTATATTCAGTACTCATTTCGTTCTTTTTTTTCAATGTTATATTAGTATTTTTCTAATAAGTATTCTAATTTGAGAGTAAAATTTTGTATTTTTTATATATTCTTATTTAATATTCTTGACATTTGATAATTAGTTGCATGAATGTATTTATCATAATAATTAGTGAGGTTATAAATATAAATTTACTTCCTTCATTGGTTTGTGCGATTTGACGGACACTTAAAAAGAACGGAAATAATAATCTACAAATATGTTTTTCTCTGAAGTAGAAAATTCATATACATAAAAGTTCTTTAAAAATATTTTTTATCAACAAAATAATGAAAAAGATTACCATTTGGCCCTCAAAATATATTAGTTTATACAAAATTGTACAATCTTAACTTTGATTTCGGTTAAACGTACTTTCTTCGAAGCGAGTGTGAACAGATTCTCTTCTTGCATGAAGTATCCAAGTTCGATTATGGTTACGCACTTCTTTAGTCTTGGATTTTTCATGACAATGGTTGTTTATTCATGGACAGAACATGTAACTTTTTATATTATACTCCCTCCGCTTAAAATATCTCATTTTTTTGGGTACGGCCGGGTATTTTAAAAAAAAGTATAAAGTAATTAAAGTATTAAAAAATGGATAGGGTCTACACTTTTTTAAGAGATAATTATTTCCAAAAATAGAATGAGATATTTGTAATGGAATAATCAAAAAAAAAATAAGATATTTTAAATGGGACATAATATTATTCATTGCCATCAAAATAAATGTCACATCGCACCATCACACAAACGTTGGCATACTACCATAATTGTGATTCCAAATAGGCGGCTTTGTGGGACTACAACTTCAAGGTTGCACTTTCAATTGAAAAAAATATTAAAAAGTTTTTGACAATGACTTCCAATTAATATCTATGATGTAAGCATAGTATATATTTTTTTAATTAAATATATAAATTTAAAAATCGTATTATAATGGATTTGAATCGAGATCTTTGATCTCAAACATTAATCACTTAAACTAACACACGCACACAAACACCGTACATTTTTATATTGGTTACATTATTTTAGGTTTTGATTATTTTTTTATTATATTTGAAAATCCCACTTGAGTTCCTTGTGAAGTTGTGATCTTAAATAAAATGAATCGGGATGAGACTTGAGTATTAATATTATTTTGTTTCATATTGTTCCAAAACAAACTCGTGTTTACCACATATATATTTGTTGATTATTGTTCACTCTTAACTCAAATGACTAATAATTACATTACCTTTTAGGAGTATATAACTATTGTAACTGCTAGAGTAACTCAAATATGTTATTTGATCTTTATATATATATAAGAGGATTAATTAGAAGAATATCTCATTTGTTAACTTAAAATCAAATTAAGAATATCATCTTTGTATAATTTACGATTGTCATAAAAAATATACTAGTATATATAACTATAAAAATATGATTCATAATTTATTTGATAATAAATATAATATCTATTACTCTCTATCCCACATACATATGATTATATTCCTTATAATAATTTATTAGTGGTTCGGTTTAAAAAGCATTGTTTTAACAAAATGATTTGAATTAATTTCGGTTTAAAATTTGAAACCGACATCTAAAATGACATATTTTATTTTTAGGAAATAATGATCTCTTAAAAAGTTGTGTGACTCTATTTACTTTTATCATTTTAATCACTTTGTATATTTTTATCATAAAAATATATTAATAATAAGTATTATCATTATAAATATAAAAATATGATCGTTTTTTGAGATGGAAAAAGTTTCTATTATGTAATTATGACAAAAGAGCTTCTTACAAGTTGCACTTAGTATTGAGGTTGACGAACCATGACTATGAGAGGATAAGATGGTACCTATGAAAAGCATAACAGAATATGCTCACAAATTGTCACTTTTCAAGTTTCAAATATATATAATTAAAGTTATCATATATTTTTTAATCTTATGGCCATTAATCATTGTCCAATCCTTGACTGTATAATTGCCTCAGTGTTTTTAATATATGGAACTATATTATTTATGTTGCAATAAATGAATCGCACCAAGCCTATCGACAAATAGTTTTTTTTTTTTTTTTGATAACACCCTGCTTTCCAAATGCTACATACTGTCCCATGTAATTTGCGCTTATCGTAGATAGAACGGGTTCTCAAACAAGACACCCAAGATAATGCACGTGGGTTCACGATACCCAAAAAAAAATAGTGTTTTTGTCTTCTTGTGTGTTTAAAATAATATTCGGGAATAAATTGCTATAAATTATGGTCATCTAATAATTTTCTATGACAAAGAAACCTGAGGCAAATATTCGATAACATGCTTTGAATTATTTTGTTTCTATATAATAACTTTCAATTATTATACAGCTACACAAATATGCATAATCTATATGGCACGAGTATAAGACAACTCATGAAATGTTGATATGAAACAAGTATGAAGTCCCTCTAGGGATAACTTCAATTTAAGGTGGTTTCGATTAATGTCGTATGTTGATTCCCACCAAATATCTCTAAATGTCACATATTTTTCAAGCATTGCAGCAGAACATTATATCAAAAAGCAGTAAAATATAAAAAAATATGATTACAGATACAAGGGGCTAGAGTGGGCTGAAGCCTCCAAATAAAAAACACTGTGAATTCATATAGTACTGAAGCTCACACTCAATATGACTAAATAAAAAACACTGTGAATTCATATAGTATTATAGAAATATTTTTGGCACAACCACTGAATACAATTTAATAAAATTTGTATTTCCGAAACATGTTTGTCTTAATTTACTTTTAGTTGTTTCTCTCCAATTTCATGTCATGTTTTTTGATTGATTTTTGATCAAATAAAAAAATCAGAGGAAAGAAACAATACCGATAATCTCAATGCACATATTTATGAAGAGGTGGTTTTCTACGTGGACATTAGTATATGTGGATATTGATATTTTTTAATGTAAATGATATTCTTATTCAATGTGAATTATATTTGTTAATTACAAGATAAAAAATAAATAATACTTTTTTCAATATAAATGATACTTTTATTAAGAACCAATGACACTTTTATCCATCTATACAGTGTAGACAGATGTACGAGAGTTTTTGTGATTTATGAATATGCTGTTAAATATAAATTTATATTCATATTTTAATCTACTTCTCGATGAAATAGTAAAAAAAAATTACAATATTTGATTATATGACCACCATACGAAAAGAAAAGGATTAATGTGCGTGTTGTCTAATGATGATAATGATTATTATCAAGATCAAAAATTTGGGTTCGAGTCCATCTTGACAACGTCTTTAAATTTATGTATTTAATTGACATTTTTTTGACTAAATGGCTAAAAAGCTGCGGGTAACTCTTTTCAAAATATTTATGTGTTTCCAGCAAAAGAAAAAAATATATATGTGCTCATAGCTACATTACATAAAAAGCTGGGGACCATTATGTTATTTAATATATAATTAAACCAAACGTAAAAATTGTACTCTTTTTCTTGACAAAATTCTTACTCATGATCATTTATTTTTTACAGGATAGATAAAATTAAAAATATAATTTATTTTTAATAAAAATATCATTTATTTAAAAAAATATCATTTATTTTTTATACTGTAATTTGAAAATATTATTTATATTAAAAATATCATTTATATTAAAAAATATAATTATCCATATATAATATCGCACGAGACCATTTCTTTTTTTCTTTCGTTTGTTTTCTTTCTTCTGTTCTTTTTCTTTTTGTGATGAAAATATCTTCAAATTCTCTCTCGAAAAATGCATCGGGACTCCCATTTCCATATGTCGTCACTCGTCAGCTTCAAGACTAACATTATGCCGTCTTCTTACTCAAACCTGAACAAAAAGCGAAAGCCTCCAGCGTCCAGCTTTACCCACAAAATATTACTATTTCCTAATCAGTTGGGGCCTACTTCTTCTTCCGTGTTCCAACTTCTTAATATTTTTTGCCTTCCAAGCAATAATGATAGATTAATTAATAAACGAATCTTCTTTTCTTCTCTATATCATAATTCTGCATCATATTCATAACTGCAGATTTTCTTGAGAAAAAAGGGAACTGCTGTGCTTATCGAAAAATCACAATTTTGCAAGTGAAGAATGTTTGGGTGGTTGGATTGTTGCAATTCATATTCTGAGAGTGTGTGTGAGGAATTTGCAGAGGAGTTCGACACTTTCTCTTTGCCTTCACCCCTTCCACAATGGCCTACAGGTGTGTTTCTTGAATAAAAGAAATTAATAAAGATTCGATTTTTGTCTGTAATTTATGCTTCATTTATGTGTTTTAAGATCAAATTCTGCTTCTGTTTTGACCCTTTTCTGTGTTCTTGGTTGTACTTTGAAGTCTCAATTTTTATCTGTGATTTCTCATTCATTTGTGATAATCTCATCAGATTCTACTTTGATTTTGACCCCTTTTCTTGTTTTTGTGTATTTCTTTCGCAAATCCCTAATGTCAGTTGAAATTTCTTTAGATAGAGATTATTAGTTTTTCAGTTTTCTATGACTGATTGCTAGAGATTAGTTATTCTGTTTTTCTCTGAAGATTTTAGTATTTATCAGGAAGCTTATTTTTATCTGCACATGTTCAATTTAACTTCTTTCTTTGGTCGAACTTATTAGCTATTACTATATCTATTTATTGTTGATAATTCATAATGTACTTCTCTTTACTTCATTTAGCACCTTCCTATAAATACTGTAACAAGGCATCATTGAAGAAAATAATGAGATTGCTATTACTTTAGTACTTTCAAGTATGTGAGATCATCAATTTTCTGTCGTGTTTCAATCTCGTATTTCGCTTTATCTAGTGCACGCCACAGTATAAAGACGACACGTTTCAATCTCATGTTCGTTTTGTTAGTAAAACCTGCTTCCATAAGGATGATGGTAGTCCATATGTTCGATGAAATTGAATACGAGATTGAAATATCGTAGTGAATAGACGATGAGCTGAGCTGAGACCGTATCATCTTTGAACACGAAGAGAGTGATTTTTGGTCAAATTATGGGATAATATGGAAGTTTTTGAAATTTCTTTCCATCATGGTTGCTATGAGTTTATTAGGTGTTTGAAAAAGATTGAATTTTGAATTTGTAGTCTGCAATCTAAATATAACAGATTAGAGTTCCCCTGTTTCTCAAGATGAATGTATACTTTTACAGGTACAGATTTTGCTACGGGGAAGATATGCTTAGGAGAAATTGAAGTCGTAAAAATAACAAATTTTGATAAGATATGGAGTTGTAGTCCATCGCGTGGGAAGGTGAAAGGGGTTAGTTTCTATAGACCCGTTGAGGTCCCAGATGGCTTCTTCAGCCTCGGTCACTATTGTGAGCCAAGCAACAAGAAGTCAAGAGGCTGCTACGGTCTTGCAGCCAAATGTGTATCTGTAGATGCAATGGGAGATGGTTGCATTCACGACTCATCATCTGAGTCTCCGCCTCTCAAAAAGCCTCTAAACTACAGTCTAGTTTGGAGCTCAGACTCTCGTCGTGATGGATGTGGTTATATTTGGATCCCAAATCCGCCCAAAGGCTATAAAGCTATGGGGTTTGTAGTTACAGTTGAGCCTGGTGAACCCGAGGTTGAAGAAGTGCGATGCGTCCGGGCTGATCTAACCGAGAATTGTGAGGTTGGTGAGGTTATGTTTGATAATAATGCACTTTTGTTGAGGGATCAATTCTATGTTTGGGAAACGAGGCCATGCAAAAGAGGGATGTTTTGCAACGGTGTCCCTGTAGGTACGTTCTTCTGTAGTCGAGCGAAGAATTTGGACGACGAGCTGAGTATTTCTTGCTTGAAGAATCTTGATTCTTCCCTGCGTGCAATGCCGACTTTGGAACAGATCCACGCGCTCATCAAGCACTATGGCCCTACGCTTTACTTCCATCCAGACGAAGTCTATTTGCCCTCGTCGGTTTCTTGGTTCTTTGAAAACGGAGCTCTTTTGTACGAACGAGGGAAAGATAAGGGCTTAGCAGTTGATTCTAAAGGCACAGTTTTGCCCGGTGGTGGGGAGAACGACAAAGAATTCTGGCTTGACCTACCTGACGTTGATGGAGACGTGGACTACGTGAAATGTGGCAACATCGACAGTGCTGAGCTTTACATTCATGTAAAACCGGCTTTGGGAGGGACTTTCACAGATGTTGTGATGTGGATCTTCTGCCCCTTCAACGGTCCGTCGACGATCAAAGCCGGACCTTGGAGCTATACATTCGACAGAATTGGCCAGCATGTCGGCGACTGGGAACACTTCACCCTCCGTTTGAGCAACATCGATGGAGAGCTCTGGAGCATGTATTTTTCAGAGCACAGTGGTGGAGGATGGCTGGATGCGTCCGAGCTCGAGTTCGTTGATGGAAACAAGGCGGCCGTGTACGCATCGAAGCATGGGCACGCGAGCTTCCCTCACGAGGGCTGCTACATTCAGGGCTCTAGCAAGCTAGGGATTGGAGTGAGGAATGACTGTGCGAAAAGCAAGTATTCCGTGGACTCAAGCTCCCGGTACCGGGTTGTTGCTGCCGAGTATCTCGGAAACGATGTCGTTTCGGAGCCACATTGGCTGCAGTACATGAGAGAATGGGGTCCTACTGTTGTTTATGACTCGACATCTGAACTGGAGAAGATACTCAACCACCTACCCTTCTTCATTAGGTTTTCTGTGGAAAATCTTATAGAACTGTTTCCGACTGAGCTTTATGGCGAGGAGGGGCCGACAGGGCCCAAGGAGAAGGACAATTGGTGTGGGGATGAAAGGTGTTAGCTAGCTTCTCTAAATTTGTCACGAAAGCAATAGAGTTGCTTTTGTGCAGAAGATTCGACACTCAAAGTTTCTTTTGTTTTTGTTAATTAAATACAAAATTTAAAGGCCACATCACGGTGGACTCGAAGCCGATACTTTTGGCCTTGACATTAATTCACTCTACTACTAGGCCAACATCCGCACACAAAGTTCGTCTTTCTACGAACACCGAGTGTTGTAGGTATTAGATTGTAGCGTGAAATTCTTAGGCATTGTTTCTGCCGCTAGATTTTGATATTTTGAGATGCAAAATTAGGGGCCAAGTGTTGATTGGTGTGAGAATTAGTATTTTGGTTCACTTATAATACATTGTAATTTGTAAGTTTGTAACATATGAAGAGGTTTCATATAGAATTTCTTTTTCTGAATTCTCGACTCTACATTCTTTAAAAACGTGGTATTGCTTATAGACTTGCAAGTTCAAAACTCAAAAGGGCTGAACTCTTTTTAGTGTGATTAAATAATAGGAAATATTTCATCCATCCTATTCAAGATGATCCGTATTCATTTTATGGCTGTCTCACCCAAGATAGATTGTTTCATTTTTATTTAGGAAATAATTATCTTTTCAAAAGTTATGGGATCTATCTACTTTTTATCACTTTAATCACTTTATACTCTTCTCTTAAATAACCGTGTCGAAAAAAATAAGCTGTTTTAGATGGAACGGGGTAAAATCACTTTATAATTTAAAGTACGTACATTCTATACAAATGTCACACAAATTAGCAATCAATAAATTGACTTCGTTTTTAAACTAATAAAACCCATTTTTTCGATATTGAAAATTAGTGTTGGGAATTAACATTTAGGGGGTGTTTGGCTAAGCTTATTTTAGAGAGCTTATAAGCTCCAAAAGCTTATAAGATGTTTCAAGAGCTTATAAGAGGTAATGTCTCAAGTGCTTATAAGTTGTTAAAGTGTTTGGATAATTGATCTTATAAGCTAGAGAAAGAATCGTGAGTTAGAGAGAGAAAATTGACGAAATGTGAAGTGATAGTGTATGTGTAGCAAATAACGAACTATAATAAGGTTATTTTGGTAAATTCATGGTTGCTTATAAGTTTACTTAAAAATAAGTTAGGGTTAACCAACTTATTTTTAGGAGCTTATGTCGCTGGGCTTATTTTCACAACATAAGATGTTTATGAAACTTATTTTGCCAAACACTTTGCAACAACATATGCTCTGAACAACAACTTATAAATTTGTTTTAAAGAAATTTTATAAGCTCAACCAAACACCCACTTATTTGACTATAATTTCCACGCAAATTTTTGATTGCCAATACAGCTATTTAATACTAGAACAATGAGCCCTCTCAATTTGAAACGAAGTCAATTTACTAGATATAAATATGTCATTATGAAAAATATTCTCTCGTTTTTAAGAAATGCCACATAATTTTGACTAGAAAGTGATATGTTATTCTTTTATCTATTATTAAACAATCTTGAAACATTTTACCCTAAAGAATATTTTTGCTTACACCTTTTACCACCAATGAGTTGACTATTTCTCTTTTAAACTCAAGGATATATTGATTTACATATTTAAACACCTATACACATCACTAATTAATTTAATATTATATTATATAGAACTCTTAATTCACATCAAATGAACTCAACTTTTATTAAAACCGTATTAAAATTCAACTATCTTTGGGTACAGAGGAGTATGAGATATTATTTAAGAAACGCCACATAATTTTGACTAGAAAGTGATTGATATCTATCGTTATATAATTCAGTCAACAATTGTCAAAATTGCACGTAAAAGATAGCCAGAGAGCATTGCGAACAAATTTCATAAGCTATACTTGCCTTGGAGAAAGGCACAAAATATGTTGTTTCCTCAAAATGTGGAATGCTATACACATACAGATCAAAATGAGTGAATTTTTCTATAGTATGATGACATAATTCAGCTCAAAAATATGAGAGATAATCAAGAACTTATATCCCCAAAAGCTCCCAACTTACTACTTGACCACATTCATCACAAATGGTGCTGCAACCTGTCTTTGTGCCTTGACTCCTCAATGTTAGTAGATGCGACATCTTCGTGCACTTCCCACGTTGGCTTGTGCCTCGTGCGGCCGCCGCATCATTCTCGGACATCTCGACAGAGGAAACCACTGCCTCCGAATAAACTGCAGACACTACTGCTGAACTTTGCTGCTGCTTCGATGCAGAGGGATCGACAGAGATCTTACGCTGATGATCAGTTAAACGATCGTTTGGAGAAACCTGCGGGGCGGCCTCCAACTTGAGCGTCTTCTTGTACACTTCCCACGCCGAGTCCTGCTCCTCTTTCGACAGTTTCTCGTCTTCGTTCTCTTGCAAGAGCGTCTCGTGCTCGTGATAGCTCAAAATCCATCTGAAAGAAAGAAAAGAAACAAGCTTTCCTGTTCACGAGTAAATGGTCTAACAGTCATCTGAAAATTGCAAATTCATGTAAATAGTGTTATTTCTGGCAATGCACAAGGAGTTTCGAGGAGAATCTACCTGGGTTGATGTCTGCTGATCAAACTCTGCATTACTTTGTCCGAAGAAGCTCCAACAGATGGCGCCCGGTGCAGCTTCAACATATCTCCAACACCACCTGCCATGTCAGGTTTGTCCACGACTGGCTCTTGTCTCAAATCAGGCGATACAAGAGCACTTTCATCGTCTACAAAATCAAACAAATCCACCATTTCTTCTCTAGAAATTGTCCGGTGCACCTGCTGCCTGTCGACTACTCGTGCTGCAAGGCCTTCCTTGTTCACCTGTCGAGCTATGCATATCAAAAAGAAATTATCCGAAACCGCAACTTACAGCCATCTTGAGCTGTTATATACCTGGCGCTTATATATTTTCTCCTCCAATGTGGCGTGAGCCATCAGCCGATATGCAAAGACCGGCTTTGTCTGGCCATACCTATCAGTCATGAGTAGATATGTCTTCAAACACTCAGAAATTTGGTAGTATTTTTGCTGTACTTGGAAAGGATAGTATACCATATACGCACCTCCAAACCCGGTCTATTGCTTGAAGATCATACGTTGGGTTCCAAGAGCCATCGACTATGATGACTCGATTAGCTGCATAAAGGTTGATCCCCAGAGATCCAGCCCTCGTAGAAATCAAAACACATTTGACCCTTTTGTTTGATGCTTCATTGAACCTATCCACCAGATTCTGCCTCTCAGAGCTTTCTGTTCTTCCGTCTAATCTGCAGTCACTCGAACAAAATCCAAACATCATCTCCAACATATCGAAATGGCAGTCATATACGAAGAATTAAATGAAACATAGACTCATTTGCAGCACTAAAACCGTCTTAAGTTATGCCTCCACAAAAAATCGAGTATAGTCACAAATCTTGAAAATGAAGAGGGATGTAAATCAACGTCGTTTCAAATTTCAAGGCCGTGCAGACGCACCTGTACCAGTCCTTCCCCTTTCTCCAACATTTCGCGTTCTCTCGTGGTCGAGGCAATCTTGAAAGATAAAATTCAATCAGGTCCAAAGTTGACAAACTTTGGCTAAAGACGAGTGCCTTATCACCCATATCCGAGCACATTGTGAGAATGTCAAGTAGCAAAACCATTTTGCCACTGTAATCCACCTCTTTGGAAGTGTTTTCCTGCAAGAGATCACTACACCAGTTCTCCTATAACATAGGCAAAAATCGAACTTTCAAAAAAGAGTCGTGATATAATAGGAAAAGGTAAGGAAATTCACTCACTTCGTCATCATAAGCATTACCAAGCTTTTTTTGAGGATTCTGCAGCTTTTCTGCAGTCAAATAAACCACAAACTGAAACCACAGACTACTAAAACATATAAGATATGATTCTGGCTTCATGATTAGTCGAAAGGTACCTCCAGATATCACATTGCATTCTGTATGCTTATCACCCAAGCCCTCATCTACAATACATTTTTCTACATCTTCAAATTTGCTTCGGTCTTTGTTTTCTTTCATCAGTTGCAGAATACCAGGATGATTCAATATCTGAAAACAACACAAAAAAGATCGAACTCATTCAACTCTTATATGTATACAGTACATATCAAACTTTAGCTACTATCGAATAGTTAGCAAAGATAAATTAGTACCTTAGCTATGGCCTGGTAGCCCGCGAAGAAAGATTTTTTGTCACCAGATGCCTTGCCCTTTGTAAACCCGTGATAGTCGAGGAAGCCTCTATACAATTTCCTCTGCAGAGTAGATAATTTCACCTCGATAACAAAAACAGTTTTGGAGGGTAAGTCATTCTTGATGATGCTGGATCCCATCCGATGAATGAATCCCTTCAACTGTTCGTACAGAATATGAGATCTTTGGTTCATTATCTTCACATCTTCTGAGGTTGCGTCGCTATGCTGCCCATTTTCAATGGGATTTTGGAAACTGCAAAAATAATATAAACAATTTAAGGGGAGAAGAAACTCAAAGCTGAGTAAGATTAGAAGGATAGAAGTCGCGCGAGTCTTGCCGGTTCCTAAACTCAGTGCAGCACCCGAGAAAGCCTTCTCGAACAAAATCAACCATCTGTTCAAGGTATCAAATTTAGAAAGTGCACAGTCGACTTATCAAATTCAAAACTTTAAGTGATCTTGAATTGAAGACTATACACAATAGTACTCCATCAAATTGTTCTGAAGAGGTGATCCTGTTAATGCAATCCTTCTCTGACATTTCACTTGCTTCAAAGCAAGGGTTATGTTGGCCATGGTGTTCTTGATAATGTGAGCCTCGTCGCACACAAGGATGTCAGGTCCTACCTAAAATGTTGCAGATTTTCTACATGATTGTCGTCACCAGACAAAGACGGAGATGGTGAAGATCAATTTAGTCAAGAATAATGAAAGATCACCTGAAGCGCATGGCTAATCTCCCTCGCCACATTGGAATCCTTGACATACTTCCCCAGTGTTAGATTACGGAATGCAGTGTAGCCGATCAAGAAGACGCCGCCTTTCGATCTCCACTTAGTCAGCAACTCGAGCCTTTTCTCCCTGAGCAAGTAAAGCTAAGAAGATTATACAAACAAAATTTGTTGTCGAACTTAATATGGATTTTTATGCTCTAATATAGTTTTGCATGACCTGATGATCACTAGCACCAATTTCAATGTTAAGGTACCAAAGAGAAAACGATAGACAAACCTTGGAGCATCTTTAAGCATGAAGATCCGAAGAGGTTTTAGCTCAGATGGTCTCCACTTCAAAAACTCGTGATGCCAATTATGTAAAACGCTTACAGGCATCAAGATAAGTGCCGTTTTTAGCCCCAGGTCCGAGCATCTCATAGCAGTGTAGAGAAAAGCAATGACCTATATCCATAAATGATGAGAATACTATGTTTCTCACATTCTTTCAGATCATCTAAGCCTAGAAAGTACATTTGGAAAGTTACTGCACCATAAAATAGAATGTGACTTGAGCATCTTACTATCTACAATTATTGAAAATCACAAGGGGCTATAGAGGTAAAACAGCAAGTTCATTTTCTCAGAGAAATGAATATAGGTTGGAAATTTTACCTGAAAAGTTTTACCTAATCCCATTGTATGAGCCAGAATACAACCGAGACCTCTGTCCCCAGATCTGACTTTCCTCACCGACTGAATGATATTTTCCCACATGAATCGGATCCCTGAAATCTGTAGTCATGGCACAAACTAGTTTCGTCATATCAGTGCATGATAACTGGATCATGAACTTTAGAAAGTGGGGTTGTGATGAAGGGGCAGATGCAGGAAAACAGTTTCTGGAGCTAAAGATAAAAAATTCCCACCCATGAAGGGTGCTAAAATTCTTATTTTTTGGCAAAATAATAAATTTAAGGTTAAAAAAGGTTGGGGTGCTGTGAGGAGTCACAGCACCCCCAGATAAGATTATCAAACATGCATGAATAGAAAGTCTTCTGCTCGGAAAGAATAACCATGCAACAAGAAGAAAATAAAACGAACTCGTGTATCAGATAAGAGTCATCTAAGGAAATTCACAGAATGATAGAACCAGATAGAAATTGGACCGGGCAGATTATCTCCATTAGTACAAGGAATTTGTGAAATATAAAACTCCCTATTCATATAGTAACACCAACGAGTTAAAAAAGAAACCTGATGGGGTTTTAGTTTCAATGAGATGCTCGGAGGAATCCTCACGGCCTCTTCGTCTTCCTCTCTCACCAAGTTTATTATGTAACCTGAGGAGGCATTTTCCGGGACTTCAACTCCAACTCCTTTGCCAACCATAGAAGATCCCATAACCTCCAAAGATCGAAGGCGCTCTTGACGTTCCTGTAAAAAATTATATAGATATAACATTAAGTGTCACGACTCATGATATACAGTGCAGTGTGCAGCAACCAGAATCCAGATTTACCTGTTCAATCGCTAATTTTTTTAGTGTCTCCTCCCCGAGCTCATCATCATCGAGGATTCTCCGAATTTTCTTCCTCCTTCTCTTAGTGCTGATACAGAATAAAAATGATACTGAATTGAATTAGAAGAAAAAGACAGATAAACATTGACAGTTTGCAACCGAGATGCACCTGGAGTTGACATTGCCATCAGCGTCTGAACCAAAATCAGAACTCGAGATGGTAACAACTTCTGCTTTTATCATATTCCGCCTCCCGTAGAAATTGGCTTCATTATCTGAACCAGATTCAGAACTAGACAATATGACAACTTCAGAACTGGAAGCATGAGTATCGTTGTTTGCCTTAGCTTTCTCCCTATCAGGGTCAGCAGACAAATCATACATGTGTCTGATAACATCCTCAGTAGAGTCATTGTCATGAACTATGACAACATCCATATGGCTTTCCTCGTCTATTGAGTGAATTTCTCCCTGAACAGAGCCATGATCACGAAAAATTCAACAATTCAGATTATAAGTAGCAATGAGTTTTCAACTGAGTCTCACTGATTCTAAACCAAAGAGGAAAGCAGAATAACTAAAAGCGTGAAAGCAGACTTCTCTGTTTCGCTTTCTACGTCTCATTTCTTTCATGTAAATATGAAGTTTGAGATCATCCTTTGCATCGTCTTCCTCTTTAATCTGCAAACAGCATAGATGCAAAATAAAAGTCAAGATTAATATCAGCCCTAAAATGCATATGGTTTTGCCTTTGAAATCTCGACAGTTGTTGATCCTCAGAGGTGGTGTGGAAAAATACAGTTACTTGGTGGCTTTCATATCATAAAGAATTCGAAGCTTTTTTGGTTTCAAATATAGCTAGAGACTGCAGTTGTATTTTAATCTAATTTGTAACATATAAAGATTATAAAAAAAAAAAAACCTTTAGAAACACAGAAATACCTTTCTAAAGTTCCTCTTTTGCTCTTCAGTAAGGCTGAGATCCTTTTCATTCGCTATAGCATCTGCAACAAATGGATCGCTTGAAGCACCATCGACATCATTAATCTCCTCTACCTGGCCAGTAATTCACCATATTATTTCCATATTCTTGAAAATGCCCGGAATTTATGATTTCAGCTAGCATCAGCCAAAAGGTATTCATGTGAAGCTGAGAAAACATGTCAAAATTGCATGAGAATGAAAGGCTAGCACGATGATCAATTCAAATCAGTTAAGAGCTCAAAATGGCAAAGATATGAAAAGGCAGCTGGGCCCTTAAGTAAATTTGGGCGCCACCTCATCAACTCCAGCAGATTTTAGGCCGAGTTCAGCAGCCTGCAGTGGAGTATTGGCCAGGTAAACGGAAGCCCAGTGCTTGCCACCAAATCCAGTGTCTTCCGGCTTAGCTACCGTTTCTGAACACAATTTGCTGAAAGCTTCCCAATCTTTGTCTACAGCTACACTATTATCCAACTTTGCGATTTTCTTTCCAAGGAAACCACTTGCACCATGCCATCTGCTCCACAATGACTACTACTTCAGAACTAGAACACAAAATCTAACTCGTTAGTATAATAAATCACTTCACACATTGAGAAATATAACCTTCTCACAGGCCTGTGGATCTTGAGATACTCTTCAGCCTGTGAGACTGATCTTGTAGCTTCCTCAGATATGTGAGTCCCAACCCAGTGAGTCCTCCCTCTCCATGCTTCTGTGTGACAGCTATTTGGAACTTGCTTCTCGATCCACTTATACAGACTGGAAAGATCGATTCCAGAACCATCAAGTTGTTCCTGCTCACACGAAATAAATCAGTATAAGTATGATCATTGCACTTGTTGGGAAAATTTAACATAAAATGCAAGACAATAAAATCTAAGTAAACACACAAGTAGTATAAAATCGAAACAAGCCAACATGAATGACAAAATTTAGTTTAAACTTGTAAGAAAGATTAAAGATCATAGCATTAGTTATTTTGAAATTTCTCAGGAAACAAGTTCAAAACTATATATACCAATAAATAAGCACTCTCCTTCTCAAGCTCATCAAGCTTTGATCCCCACTCTTCCTTGTATGTCAGCATCTCTTCCAATACAGCCTTCTCCAACTGCTCCATCCATGTAAAAATGGCACCAAATGCAATGATTATAACAAAAAACGTGATGTGCATTGGATGAGAAAAAATGCAGAGTTTATGCACCTCATCACCCGAGAGAGAGAGCTAATTCTTCCCTAACATCAGCCTCTACTTCGACTAGAGGTTCCTCTTCCAGCGCCTCTTGCGCCTCCGCTGACTAAAGGTGAATAAACGAGTCAAGTAAGTAATAACTAATTGCTTGTTATCAGAAAGTGGGTGATTGAAAAGCTCACTTTTTTCTCAATTTCCACAAGCTCCGCTACTACATTTTCCAGTTCCTCTTCAGACAAAGGTTCCTGAGACATACGATTAATGAAATATGAAATCAAAATTTGTGAACAAGCAGATAGAGAAAAGGAAAAGCACCTAAACTTTGAATGGGATACTAAAAAGAGCACAGTGCTGTAAAGATGCTTGAGAAATGGGTGATTTGAAAACAATAGAAGGATATATAGCATGTATTCAAGAACCAAACACACACACACAGAGAAACATAAAACACAAGATTGGCCAACACGTTTTTGTAAAAAATAAAGTCCTGACTCCTGAGCAGTAATGGAGTATAACTGCTGCAATAGTCCGATAAAATAAAAAGGGACAACGTTGTTGTACCTAAAGCTTTCGCTTTCCTTAAAAAGGGGAAACCATGACATAGGGACAACATAGCTGCAGAGTTAATAAAGTAAACAAATTCTTCAGGAAAAAAATAATGAGAGACTTTCTCACGAAAGTAGTCGAGTTACAACCTTCTGATGCAAAGCGTACAACATGAGAAAGAAACCCACAAAGGAAAAGCTGCAATCTTTATCATACTAAAAGTCTATGCATACATTATATATACATATATGTGTGTGTTTGTATGTGTGTAATAAAAAATACACCTGGGAAAATGATTCCCCATCTTCTTCATCGTCATCATATTCAGCAATGTGTTCATTTTCCAGAAAATCATCTTCAGAATAACCATTCTCCATTTGTTGAACTGGCTTTTCTGCCATATTTTGCTGTGCATAAGGTTTTTCTACCATACAAAAATCTTCAGATATATATAATATAAATAAGTGAGGTTTGAGTGGGGTGGGAGTCGAGATAGAAGGAAAATGGGGAGGCGGAACGGTGTCGGCTCATTCAAATTTTATTGCGTGGCGGTAAACTGGTGATCACAGTCGTAGACAGGCTTTCACCTTTTTTAAGGAACCTCTCGTTTTCTGAATTTTTATTTTCGGTTTTTTTTGTTGCTTACCAACGACTGCACGAGTGGATATTTGGAGGAGAAAAAGGGCTGATGTACTAATCTAATCAAAAACCCTAAACTTAATATTATACTGTTTTCGAATCTTGTATAATTAATGAGTTTTTATTTGTTTAGTTGAATTAATGAGTATTTACAAAAACATATATTGTGAATTTATACTGTTTACAAATCTAATGAATGCCAATTTTTTGGTGACGGATAGTACAGTTTTCAGTCGGAGTCATAAGAGTCACACTTAACTTTTGGACATCGTTTTGATCTTTGTCAAATAAAATAATCAAAAATAATATTGTAAATGGATATATATAGGTTGGTGTTCTAACTTTTACAATATTTTGAAAAAAATGTTCCTAACTTAATATATTTAAGGGATATTGGTGTTAAAATACAAACTTTGGTTGGTTTTTTATTTTGCACACAAACTTTAAAATGATTATAAATATATACGAACTAACGATTGTTATAATTTTATCATGATTAAATTTTTGTTTTAATTAAAGCTGACATGGCAGTCCACTGGCATAAATCGAGTGAGTTAGCTTTGACGTGACATTCATTTAATTGAAACAATGTAAATTTGATCATTAAAAGTGGTGAGAGTGAATGTATGTGTGTGAGAGAGTGTGGCGAGGTTGCTTAAAATAATTAGTTTTGATTATTTTATAAATTTTTATGATGAAAACGACGTCGTTTCAATTGAAGCAGTACTATCGGGGTTGTCATGTCGACTTTAATTTGGATAAAAAATTTAATCGTGACAAATTACAACAACCGTTAGTTCATGCATATTTATATACCTTTTAAAGTTGGTTTGCAAAACCAAAAAACGTCTAAAGTTTATGTATTTTAACGTCGACGAGATTTTGAAAAAATATCTCAACTTATATTTATATATTTAAATGTCTTCAATTTTGATAAGATTTTAAAAATATTCCAATATGTAAAACCCCAGCTACGGAATGATGAGTCACCTCATTGGATAATGGCGTGGATTATCGCTTAAATGAGGTGGAATTTATTTTCCATATCACCACTAAGAATGATGTCGTTCTACATGGATAAATATGAAAAATGACGGCGTTTATATATATATATATATAGTTGTGAAAAACAACGTCAATTTTAGTGTTGGGGTGGAAAAAACTCCACATTGTTTAAGCTATAATTCATGTGAGAATCTAACGAGAAAACTCACTATTTTGATGATGGAATTTCAATATTAGGACATTTTTCAAAATTTCATTAAAATTGAGGATATTTAGATATATTAACTTACGTTGGAGATATTTTCAAGATATCATGAAAATTAAGGACATTTAAATAAATAAATTTAAGTTTAAAATATTTTTCAAGATATTGTGAAAATTGAAGACATTTAGATATATTAATTTAAGTTGAAGATATTTTTCAAAATATTGTAAAAATTAGGGACACACACTGTGTGTATTCTTTTTTCTAAAATCTTTGTATATTAATGTGGAAATTGGGAAAAGCCATTAGGTAGGGATGTCAATCGGGCCAACCCGCTGGGTTCGGGCTAACCCACTCGGGTTGTCGGGTATCGGGTTGACATTTTTTCTAGTTAGAAAATTCAACCATAACCCTAAACTCTCGGGTTTAAACCCATCGGGCTAAAGCTTAAATATATATATATATATATCAAATATTTTATATTAAGCGTTGGAGTAAAAACAAATAATTGAAAAATAAATATAATACATTCCACAAGTTCTTTTTAATCTTATTATACTAACTTTGAATAGCAAACAATAAAAATTAAAAATAGTGCTCATAATTAAATTGCTTTTCTAATATGCTTTAATGTCTCGCATTCCATGTAACTAAATGATCTCTAATAATATAATACAATTATAGCGGAATTAAAACTAATATCTAGAAAAATTTTAATAAGTTAATTCAATATAATACTATTTAAAATATATTACAATATCAAAATTAGAAAATAATGCTCACAACTAAATTATTTTTTAATATCTCGAATATTCATATTCCATAATAGTTAATTCACTATTTTTTGTAACTTTTAACAACACTATGAATATCTTCTATATTTCTCAGATAGTTGTAGGGATGTTAATGGGTCAACCCGCTGGGTTCGGGCTAACCCACTCGGGGTTGTCGGACTATTCTTGTTGGTATTCGGTTGACGTTTTTCTAGTTATAAAATTCAACCCTAACCTCTAATTTTATCATTTATTCGGTGGTAGTGAGTGACCCATATGACATCCCTACCATTAGGTATGCTTTTGATACGACATGCATAGTCTTATTTTTTCACATTATTAAATATATTAAAGTTAAAAGGACATAAAAACCATGATAAAATCTTTTATAAGGACATCCTCATATGGACGTGAGGACGTGTGAGAATTGTATTTTAATAGTGATTTCGCATGAAGACTGCATCCAAATTGAATTTTGAATTGTGACCGCTTAAAAAACCATTAGGTATACTCTGACATGTATTGAGTGGGGTCAAATCGCCCCATTTATTGAGCTAATTTTGATATGTCCAATTTAAATCGAACCTATCACTGGAGCTTGCAAAGGGTGGGTCGGATTGGCCTGATCCGAAATACTATAGGATTGAAAATATGGTAATCCAGCCCAACCCCATTTGGGCCATCGAACCACCAAAGTAAACCCGTCCAATATTTAATTTAATAAAATATTATTTTTAATTTAAAAAAATATGATAACAATAAATAAATTAAATCTATTCACATCAATTTCAAAGTAAAAAAGATAAATTATGTCTAATAGCATCAATTCCAAAGTAAATAAAATAAATTAAGTTTACTAACATGTCTAACATCAATTTCAACGTAAATAAGATAAACTTAAAGTTTCAAATATCATCAAACATCAAATATAAAATATTAAAACTTTAAATGTGTGGACGGACTTTTAGGCCCGTTAACCCCGGACTTTTTAGTCTCAAAGCCCGGTCAGCCCGATGGGCTATGTGGACGGGCTTTTTAGACCCGATTTTTTTCGGGTCACTATTTTCACGAGCCCAACCCGATCCCAATTCCGGGTACCCCGGGTCGGACCAATTTTGCCGGCTCTATCTATCACACAATAGCAATTATGCATTTATCTTATTTCTTTGGGACAATATAGTGATAAATGGATTCTCATAATCAAAAGATCGTAGATTCGAATTTCACTAAACGTTTTATGAGCTGAACCCATCACACTTGGTTTTTCAAATGTGCTTTATCCGTCATGTATGATTTACAAACTATTGTAAAAGAATATAGGATTTATCCAATGCACACTGAAAAGTAATGACTACATGTTCCTCATATATTAAAAAAATATTATGCATTTATCTTGTCATAATACCATAAACCCTTTTTGACGGCAAAGTGGCATTTATATTTTATATTTTACATAAAGATCAAAATATCATACAATAAAATGCTTAATATTGAAGAAAGGACCTATATGCAAAAATTATCATAGGGAATAAAACGAAATACAGTCTAAATATAGTGACTAAATTGAAAAGTTCGAAAAGAAAAAATCTCCATCGAGTTGTTTCCCCCTCTCACACACACAGAGAAAAAGTCATGGGCCCCTCACCTCCTCGAACTATTCCCCAAAGTCATCAAATCTCTCGAATCTCAGCGGTCCATCGTTTAGATCCAACGGTCCCAGTTACTCGGGGTCAGTAGCAGCAGCAGTTATTAGTCACCCTCTTCTTTCGCTCCCTTCTCATAAACCCTAGAATCTGCAATTTAGACCCCGCAGCCACCGTTTTCACGTGAACATATTTAAATCAGACGGGAATTTATCGTAAAATTAAGAAGCCCACCGAGAGAAATTCGATGGGAAGTTTCGTCTTGGACGAAAGTAGCGATGATTTGATCATTTCGAGGCAGGTAAGTGCTTGTTTCTTGAGTTTTGTTGCTTAATTTCATGGGATCTTGCGTTTGGGAGTTGATATATTGTTTTTTTATGAGATGGGTTGGGGATTTGTTTCACGGTTCTTGTTGTTTTTTTGATGATTTTTGTAAATCTTGTTTCATAGTTTCCTTTAGGTCGAAAATGAGTTGAGAAAAACATCTGGTGTGTGTGGTGGGTCCGAGTTGCGGCGAGTTTACCGAGTTGATGCCTTTTTTTGGTGTGGGGTGTGGAGGAGGGTGATTTCCGGTTGCATTCTTGGAGAGAACTGAATTTGTGCCGAGTTTGGCTGAGTTAAGCTGCAGGGTTATTCTCCGAGTTTGATTTGGGATTTATTCTAATTTTTTGCTGTTGAGGGTGTGAAGTTAGCGGAGGTCTAGAGCTAAGAAACCTACCTTTTGTGAATGGAGCACATGCTGGTTTCGTCGCTTGATAGATTTAGCGCATCACCTCTAGTTCTTGGAGTAGTTGAGAGGGAGATTGGTTGCTAGAGAGTTCATATTTCTTGAATTTGGAACAAGTCGAAATGTGTAAAATGAGTCGGTTACTTAAGTGTGCTTTGTGAGAAGAAATCACTGTAATCCACATTAGACTAAGGCCTAGTCTTTAAAGGTGGTTCATATTAGAGTTCATATCTAATACTGAAGAGGAAGATTGATTCTGGGGCTTCGCCTCGCAGGAATAAGCGTAAGCAGATGCCTTCAGTGGGAATGAGAAGAAGTACAAGGGTGTTTGGGACACGAGTGCTGCGTTCAGGGAGGAGGCTGTGGACGGAACCTCATAAGGGTGGCAAAAATGTTAGAGAAACTCCCGGGGAAAATAAGTTCCAGGAACTTCTTGACAATTCTACTGATGGAGGAGGGGACACTGATCATCGGCACAGGGAACTGTGGCAGGAAGATGAAACGAGCGCCTCACTTGACATGAGTGCAGAACCCAAAATGGAAGAGCGTGAAACTGATGGCGTGGAGGATAAAAATGGAGACCGGAAGTGTGGGATTGTGTACAAGAGAAAGAGAAAGAGGGCAGAGTTGACAACTTCTGGACTTATAGAAGATAGCCGGCATGCAAAGAAGTACGTGAGGAGACAATGGAGGACACGATGTAGAGCTTCTGAATCTTATGGTGCTTGTGGAGTCATATGGGATTCTGTTAGGACTCTAAAACTTGCTATTGTTGTGAACGAGTCTTCATATGATTGTTATTACTGGATTACTTGCTTCTTGACCTCTCTGCTTAGCTACATGGCTAGGGTCAGAATTGGAATGAGGCAGTTGTCTGCATTTATGTTATCAAAACCAATGTACGATGCTTATTCCTCACGTGGAATGCTTTTTCTCAAGGTACGTCTTCTAAATTATGTTTTTTATATATTGATGAATTTGTTTGCAACTCTAATTTATAAATTATCCTTATTTGCAGGATCCTATTACTTCAGTGAAACCTTGTGTCTGTATAGTTTCAGGATCTGGATCTGTGATGCCATTGTTTTCTATTAATATTTTTGCAATCCCACCTTTCTTTGTGCACATACAAACAAGTATGTTTCTTAGATCTGCACATTTAGATTGCTTGCTAGCCCGACCTTGTGAGAATGATGAGGAATTGATAAATGATGACACTGAAGAACCCTCATTTCAAATTCCGTCTTCGAGAGACCAAGAAGTTTCTGCATCTGAAATGTCAACTGGAAGTGACATATCTTGCCATAACGGGGCAGCATTGGATAATGATACTTCAGGAGGGAGGCAGTTGGGACAGTCGGCTGTTGGATTTCCGAAATCCGCTCTTCGAAATTTGCAATTAAGAAACAGTCGTAGCATCCAGAAAAGGCGGAGTTCTCTGAGGCGTAAGAGAGGTAGGCCGCCATCTGCTTTCCGAGCTCAGAAGGCTAAGGGAGCTTTAGCTTCTGAACTTTTCAGGATTAGACATGACGGTTCCCAATTCCCTGCTGCATCTCCGAGCCGTTTACGCAGAAGTCCAGACAAGAGCAGATCAACAACAAACATGAAAGAGATAAAATCTGCTGTGGGAGCGGCGACACAGCATGTGTGCGCCAGCAGCTGTTCTGCTAACCTGTTGGTTACCGATACTGACAAGTGCTATAGGGTGGAAGGAGCAACTATTGCTCTAGAAACATCTGCTTCGAAACAATGGTTACTCTCTGTTACCAAGGATGGAACGAAGCAATGCAGTCTGATTGCACAGAAAATCATGAGGCCATCTTCTTCTAACCGCTACACTCATGCTGTGATATGGGCCAGTGATAGCAGTTTGAAGCTCGAGTTTCCCGATAAACAAGATTGGTTGATTTTCAAGGAACTCTACAAGGAATGTTCTGACCGAAACATGCAGTCCGCTGCAGCCACAAGTGTTATTCCTGTACCTGGGGTGCAAGAAGTTCCCATTCCTGATGATCAGTACGTCCCGTTCTTGAGGCCGGAGTCGTACATTACTTTGAAAAATGATGAGCTAATTAGGGCTTTGATGAAGAAGACTGCCAACTATGATATGGACACTGATGATGAGGAGTGGCTGGCGAAACTTAATGATGAGTTTTATGGTGGGAAGGAGCTGCAAGAATTCATCACATCAGACAATTTTGAATTAGTGATTGATGCTCTGGAAAAATATCTTCACTCCAATCCAGATGAACATGTAGACGAGCATGCGGCCTGTGATTTCTGTATGCATCTAGAAAGAAAAGAAGTCATAGAGGCTATCTATAGGTACTGGATAAGAAAGAGGAAGCAGAAACGTTCAGCTTTAGTGAGGGTTTTCCAGGTACATCAGCCTTTCTTTTAGGATGTGGTATCGTGCATGTTAACTGGACTTTTTGTGTGCAAAAAAACCTATGTTTATATTTTTTGGTATTGTATCTATTATAAGCTCGAGTTGTAGTGCATCTAAGACTACCCCATGATTTCTCAGTATTGATGATAATCTGCTAGCTTTGAGTTGATCTAATGATTCGTATAGTTTCTAGGTTCGAGTCTTCATATGATTTCATGGACGAAGGAAGTGCAGGAAACATGCATTTCTGTATCATGTTTAAATTTCCATCATGTTTTAGAAGTAAGCATCATCCTTTTGACTATTTGCACTATTCTTTTCTGAATCATCTAAATGACTGCCTTTGCTTTGTTTTTCTTCCTGATGTTACACAAACAATGTTTTATTGGCAGCTCTACCAGCCTAGACGAAGTCAAGTGATCCCAAAATCTGTTTTAAGGAAGAAGCGATCATTTAAACGACAGGCAAGTCAGGGTGGGAGAGGCAAAGGCAAACAACAGCCTTTCTTGAAAGGTGCTTGTCCTCCATGACTTGGAGTTCTTGTCATTTTTTCCACTCCTTTATTAGTCATTTATTTGACCTGTACAGTCTTGTTTAATACCCAATATTCTTGTACCAATAGTGACTTCGTGCATGGAGTGTAGGTATATTCATTTGATTGAATATATATCAGAAACTGAATAAGTTAGGAGCAAGCATGCATATAACTCATTATGTGATATAATCTGTAAATCATCGTAGTTTGCTCTTTGACCTATACAGTCTTGTTTAATACCCAATATTCTTGTACCAATAGTGACTTTGTGAAATTAGTAAGAACTAAGCAGTGATTTGATATCATTTACGAACATACTATATCTTGAAAGGATTTCAGGGTCGAAGTTTTATTTTGCTTGGTGAAGTCGGATTAGAATCATTTCGTTGTTGTTGCTCATAATGTCATTTGGTTCTCTATTCTGTCTCCTTGGCCCGTTGAATTGATAATGGATTTCATCTTACAGTAATAGCAGCTGAACAAGATGCTTTGCAACAAAAAAACAATGTACATAAACTGCATGAAGCAAAAGCTGCTGCAAACAGATACGAGGGTCTGGCTACTCAGAAGCGTCAACGAGCCCAGATGCTTATGGAAAACGCCGACTTAGCTACTTACAAAGCGATGATGGCTCTCAGGATCGCTGAGGCAGCTCAAGTTGATGAAGCCCCGGAGAGAGTTGCATCTTTGTTTCTTTGTTGATTCATCCACTTGAGTGGTGATGATCCGATCTCATGAACGATGGCCGATTTTTTTGAGCTTGGGAGGGTGATTACCGCTGTCGCCTCTGAGGTTGGTCGACATGGGGTAAGAAGTATTGTAATTTTGTATAGATTCTGATTGAATGTAGATTAGTATTATTACAACCTGACATCGGGATCTTACAATGGGGCTCGGCCAGTTCGTTGGAACGAGATTCGGGATGTATGAAGAATATAGGGGGGAAAAGATTTGATCATAAATGGCCTGTTTGTCTCTGTAGTGGGGTTTTTTAACCATGACACCCAACAGTTGGCTATCTCTGTATTTAGTTGTGTATAATTTTCCATCTTTGCTATTTTAGGATTCTACATTTTACATGTTTAGAATATAAAATATGCATTTTTTGTTTGCAGTAATTGTTGTGGTGATTGAGAGGTTTTTCTCAGGTGGCTACCAACCAGAGTTCTATGTTCATGGCGCTATCTCTCTCTGTGTGTATATATATATTGCATATTCAGTTGTGGATCTGATCCTGTAACTACCTGCAAAAGACTATAATAATTATTCAATGCGTGAATCTCCATTACCAAAATTTGGTAGATTTTTAGTCTTTTTTTTCTTGACATGTGATTTTATTCGTCCATACGGTAGAAGATATTGAACAATGATGCAACAAAGGCAATACGATATGCATTGTATGTGGAACTTAATAGTATTAGATATCTACTATATTTTGGTTTACATAGTGTAAAATTTGCTTCTATAATTTCACGTTACATGTTTTTGATACTATGTAATTGTATTAGATGATAATATAAGTATGTGTAGGGGTGTTTATTTTTATAATTAATAAAATATATGATTGAGTATTATTATTTTCTTTAGATCTCTCTAATTCTACCATTTTAATGGAATATGAATCATCAAAATTAGTTCAAATGATAAAAGATTATCATGGGATATTTCAAAGTTCAATCAATTTAAAGTAAATAATAGATTAGCTTGTACTATTTTTATATAATAATGAGGTGTTTACTTTCATGACTGATAAAATAATTAATTGAATATTTTATCATCATTATTAAGATTTTTTTCCAATCCATCATTTCAATGAGATATGAATCAAACAAAATCAGCTCAAATGATAGAATAAGGTCTTGAGATATCTTAAAGTTTAATTTATCTAAGTAAATAAGAGATTAGTTTATATTATTTTTATCTATCTAGATTTATCTTTAAAAATGATCGTCTCCTAAACTAATCCTAAAAAGTAAACAATGATTTTTTTTGGTAAATTAACTACATAAATTTAAAGATCGCGTTACGGTAGACTCGAACCCGAGACCTTTGACCTCAAGCATTAACCACTCTACCACGAGGCCAACACACGCACACAAAATTAGGTGTAACATGTTCAAACTCATAGAGATATTTGATGAGGTTCGACCTTGTGAGCTCTCGGTCATATGAACCCACCTTAACCATTGGGCTGTCCCTAGGGGACACTAGGGACAAACAATGATTATTTTTATTGTTTGGTACTTGCAGTTGCTTTTCTTATGTATATAATATCGACCAAGAAGATAAAGACGTTAGTGGACCTAATAAGCAAATTGTTTTAGGCCACCAAATGATTTTGTCTAAGATGGGCACGAAACATAAGTCTTGCTACAGTTATGGAAACAAATTTTTTTCTTTTGTATTTGGAATAGCTATATACAAATAATAAAAATATGTATTCGTCCAAAAAGAATTGGGCATGTTTAACTTTCATCTACTTAATAAGGCGATATTACATTAAGAAATTTAAAAGTCGTTAGGAACTTGCAATTTCGTGGTTACTTTGTGCAGTTAAGCGAGTGTGAGTTCAGCCTAACCTTAGTTAGGCCCATGATTAGACTCTAGATATTTAATGTTTTGCCCGCCTAACCACAAACTACTTAATTAACAATACTGGTTAATCTATTAGTATTAAAAAAAAATTGTATAAGCTTGATGCATCTATATTATATACTCTCTCCGTCTTATTTAAAGTGTCCCATTTCTTTTGGGTACGGTATTTAAAAGCAATGTATAAAGTTGTTAAAATGTTAAAAAGTAAGTAGGACCCACATTTTTTGAAAGGATAATTAATTCCTAAAATGGAATGAGACATTTGTAATGTGACAACCTAAAAAGGAAAGTGAGATATTTTAAATGGGACAAGGGAGTAATTAAATACTAAACATAATTTAGTAATTTAATATATATATATATATATATATATATGGTTGGTTATAGAAGGAACTACCTCTTAGATAAGAACTAAGAACCAATAACCACAGTTAGATTGATTAAATTCGGAGGACTTAGAATTATTTAATGGTAAAAATAGTCAAATCTCTAAATTTTCACTATTTGGATATTTCATATTCTATTCTTCGTTGTTCGTGTCATGTCGTTGTTCATGTAATCATAGCTCTTGTGCATGTCATCACATTTCAATTAATTGTTATGTTCATGTAATGTATGTTGTTGTGCATGTAATCGTAGTAATTGTTCATAAATGAACAGTTACCGTAAATGAATATATAGAATCCCTTAATTATAGATTTAAACAATTACAACTAAAACTTGAGATAATAAATGATTTATAATTGACCTTGACCGTTAGATTAAAAAAATAAATGAAACAAATTAGTTCTTAGTTTTTAAAATATTGGAGTTCTCATTTGATCTACTCCTTATGTATATGTTATTTTTTTATATAAGATAAGGTTTAAAAGGATTTGAAATTAAATTAAGAAATATATATATTTTTAAGATTCACAACTTGCACGTGTGCTACATGTATCATACAATTAGTACTACCAATAAGTATATTTACATAAAGATATCTCAAATGACTATAATGATATATATTTAAACACGATACAAATTAGGTCCTATTTACTCTTAGAATAATATTAATTAAGAAAATCGAAGACACGTTGCAATAATGCAATAATTGCCAAAAGAGTAGGGATGGGTCACATGATTTTGGAAAATGAAACATCAATAGCATACTATATACATATAGTGGTGGGACAAATTCATTCAATAATATAGTCTTTTTTCCCCTTTTCTTTTGTTTGACAAGGAAAAATGCACAATTAAAATTAGACATCTCTCTCAAGGTAAATATATTTTTTGTGTAATAATCCACAAAACTAACTCAAAGAGAAAAATTCTATCAGATGAGATCCATAATCTATGCAACAAACTTGACCTAATAGTATTAATGGAAGAAATTCTTCTATGTAACTTTTGGCCACGAACTCTCCTTCAGCTGTGTGTTTTCTTTTCTTGGTCTTACTTAGAGGGTGTTTCAGTGAACTTATAAGCTCCCAAAAATAATTGGATGTTTAATGAACTTATAACTTGTTTTTAAATTTTAAAACAATTTATAAACTATTTTGGGGAATTTATAAACTCAACCAAACACTCTCTAGCAAGCTACCCCCATCCCTAATATATAAATAAATATAAAACATAAATAAGTAATAGTAAATAAAAAATTCTGCCAATAAGTCCAAAATTTCATTATTCACTAACAAACAACTCAACAGTGACAAGTAGCAGAGCCGGTGGTTCACATTTATTCTAATTTCCATGGCTAATAATTAAACAAAAAAAGGTGACAACTAGCCACAGATAAAAAGAAAAGAAAAGAAAGAGAATGAATTGCAGAAATAAGAAAATGTTAATGGGATGTAAAAATGAACCTCATCCATTAAAATTGGCCCTCATCTTCAAGATTTATAGAATGTTTGATTTAGAGGGTGTTTGGTTAAGTTTATTTTAGAAAATTTATAAGACATTTCAAGAACTTATAAGATGAATGTCTCAAGAGTTTATAAGTTATTAAAGTGTTTGATAATTAAGTTTAGAAACTAGAAAAGACTCGCGAGTAGAGAGAAAAAAATTATAGTTAGAGAGAAAAAATTGACGAGAGATGAAGTTAATAGTGTATATGTAGGAAATAATGAACCGTAATACAGCTATTTTGGTAAATTCACCTTTACTTATAAGCTTATAGAAAAATAAGTTATTATTGAGCAGACCCGTTCCTGACATTTTACTGGCCATAGGCAAAACAATGAATATAGGGTACTTATATTATACTTATAAAATAAATCGAATTTATAAATTTACATAAAATTTAAATAATCTACAAATAAAAACAGATAATAAAAAATTATCAAAAACATATACAACTTACTTATAATCTTCTTTATATTTATACATCTCAACTCTCATCTATAACAGAATACAAGCAACACAATATCATAAGAAACAATTTCTTCGAATATTTGTATATGCAAAATAATTAATAATCACATCAACATTAATAGTTTCTAACATATTTTGGACCCAAGTAAAGATATATATCTATAAGCAAAATGTAAAAAATTTTGATACTTTGAACCTTTAAAGAGAGATAATTTATTTAAATGGTATAATATTTTGGACACAAATTAAACCATATATATATCTATAAGCAAAAGTAATTTTTTTGAGATATATATATATATATATATATATATATATATATATATCCTATTTTGGGCCATGTGAGTCGCCTGGGTAACCTACCCTAGGGACGGCCCTGTTGATGAACTTATTTTATGAACTTATTACCAAACATTTCAGAAGTTTATAAACTGTTTTGATGAGTTTATAAACTCAACCAAACACCCTCTTAACCGTGTCGGTTGTCTTTTAAGAATGGACTAATTTGTGATATCTGTCATGTCAAACAAAAGGAGGTCGTTTAGTCCAATGGCTCAAATTGTCTCTAAATTGTTGAATTGCTATAATATGATTAATAAAACATCGATACATCAATATGTAGGTAATTTCATAAGGTGTTATTATGTCTTGAGAGAAACATAGACTTAGTTGTTGAGTAATATCGAAATTATAATTAGCTTGAAGTGAAGGAATTCTTATCCATGTCTTGCTAGCTTATTACTACAAATTCTATAGACATCATAATGAATTAACATGTATGATAAGCACCATAGAATTATCTATTCAAGTTTTACATTTATACATTTCAAGATAATTCCTTTGTCAAAACAAAATGGGGTCTGCATAGGAGAGCTTAATTTCTCACATTGGACAAGGTAAACTTAATTGCAATTTTCTTACTAATATGACTTCCTAGTTAGCATCGATACCATATAATTTGGGCAATGATTCTTGTTATGTTGTGAATATCATCATGATGCACATACAATGATGTGTCGATATCTTAGAGTGTGGGGGTGTCTCCCGGCTCGATCTTACTCATCTTGAATTGGGGTAAATTGGAGTTTTCATCTTCATCATGGTATACATAAGCCATGCCTCCATGTCTAGTCATGTCCATTCCAGCCATCTCATCATCCCTTGAAACCCTAAGTAACTTTAACTTGTGGAGTGCCAAGAAAAGTGGTGCCATTGTAGCTGTGACCCATCCAACGATCACCAAGATTTGCACAATTTGGGCGGCCAAGAGCCTCCCATCACCACCCATAAGTAGCCCGTATGGCCTATCAGGTCGACCTGGATAAACCTCGTTCACATAAATTTTCTTGGCAAATAGCCCGGTGAATATGAGACCCCATGCACCGCATCCCCCGTGCAATTGGGCCGCCTCAAGTGGATCATCGAACTTCAATCTCTCGGCCAACTTGTTGAACCCGATCAAGACCCAAGCCGCCACGAAACCGCATATGATTGCGGCCCATGGCTCGACCACCGAGCACCCTGAGGTGATTGCGGCAAATCCCCCCAACAAGCCGTTGCACACATCAATCACATTCCAATGCCCTACCAAGAGCCTCTTGCTAAACAAGGTAGTAAGGGCAGCCGTGCTCCCGGCCAATGTTGTCGTGACAGCTGTCCTCCCGACCGCGCTCCATTGACCATAGTAGGCCCGATCCGTGTCATTGTACGACTTGAAGATGGTAAAAAACGAACCGGGGTTGAACCCATACCACCCAAACCATAACAAGAAGGTGCCTAATACCACTAGTGAGGAGCTATGGCCACGCAACACAATAGATCGGCCGGTTCTATCGAACCGGCCAATTCTCGGACCTTCTATAAGGGCTCCCCAGAGACCAGCAATGCCACCAACCATGTGGACCACCCCTGAACCGGCAAAATCAATGGCTCCCGAGTCGAAGAGAAGGCTGCCTCTCGTCTTGGCGGCTCCGGCCCAGCCGTCACTGGACCAAAACCAGTGTGAAACAACCGGGTAGACAAAACCGGTCAGAAAGGACGAGTAAATTAAATATGCCACAAATTGTGTCCTCTCTGCAATAGAGCCACTAGTAATACCTAGTCACAACAAAATGTAAAATCAAAAATCAAGAAATTGATAAACCAACCATTACATATTGAAATAAATCCAATTGTAAATTTTTTCAGTTTTCAGGATTCAAATTCCCCTCTAATCTTTTTCGTCATTTCCTGTCTATTTGATAATATTCACATACAATTGATTATGATGACTTGTTGCGTGTACAAAATCATAATTTTTCATATGTTTATTTCCACCCAAATATGCAAGTATCAAACTCGAACCAAAAGTTGACATAATATAACTTCATTTATGTGAGCCTTAAATGCTTCATACTCCCTCCGCCCGTTATTCATGGCTACTTTTTTTTTTGTACGTAAATTAAGAAGAATTGTATTTTATGTATAAAGTAGTGGATGACACGAAATTTGAGGTACTTTTTATTGTAAAATTGTTTCATTTTTTGGAAACGAACCAACTTAATGGGACAGTCAAAAAAAATGTGTCATGAATATTGGGACGAATGAAGTATATAACCACATTTTCTTGGAGGACATATACTCAATTATAAGAATATATATGTAATATTTTAATATAAGTGCAGATAAATATACTTCCCATCCACAATCTGTTCTATGTTTCATATTATGTACTAAAACATAAATTTTAAGTAAAATGAAAAAAAGAAACCTCGGTATAAAATATTAATGACATATTACTCTAAGTTTTCATCTTGATATAAAATTAATGTACCTGCGGCAGCAATGGCGAAAGCCCACTGGTAGAGGAAGAGGCTGTAATCTGCGGTGGGCGACGGGAACTCCCTGAGGCCGAAGAAGTGTTTTCCTATGAAGCCGTTGGAGGGCCCACCGAAGGCAAAGGCGTAGCCGAAGAGGTAGTAGCTGAGCCCGCCGGCGGCGGCGTCGAGGACGTTGGTGAGCATTATGTTCATGGTGTTCTTGGCGCGGACCGAGCCGGCGCAGAGCATCGCGAAGCCGAGCTGCATGGCGAAGACCAGGTAAGCTGAGAAGAGGAGGTACGTGTTGTCGATGGCGTAGGTGGCGTCGGAGAGCTTCGCCGACACGGCGGCGAACCGGCTGCATAGGAAGGTGGCGGCGGCGGTGGCGTTTGGGGCGCCGCCGAGGAGGGGGAGGAGGTCTGTGGCAGTGCAGCTTAGGGGGTCCGCCATTATTTGGGGGTGTCTGTTGCCAAAATGCAAATGCCTATTTATTGTTGAAGATTCGCTTTCATAGACTTGGGACTGCAGCCAAATATAAGAACAAATTTGTTAATGATGACTTGTGTTTTTGTAAGAACAAAAATATTTGGGGATGATTTTTATATACATGAAATCTGAATAGGAATATCGTGAATTCGACGTGAATATTGACGTGGAAATTAAATACATGTACATAAAGATCTTTTTAATATCACGTAAAATCAAAACGACATCGTTTTGAGGTTAAATCTATTTAATTTTTTTGAAAATTTGAGTAAAAATATTCATTTTTACATATGTATTTCTATGTCAAATTTTGACAATTCTATTCAGTTTCCAAGTACTAAAAATGTATTCTATCCATCTAGATGATCCATTTTTTTCAAGCACGGTTATTTAGGAGAAATGTATAAAGTGATAAAAAATAGGTAGGTCTTACAACTTTTGAAGAGATAATTATTTCATAAAAAAAATAGAGAATCTTGAATGTGACAATCCAAAAATGAATACATATCATCTTGGATGGGATGGAGGGAGTACTTGTCTTGAGATGGATTTGCACAGATTTCTATAGGTTGGATTTAAATTAAAATCAATAGTTCAGGATATAATTAAAAAAAATCTGAATTATAATTAAGTATTTGACCTCCTTAAAATTTAAAAGTTGTAAAATTTCTCTCTATAGAGAGAGATATAGAAAGAGATATCCACAACATTTACCTAATTATACACCTGACATTTATTTAAAAACATAGGATTCAAATCATGTCATTATACTCCTATATAATACTTCACTTCACTTCCAATTTCTATTTATTTTAAAATTTTCTTTTGATATTTAAATGTGTGATATGAATTCTATAAAACAAGATATTAGCATACAGTAGAGAACAAAATATTCAAATTTTCTGCACCACAATATAGTCTGAATTACTTTTCTTTTTATTTTCTCTTTTGAGTACTGGTGTTATGTCATTTCAACAATAAAAAAATATTGAGACATAAATATGATTAATTCGAAAATAAATAATAGAATGGACTCTGAGGCGGCCCAAAATATTTACTTTTCATAGTTTAGAAATCACAATACTTTTACAATTTTAAAAGGTCGAATTAAAATGTGTAATTAATTCTTTATTTTAAAAATCACCAGGAGCTAAGATTAGAAAATAGAAAATGTGGTCTGATGAAGAGTTTAACAGAGAGATGAAAAATACATTTGGAATTTTCCATTCCAAAATATACATATGCATATTGATAGTACGAAAATAAAAGATGAAATTAATTTATAAATGAGAGGTGTAAGGAAACATAGATGTTTAGGATCACTATTAATTGTTAATTAGTTATATCTCTAATTGCCGCGTATTTGATTAAGCCATTAATCACTCTTTAAATGATCGATGGAATCTACAATTAACGTCATTTTCAGGACATCTTCATATTTTATATTAATTTTTATTAACTTATTAATAAATGAGCACTTTATTTTTTAGAAATTGCTTTCACTAAATCAAACTCAGATGATAATTATATGGATACGATTAGGGATGGTAAACGGTTCGGTTTCAGTTAATCAAATCGAAATTTTCGGTTAAACCAACGGTACTTCCCAATGGCATGTTCATAATGAGGATATGATTCTAGATTAAGAAAGATCTTAACCACATATTGAAGTAAAACCAGAGGACGATTCTTATTCGAAGATTAGGAATAATTTCTCAAAATAGTGGAACCGTCGAACTTTTTAAATTTTGGTATTGATTCCGATTTGGTTACATTTCGAATTAAAATTAATTAATAATTAAAATAAATAAAATAATAAAAAAACTGAAACTTATTAAAACAAATAAAATATTTAACAATAATTAATAATTAATAAAGTTCAGAATTTTATTTCGAGAGATAATTACTTACGGTTACGTTAACAACGCTCATTAACTGATGGGAGATTAATACAAGATAATTATAATTATGATCAAAGGGAGAAACTCGATTCCGAATTAACTTAATTCTGCAGCTCAATTTATAGGTGAAATATGGATTTATTCGGTCTGTATAAATTATTCCTAAAAAGAAAAAGAAAAAGAAAATCTAGTTTGACTTCTCTATAAAAATAAAAGAAATTAACAAAAAGATTCTTGCACTAATAACAACAAATTGTAATGTCATACAAATGTTATTAGAGAGACTGATAAGTTGCAGAAGAATATAAAATAAATAATAAATTACATGAATTCGAATAAAAATAAATTGATGGTTACTGCATGTTATTAATTAACTGGCTGATGTTAAATCAGTCGAATCTAAATTTCCCAATCACTGCATGTTATTAATTAACTGGCTGATGTTTACTCTTCAATTATTTTGTTTAGTATTAATATTGTCTCTATTATTTCTCACCTATATATATATATATTTATATTGTCTATCATATTTAATTAATTTTTATTTAGATTTAGTAACTGAGAGGCTGTGAATGGACCACGCTGTGGCTGCAGACGATCACTAAATATATTTTGGAAAAAAAAATGTATTTCCTTGAATCAGTTTTTTTGTACAAAAAATATTCGACTGGGCTGAGTATCTCGACATAAATTGTGTTGATAAAATAATTCAAGACCCTTTTATGTAAAAAATATAATCCAAAATCAAATTGACTTTAAACTGATATATGTTGTAATCCATTTTAAACTATAGAAAGTGAATATGCACCAAGATTCAAGTATATGTGCATTTTCCATAAATTGGGACTATTTTATATTTCATCCCATTCATGATTTATATTCCTTTTTGAGTTGTTATACTCAAGTTGGTATGCTTCCTTTATAGGAAATAATTATCTCTTTACAAGGTGTAAGTCATACATACTTTTTATTACACTAACCACTTTATATCATTCTCATAAATAATCATGCCGAAAAGAAATGAGTAATGTTGGATGGACGGAGAGAGTAGTAAATAACTCGGATAATAATGCATTTATGCAAATAAAGATGAAATTATTCCTCTGAATATAATAACAAAGAAAATATTTTGAAAATATCATTGATTTCATGTAACAATCTAAATTCATAATTTAAAAATACTATATTTTTCTTAAATAGCTAAAGCGGAAAACATGTCAAAGCGATTTTTTTAAAATAAAATAAAATATTTAAATAACATATATAAAATCTCTCAAATACAATTTATCAAATAATAAGTCCAACAAACTCAAATCTAACTCTACACGATGGAACTAACGTCAATCAACGACCCAAAGCAAACTACATAAGACCTAATAGCATGAGATAAGTTGGAGTTCTAATAACTCAAATCCAACAACGATAATAAAAAAAAATAAATTAAACAAAATAGCACAAGTCTTGGAATGAACTAAAAGCGACAAAACACCACTAGGCACACCCATACCGTCACGTCGCTCCCCGATCACTGACCTAAAAATATTTTAGATAAAAAGGGATGAGCACAAAAACGTACTCAGTGGTAGAGAACAAGGAATATCATTATTTTTATCCAAAAGTGTATACATCGCAGGAAAGTAATAGTCAATCATATTCAGCCTCACCGACAATGTCCACTTGCATACTCATCGCATGCAATCATATCTAGCCTCATCAACATAGAAATCCCGCCTCACCGGCATATGATATATACGTAGCCAATGACTCACCGTCAAGGCTCAGCCTCATCGGTTTAAAATCCCGCATCACTGGCATAGGATATACACGTAGCCAATGACTCACCGTCACGACTTTCCACTTGCATACTCACCGTATGTAATAAATATCGTATCACAATCCAAACCACGATATACATTTTGGACATAAAAGAATTTTCTCAAATCAATTTCACTTTCACAAAATAAATATGATTTATTCTACGTGTCAATATGAAATTCCAAAACATGTTTTAGCGAGTTAAAGAAGATTTCATCCACCTTATTTTGTCGAGCACCACAAAACAAAATCAATCAATTCTGGGACGAGAGTCCTAGTTGTGCCGCACCTAGTTCAATAAATACAATATTTGTATAAGGGCCTATAAAGAAATCTTAAACGTAATTTCTTAAGCAGACTAAATATTATTACAAATCAAGGGCTAAATTGTTTAAAATCGTACTATTATAACATAAGGGTACTATTTTTAGAAAACTTTAGGATCAAAATAGTTTTCGTAACTTGTAAATGCCAGTTACCTATTAAACAAACTAATAAGCTTATACTTATAAATAATACTAATTAATTACAACAAAGAGTTATAATAATATTCTGAAAACTTAAGAAATCAAATTATTATTTTTTCGTAAATCTACCTACTGGCTTCTGAATTAACAAGCAAGTAAAACTTATCCAATATATATATATATATATATATATATATATATATATATGCATGCGTGTGTGAGTGTGTACGTAATTAACTATTTAGTTTTAATTATTAGATCTAATCTCAAGTGTCTTATCAAATATGTACCGCAACGTATCTGGTGTTTATTGCTTGTTGTCCATCATATCATAAAATGGAACATAATTAACAAATAGTAATTATTCTAAATATACCCGGCTTTAATAAAAAGTGTTTCTTGTCTTTTATGATTTATAATATTAAATTAGTTAGTGGTGATTTATGATGTAAATAAATAGGTTGTTGAAAAAAGAGAATAGTGGTGACCATAGTGGTAAAAGGTGTAAATAAGGAATATTATTGAGGGTAAAGTTGGAAAGATAGTTTCCATAAATAGATAGGAAGAAAATTGTGGGACGTCCCAAAAAAGAAAACTAGGAAGGAATATGGGGGACTGAGAAAGTACTAATTATCTAATATACGCCCCTTACCTCCTTTCTTGTCTTTTATGATAAACAATACGTAATGGAACATAATTGACAAATAATTATCCAATACACCTCCTTACCTCATTTCTTGTCTTTTTGATAAACAATACGTCTCTTCTCTCTCTCTCTTATTTCTTCATTCTCTGACCCCAGCCAGATGGTTACGCATAAAAAAGACGAAACAAGAAAACTTTGAAGAAGATACAATTTTTTTTTATGTGAATGTGTATGTTTGTGGAAATTGTGTGTGCACGTGTGTATATATGTATATATATAAATAAAACCCTAATAAAGTCATAATCCTATTTGAACTCTTATTAATTAAATCTTAATCTTAGATAAATATAAAATAAAACTTGCGCTCAATAAATTAATGTTCTACAAAGCCCAATTTGAGGATAAATAATATAATTTTGATAATTACATAAGCCCAAAACTTATTTTATTACTTAGCCCATTTTTTTTATATCTTTGTAAAGTAATATTTGAAGGCCCAAAAAGAATAAATTCCGAAGTTCGTTTTCTAGCTAAGGTCGCAATTACGGACTCCCTCAAGTCCAACACAAAATCGAGCATGACAAATATTCAAAAATCAAACGTAAATTATTTAAAATTTAAAGCAAATTAAATCAAGCAAAAAGTGGGACGTTACATTTATTTTTGCAGGGACTATTATATCCATGATTTCTTTTTACAGGTCAAGACATAATCTCATAATCATTTATATCCTTTATGCAGTTCAAAACATTTATATCCTTTTGCAATTAAATCCAAAAAAATATATGAAGCGTCTTTAGTATCACTAATCAAATACCATAAATATTATTATTATTATTATTATTATTATTATTATAGTACGCGTGTGTGTGGAGAGATGCGAAATAAATACTTAACAATTCGACATCAACCGGATTCAATAAAAACAATACCACTTCATTCAAATAAAGGTACATATATATATATGAAAACATTGTATAAATTAATTACTAGGCCTGAATTTTGGGCCCAAAATCTGGTAAGCTTATGTAAATGGGCCTCAAACCCTCGAATCCACAGCCATAATTGCACTAAGATTCATGGGATAAACAGACTTATTGGTTCCCATCAATATTTGTCGGACTATCAATCTATTGGCCTTTTCAGTTGGATTAAATGGATCCCAATCCACAAATCAGGAATTTCATTTATCTAAAAGATGGACTCGACCGTGCCAACCCACAAAGTCGTAAGACCATGTATGGGGGCTGACGCCTGCCCAGTGCCGGAAGGTCAAGGAAGAGATTGACTTGGATTAAATGGATCCCAAAAAACATACGAATCTCTATTTGAGCACAAATTCGATAAAGGCGTGCAAAGGCCAAGCCCATTATATGGGCCCTGTCCACTACAAGCTTCCTTTGAGGTTGTAAATCCTGCTCCAATACATAAATACAGAAGAGAATAATAATCCAATCTACACGTCAAAGGAATTTATATATCGAACACAAAACCTAGAATTAAAAAAAACAATAAAAAAATAGAGATTGAAGAGCAAGATGCATACCAAATTGTCGAGGATTTGTAATGAAATCCATATGCATTTGATTAGTGCTGCAATAAACACATCTTTACCATACTCATGGTTGAGTTGTCTAAGCATTTGAACGACACTACAAAAAATGCAAAATTACTCACGGACAAAACCGTCGGTAAATACTATTATCGATTGACTACCAACGGTTAGAGACAATCGCTAAATCGAAGTCGGTAATAATTTACCAACGGATTGGACCCGTCGATAAATGTTACAGACGGACCACCGACGGAAAAAGCCCGTCGCTAACCTATTGTTGAGATCTTGCTAGCTGTAGAACTTTTTTATACTTGAGAACGATAAAGGGCACATATTTTTCCGAGGGAATATTGTTGAGATCTTGCTAGCTTCGCTATTCCTCGACCACTTAATTTGCCGGTAACTTGTGAAATTATTTGCTAACTAGCTTCGCTATTTACAATCCCATGATTTTTTAAATTTATTTATTTATTTATTTTCGCTGTAAGATGATTCTATGTTTTATTGTATAGCACATAGAAAAAAGTAAGAAACATCTCTGGATCGTAAAATTAAATTAGAAAATCTTAATACAACAAAATAAAAATACAAGAATCCAACCTAACGAAACTTATATAAATTACACATACATATAATGCAAAAATCAAAATTTGCCCTCTTTTTTATTGAAAAAGAATTAGAATGTCAATTGCAGTTAAATCCTTCATATAAACTTATAAATTTGCAGATGAACTTTTGAAATCTACCTTTCTCGGAAATGAAGACGAAAATTCTCCTAATTTGTTGGTCAAATAAATCAGTTGACACTCATTGAAGTCTAAACTAATAATTAAATAATTATCCACTTAATTTGTTGGATAATTTAGAGCAATAATTAGAGCCATTTTTTCACCTTGTAAATGGACCGAGACTGAAGCGTACTCATACGAATGGGCTGCTAGTAAGATCCAATGTAACCAACAACCGTGCAAGAGCGCTCACACACTACTCGATCTAAATAGACGCGATCTTCTATTTCAAAAATGGTATTCTATCCGTCATATTCAAGATGATTTGTATTTTTTCTTTTCGAACTGTCCTACCCAAATTGATATATTTTCTTTTTAGAAAATTCATTATCTCTTTAAAAAATATGAGTACAGATTATACCTATTTTTTTTTTACCATTTTAACCATCTTATACTATTCTCTTAATAATCGTGTCAAAAGTGACATGTAATCTTGAATGAGACGATAATGATTTCAGCAAGAGCAGCCAGACGGAGGAAATATTTTATTTTCTATAAATTCAAAATAGTTTTTTGAATTAATTTGAAACTGTAAAGAACTTTATATATATCTATATATATAGATATATATATAGATATTTTCAAATTAATTCAAAAAACTATTTTGAATTTATAGAAAATAAATATATATATATATATAGGGGAAGGTTAACGGGGGAATCATTTTTATTGTGAGAACCAAAAAATGATGAATTCATTGTGAAAGTTGATTAATCCGCTGGAAAGTTATTGAATAAAAAAAAATAGAATTTTCGCCTCTTAGGGATTCAAACCGGTGAAAAATTCTGAATTTTGAATTCAAAACTTTCTCGTGGATTTATCAACTTTCATAACGAATTCATTTGATTCTTAGTTTTTAGGATAAAAATAATTCTCATTTGAACTTAACCATATATATATTATATTATCCCACTAATAGAATTCTTTTTTTTATGTGTTTATTAGAATAGAATTTTAAAACGTAAGATCTTGTTCGTTGAAATATATTCAGTTCAAACTTCCAATTGTTTGTACACAAATAAAATGTATTTTATGTATAAATATTTAAATACTTACGTTGAATAATTTTAAAATTTTTGAACACCTCCCGAGGATGCCACGTAAACCTAGAACTGGTCAAAATAAGATATCTCATGTAGTATGGGCGGGTTAACACCCACTTCAATATATAATAGACAATATATACATATACATAGTTCATATTCTAATTTCCAATATTCAATATATAATTGGAATATTTGTATTATGATTTCGTCATATGGCTAAGACACAAATATAACTTGCCACACCCAAACCTCATAGACTAGTTCTAAATTGGGAGAACAACACAAAATTAACTAATTAGAGATTATCAAATATCAATATAACCTCCACAATGAGGGGGTGTTTGGCTAAACTTATTTTAGAGAGCTTATAAGATGTAAGGTTTCAAGTGCTTATAAGTTGTTAAAGTGTTTGGATAATTGATCTTATAAGCGAGAGAAATAATCATGAATTACAGAGAGAAAATCGTAATTAGAGAGATAAAATTGACGAAATGTGAAGTTGATAGTGTATGTGTAGGAAATAATGAACTATAATAAAATTATTTTGGTAAATTCATAGTTGTTTATAAATTCATGAAAAAATAAATTAAGGTTGACCAACTTATTGTTAGGGGAGCTTATAAGCTGTTGAAGCTTATTTTCACAGCTTATAAACTGTTAAAAGCTTATTTTGTCAAACACTTTACAATAACTTATAAGTTCTTAAACAACTTATAAACTCTTTAAAGAGTTTATAAGCTCAACCAAACACCCTCTAAGTAACATGCAACAAACATACTTCCCAAAACCCCCAACTTAATTAGGGCAAAAAGGGACTACTATAAAGTACGTAACTCCTAAATATATTCTAATAATATTGGTTGGACTAAGCTTAAATATCTGTTACTGCTGCTCAAGAAAAACTAACATGACTAAAAGAAAAACATCAACCTAAAAAGAAGACTTTGATCAAAATTTCATACACAAACACAAACCCTAGTAAGATTCGAGCTAGAAGGTCCATGGAACTCGACAATCATTCATGAAATCATATTTACTGAAACTTTCCGGCGGAAATTCCAGCCAGTTCATACTCTGCTTCTCATCCAGCAGCGTCGGCGCCGCCGGCATATCCCACATGCACCGCGCTTCGTCGAGAACGGAGATCTCGCTTATGCAATAGTCTTCGTAATAATCCAGCACGACGGAGTCGCTGCCGGACGGAGAAACCGCCGGCAGCGCCACCGGGATTTGCGGCTCCCTGCCGTTTCCGGCGTGGAGTTCCTGGAGGTTGAGCTTGGCGCCGGCGCCGTAGAGGCGGCGGGCGGCGTCGTCGTAGGCCTGCGCGGCCTCGAGGGAGGTGTTGAAGGTGCCGAGCCAAACCCTGGCGCCGCGGTTGGGCTCGCGGATCTCCGCCACCCATTTGCCCCACGTCCGCTGCCGGACGCCGCGGTAGGTGCAGAGAGCGTTCTCCGGCCCGCCCTTGCCGCGCATGCAGCCCTTCCTGGAGCGGCGGACGGCGGATGACTTCTTCTCTGGCGGGGTGTGGTTGGGGTCGTAGGGGAGCGGCATCTGTCGTTCTCTGGCTGCGGCGGCGGAGCTGATACTGTCCATTTTCACCGGAAAAATGAGGAGTTCGTCGCGAAAGAATTAGAGTGGCTGAAGAGTACTGTGGTGGCGGAATTTAAAGAGCCGTCGTGGCGGTGATGGGTTTTGGTGTGTTGGGGTGTTGGACGTGTACGTACACACAATATTTTTATATGTAAGTTTTATTCTGTATATATATCGATCTCATAATATACTTAATAATCTGTTATTGATTACTTGCTATCTATTCAATTATAATATAATTTGAAATAAAGGTTTCATAAGCCATCCAGAAAAAGATGATTCTCAATTATATATATATAGGAGTGAGTTGATGAGGTTGAGATCCAGTATTCTATTAATTGATTTTTTTGTGTGTTCTATTTTAATTTTATGGTCCTTTATTTATTTATTTTTCTTTAATCTTAATTTTATATGTTTCAATTTAATTTTGTAGTTATTATCTAGAGTTTATTTCATCCAATTAGACTATATAATTATTTTCTATCATTTAATTTTATTTTTGTTAGTTAATAATTCATTATTAGAGATAATAAACCTAAATAGAGTATATGATTTTTAAAAATTTTAATTTTTGAAATAAAAGTTATATATGATTCATAATATTGTAACAAATTTTATTTTTATAAAAAATATTATTAAAAAAAATAATAGTGGGATACGATGGTATATATAAAATTTTGGAACACTGAATCTAATCCTGAATTGATGATATAATATGAATCATACCTTATATAAATAATTGTGTGTATCAGTTATGGGAAGAGTAGATACACGACGATGGTAAATAACTAATTAGGAGTATAACTAAATTTGAGTAATTTTAAGTTCGAGATCGATTCATCTATTTATCCAATTGAGCTCAAACTTTATAATTTCAAAGTTTTATTTTATCTTAATTAAGTACGATCGGAAATGTTAAATTAGATTTGAAATAAATATTAACTTTCGTCTACAAAATCAACTTATTTTAAAAAAAACTCATCATTTTTTATAATAAATCATTTTAATTAGATATTCATTAGTATATCTAAACTGATTTACTTAACCAGCTTGCTATACCATCAAGCTCCATTTCATTTAACAAACTTCATTAAATGAATTCAAATGATTTTTTTCACGAACATCTTGATTTATTTAAGATTTTTTTTTAAATAGTTATAATTATTCGATTGAGGTAGCGACCCGACGTGTAAGAAAGGGGCCATTTGCTATGACTGAAAGGTCATAGGTTAGAAATCCACCAAACATTTTTATGAGTTTGAGTATGTCACAATTGATTTTTTGTGTGGTTTATAGGCTATTGTACATGAATATGAGGTTTACCTAATACGCATTTTAGGTGGCGATTGCAAGTTTTCCGTGATAAAAAGAAAAGAAAAGGGCCATTTGCCGCCCTTTGCTCACCTCTTGGAGTTGTTTCAACTTATAAGGGTGACTCAGTTATAGAGATGGCTTTTGGGATTTTGGGAGAAGAGTTTATGACGAAAGACATTTTGTCGATATATAAACTATACTTTATGTGAAATGCTTAGTTTAATGATTCAACTTTTTTCTTTTCTTTCTTTTGTAGTACTATCATTTATCGCGACATTATTTGTTTACAACAATTTATGAATGATTGTGTGCGTGTGTTGGCCGCCTAGTGGTAGAGTGATTAATGTCCGAGGCCAAAGGTCTCGGGTTCGAGTCTACCGTGACGCGACCTTTAAATTTCTGTATTAAATTGACCAAAAAAAATATATGAATGATTAATAACTCAAAAATCTTGAATTTTGGATAGAAACGTAAACCTCACATTGAAAAAGTATGCAATTAAAACATCATTTTACGGTTTGTTTGGTTTCAACATTTTCAAAATTCCCAATCGATTGAACACAACCTATATATGTATACATACATAGGAGGATTAATGCGAGAACTATTTTTATTGTCAAAATATGAGAATAAAAAATAATAAATTCACTATGAAAGTTGATGAATCAATTGAAAAGTTACTGAAAAAATATATGAAAATTTTCACCATTTATGGGATTCGAATCCGATTGAAAATTCTGATTTTTTGCTTAAGTAACTTCTCTAGAAATGTATTAACTTTCATAGCGAATTTATTTTATTAATAACCAATTTCATAATTTTTAATTCTCACATAAACAATAATTTTATTTTACTCTCATTTTATATATTTATATTATATAAACATATAAAATATAAAAGAAAATGTTGCATGAGATATATAATCCATATACATGTAACTATGTAAGAAAGTAAGAAGTGACCCTAATTGATTAGGAATGGATAGAGATGAAGCAAGGCATGCATGGGTTGTGTATATGGCTTCTCTCAGCTGTGCCAAGTGTAACTAGCCAAAGCCATGACAGTTGTAATACAAGTGTTTTATGCGATGTATAATATTATTTGTAATATAACGTAAATTGTTTTGTAAATAAATGAAGGGGATATCATTTATCTTATTTGATCCAATCAATTTTCTTTGCTTCGGAGATGGTAATGTATATATATCAATATTATTTTAGGATGCATTTAGCTCTTTTTCTCAAAATAAAAAAATTAAAAAAATCGACTCGTACTTTAATTTATTATTTTTATACAAAAATTAATCGTTTAACTTAACCAACATAAAGAGTTTAATTTAACAAATTAAACAATATGTCCTCGAGTTTATAAAGCTTCGAAAACTTATTGATGCAGCAGTAACGTAAAATAAATAGATAAACACATTTGTTTATATAAAAAAAATACTAGAATTATATAATAATGAAATTCTATTGATTCAAATAGACAAATACCAGAAGAACACGACGAATACAAATCGTCGACTCTTAAGAAGAATACAAATAAGGAACAAAATAATATTCAAACTTCATTAATATTCCACCACTAAATCAAATGTTTAATAAGCCATATATAGTCTACTAATGAAATCCTAAACAATGGGACATAGAGACTATATAATTATAATGTGTTCAATTAATTAAACATTCTCTAAATAAAATGAAAAAATAGAAAGAAAAAAGATAACAAGAACTAAAAACAAATACTCCCTCCGTCACAATAATGATGTCTCATTTTTTTTTGCACGTAGATTAAAAAAATTTGTGTTTTATATATAAAGTGGTATGTGATACGAAATTCGAAACATTTTTTAGTGTAAAAAGTGTTTCATTTTTTGGAAACAGACCAACTTAATGGGACAGCCCAAAAAGAAAAACGTGCCAACAATAATGGGACAGAGCGAGTAGATTATTATTATTGTTATTAATTTTTTATTGTGCCCTATCAGAACATAAAAAATAATGAACATATAAATACTACACAAACTCATCGTGTCGTGTTTGTATCTAGACATAGTACGTATATCGTATAATTACATCATCCAATATTTGGGAGGTATACCTAGATCTATTGTATGAAATTATAATATTAATAATATATACGTATATTGATTAATGATTATAATAGATGTATGAACTTTTCACATTGGCTCGTGTGTGTCTCCACAATTTGCCAAGTCTTACCAAAGAGCAACGTGGCAATTTCACTGAAATCCCAATTACTTATATCTACCGTACGGCACAAAAATCAATAAAATCTTTAATTTCTTTCAACTTTAATTAGGTCAAAATAACTACAACTGCAGCCCATCACAATTTCCCCAAAATAGGATGGTATATGTGTATGTGTGTATTTCATTTACTTAAGTTTTCTTCTGTTTTTTTTTTGTTTTTTGTTTTTGAGGAAAATTTCGTACACTTAACTTAGTTTCTCTTTATTTATTTGTTTTTAGACTTTTAGTCTTGCAGTTGAATACATGAGTCGGACGAAGTTAGATACACATATAATAAATTACTCTATATATTATAAATGGGTATTGATAAATTTACATATTATGTATGTACATATTAGGTTTTTTTTGTCATTTTCCATTAATTTCGAAAATATAGTAATTAATTCCTTTAATTGAATCTGTAATTTACATATTTGACCTATGCGTTAATTTAGGAATAAATATATTCAAATCCCTTAATTTTTGGAAACATAATATCCTGATTTTATTTCCAATATTAGTTACAATTATTTCCAAAACGCAAAGTATAAAATTTTAAAATGATTAATATAATCTTAAAAAAAATAATGCAACTAGTAAAAAATAGAATCAACCACAAAGAAATTAATTAAATTATGGAACATAAAATCAAATAGCAAAGTGGCCGAGATTATTCCTAACACTTAATTTTTTTTATCTTTAAATCCTAATTTCCTAATATTAATACAAACAAATGAATAAGCCTAATATATGAAGCCTCATAAACGAATCGGCATCACTAAGACACCGCCAAGACACTCAATTTGAAATAAAAAATATATATATTCATTCTCCATAAATCCGGACTAAGTTAAAATATACATCGTAAAATAAATATATATATATATATATATATATATATATATATATATATATATATATATATATATATATATATATATATATGTGATATTATCGTGTAGTATCTAGAAATTTAGACATCAATCAATGCGATATGTTAATGAAAATACTAGTATTTACATTCCATATGAATTATATTAAATAAATACGAAATGTATATTGATTGAAAAGAAATGAAAGAAATATTAAAAAAAAGTAAATTTGAACTTGAAAACAGGCAGGTATTTCATCCCAAAATTTGATGCATATCCAATTAATGATAGTGCTTATTATTAAGGAATAAATCCATGATTTATTTTCTTTACTAATATACTAATATGTAGGAGGGATAAATTAGTCATAAGATTAAATTACTAATGATTGAACCGGTTTATAAAAAACCAAACCGATTCGATTTAAAATTTAGGGTATTATGTAGTTACATAATATGTAAAAAAATCTTTATCCATTGTAAATATACTATGCTCCCCCGTCCCACCCAAAACGTTTCATTTCTTTTCGACATGATTATTTAGGAGAATGATATAAAGTGATTAAAGTGATAAAAAGTAGATAGATCCCACAACTTTGAAAGAGATAATTATTTCCTAAAAAGGAAACATGGAATTTTGGGTGGGTCAATAGGTCCCACAACTTTTGAAGAGATAATTATTTTCTAAAAATAAAACAGGACATTTTGGGTGAGACAGCCCAAAAAGGAATACAAGTCTTCTTGGGTGGGACGGATAGAGTAATATGTTAATACATATTCAATGAACTATTACATTTCTTGTAATTATATTATATAGATTGTTTTTTAAATTGATATATAATAGGGAAAAAAATTATAGACAATACTCTTTTAATATGTATAGATGGGTGGAATTTGATATTAATATGTTTCTATCACAATTTTTATTAATGTGATTTTTATTAAAAATGAACAAGAGTGATCGATCTTAATTTCGTTAGGAAAATAAATGCAAGAATAACACAAGGGATTTACGTGGTTCGATCTTTGAATTAGATCTACGTCCACGGAGCAAGAGAGAGTATTCGTGTATTGAATGTGTAGGAAGCGATTACAAAGAGTGTGAATGAATCTATTTCGTCTAATCTAGCCTCTATTTATACACAATTATTTAGACCTAGATCTTAAATCCGAGATCTTCTCTAACTGTTCGAGATCTTGGATAAGATCTTAATCCTATCCCTTCTCGAATTAGGATTCTTTTAGATATGGCCGAGCCTTCTGCGTTCCCACTGGTTTTAGGGGTCTTCTTGGGCCGAACTTGTCCAAGCCGAGCTTGACGTCAGCTTTACTTGTATTGGGCCTGATGCTTGGGCACAGCGGTTGGGTCATATCTATCATAACCTCCCCAAAAAGACGCAGGCGAGGTCGTGATGGTTTGAGTTGTTTATGCCGGGCGGGCGCGAACGATCCGACTTGATGCGTGTCGATGTTTCCAAGTCATATGCCGCGTTTGCGAGGCATCTGCCGAGGTTGTCTTGTTGTTACTATCTCTTGCCGAGGCGTTAAGTCGAGGTTTTCGCTTGCCTTCACCGACGAGGCGTTAAGCCGAGGTCTCTGGCCGATTTCACTGGCGGGCGTTAAGCGAGGTCTTCGTCTGTGTCGCCCGACGGGCATTAAGCCGAGGTCTGCATGCATGCTTCGCTGTCGAGGCGTTAGCCGAGGTCTCTGGCCGACTTCACTGGCGGGCGTTAAGCGAGGTCTTCGGTGGCCTCTCGACGGCGCGTTAAGCCGAGGTCTCCCGGCCGACTTCACCGGCGAGGCGTTAAGCCGAGGTCTTCGGTGGCCTCTCCGACGAGGCGCCTCTCGACGGGCGTTAAGCCGAGGTCTCTGGCCGACTTCACCGGCGAGGCGTTAAGTCGAGTCTTCCTGGCCTCTCGGCGAGGCGTTAAGCGGGGTTTTCGTGGCCTCTCCCGCGAGGCGTTAGCGAGGCCGAACACGGGATTTTTCTGCCGTCGTTGAGTACAGGACACAGGATACGCATTTAATACGCATTTAATGCGGCAGCGGTTGGATTCCCGATAAAGTGCATAATGGGGGAATATCTTCTTTGATACGCCATTTCTCATATCACTTTTGCTATTTCAAAATTTCAGACTTTCAAACTTCTGAAAAGAAAACGTGTAACCGTCGCCATTGTTGTCTCGGAGTTCATCACCATCATCCTCGAAAAACCAAAAGTAAGTTATGGCTTCTTCTTCTTCTAGTAGATCTCCGAGCCAGATTATGTCTATGCTGCCGTCGGATTCGCCGGCGGTTTTGCATGCTCCCCCCTTTCGGGATTTTGGTAAAGTGTCTTCTTTTTCTTCCATGTTAACAACCTCCGATATAAAGGAGATTGTCTCCCAATACCATATTTCTGATATAATTTATGTTGCCCCCCGTCCGGAGCATAGGGCTTGTGCCTCCCGGAAGGTTTGTCATCGTACGAAGACTCCGGGCTGGTCTTCGTATTCTATCCTCGTGTATATATCGAACTTCAACAGATGTTCGGCATATCACTTGCCAACTAACGCCAAATTCTTTCCGAAGATTTGGTGGGCTGAGTGTCTATGCCTATCGGCATAATTTTCCTTTCACTTTGGGGCTTGTTCTCCGTTTTTTGCAACTGAAGGGTGGTTCGGGGTGGTATTATTTATCACCCCGTCGTAAATTCAAAGCGAAGATAAAGTCGAAGATCTCGAACCGCGTAAGAAGTTTTCTTTTGTCGGTTTGATGGATCTCGAGTTTACATGGCGATCGGAGAAGATCGCCGATGTGGTGGTTGATGAGATTGACGGTGGCACGGAGGAGGCACTCGACAAAGTAGGTCTCGTGGATGAGGCCTTTACCGAGGCCGAGCTTGCAGCTGCGGGCTTAGCCTTATGATCCTGCCACCGAGGTGGAGTCGGTGAAGGGTGAGGCCTCTCCTTCTCTTCTATCTTTTATTGCATGATTTTCCGTGTGTGTATGCCTGACTTGTCTTTTTTGCAGTGAACTTGATCAGGGATAAGAGGAAGAAGAGGAAGGAGTCGAGCGTCGGTGTCGAGCTCCCCTCTTCGTTTTTGAAGGATGTCGAGCTCCCCTCCTCGATGTTGAAGGATGTCGGGATATGCACGAAGCGGCGAGGAGGCTTCAAGTCCCCCGAGCCGCGATCTCTTAGGCGTTTTAAGAGGTTGAAGCGTGCTATCCACGAGGCATGATTCTTTGCCGACCCGAATGTGTCATCGTTGGCACTTTCGTGAGCTCCCCTATCTTTCCCGAGGTAGCGTACTTATCCTTTTCCCTTGTGAAGTAATATAAATAATGTATTCTTCTGACCTGATGGGATTCTGTATAGGGGGTTGAGGTCGTGTCGGCCGAGGTGGCCAAGATGTCTGCTGGGATGGCCCAGATGTTCGGTCTCATAACGGACTTCTTGAAAGGGGCCGTTAGCCAGTTTGACGGGGTGGCCCGGTATGCTCAGGGAATGGAGGAGGAGAAGACTCTCCTCGTCCAAGAGATTAGCGAAGCCGAGGCAAAGATCCGGGACCTCGTCAAACAGAAGGCGGTGGATATGGCGGCTGTCGAGGCGACGGCGAAGCGGCGAGGCGGCGAAGGCGATGAGGCGGCGGCGGGGCTAGGGCGGCGGAAGCCGCGGAGGAGGCCAAGTCGCCTTAATGAAGGCAGAGTTAGAGGAGGCTCGGCGTCGGGAGGCCGAGATGGCGAGCTCGCAGGGGAGATGCTTCGGGCATTTGCGGAGAGGCTATTCCTGTCTGGGGGCTTCTCCGGGATGGTCGATGATGCGGTCGAGGTCCTCAATAAGCGCGCCGTCTCAGATGCAATCGAAGAAGTCGCCGAGGACTACCTAGAATTGGATAAATCCAAGTATGGGTATGAGGAGATCGAGGATGATGTCCTGAGGCGGGCCTATTTCGATGTCCTTGTCCGCGGCCTGAAGGAGCTTCCGTCTGCGGACCACGACTTCGTCTTGGCTCTGCGACGGCGGAGATCTGTTCGCGCCGTCCTGTGGACCGAGATCCCCGACCAACGCCTAATGGCTGATCTTGCAAAGGGTTGTGGAGGCAGCAACTGGGGTGACGAGGCTCGGCGGTTCTCGAGGAGGCCGGCCGAACTAAAGCTAAGTTAGGGTGGAAGAGGTCGAGGCTTTCCGAGGCTCGGAGGCGGCGAGGTGGGCAGTTCAAGCTTCGGAGGGTCGGTTGATCCCCCCCCTTTTTTTTTCTTTTTTTTTTTGAATGTAAATGTACATTGGTTTCTGCCTAAGGGCGTATTAATAAAATCACAAGTTTATGTGAAGACTTATCTTTTTATTCAGTTGTCGCCTGAAATGCTTGATGCTTCTCCTTGGTTGAACCGAATCGAAGACTTGTCGCGCGCCCTGGAATTGAAAGAGGTCGAACTTCTCCATATAAAGGGACAGTTGGGCCATGTGCAGGCGGAGTCTGTTATTAAGCATAGAGCTGCCCAGGAGAGCCGTGACGAGCTCCAGGCTCGTCTTTTGCATTTGGAGGAGTCGTTCGAGGTCGCCAAGGAGAAGGCTAAATTAATAGCTGAGGAGCATGCCGAGTACGAGGTCATCCATCGAAATGGTGGGATGACTATCTCGGAAGTTGAAGCTGGGTTGTCGAGGCGGCCGCGTTGTGCGGGTACCGACGTGAATATGGTCGGACCTCTTGGCAATTCACGGAGCAGTACGCTGAATTAAAAAGGCTCGGAAGCATATACAAAACCGTCATTGCTCGACAACCACAGCTCGAAGAACTGCTTCGGCGGGATGCAGAGGCTTCTTCATCATCGGGACCATAATCGCTCCAAATTATGACGATCCGGAGTGGCGCGCTCAAGAGAGACGTGCTATTGCCTTAGAGCGTCGTGGATCTTCAAGGAGCCGAAACCGAGCGTCATCGAACGGTCGAGGTCGATCTAGCAGGGCTGCATCGTCAAGTTGTAGGGAAAACGTATGTTAACCCTCGCCCCGAGGATCCATCTTGGGTGTTTAATTCACCATACATTGATTATAAACCTAGCATGCGTCTATATAATTAAATCGCAACACGTTAGGGTTTACACGTGTTTACCTTTGGATCTGTCGAGGTGGAACGAACGGGATGAACTGATTTAACGGTCGAGACTCGTGCTTTGACCTTCTGGACTGTATCCCGGATACCCAAACTCCAACGTCGAGTGAGGACGAGCTATGGAGAATACACCGGAAAATCACCCGAGCTCTCACAATTTTCGAAAACTCTCTCAAGACTATGAGGGTGGCCGAAAATTCTTGTTTGTAATATGTAAGCATTAGCATTGACATTATCTCATACCTTATATTTATAATGCACTACCTTAATCCTATATGGAATATTACCATAATCCTATATGGAATATTACCATAATCCTATATGGAATATTACCATACTCTTAGGATTATTTCCATACTCTTAGGATTATTTCCATACTCTCAAGATTATTACCATAATCTTATATGGAAAGGATCTATGCATATACCATAAACATAATTATATCCTTGTGGGATAAAGAGAATAAAATCTTGCCTTTGAGAGCTATAGGGCGCGATTTCCACAAGGTACGGCCCGGACGGGCCGACCAGGGATCAAATGCAAGGAATAAAGATGGGCCTCAAATAAATTAATTATCTTATGTTCACCCGAACATAAATTAATTTATAAACATTCGATCATGCCACTAGAGAAAGAATGTCGACTTACCCCTTTATTACCGGTTGAGTCGGGCTTGCACTTAGACATTACGAATCCCGTATTTAAGATATCGACGTCCATTAATCATTTCTAGCAATCATCGCTTAACGATTAATATCCTTATTTCTTAAGTAGTACCACTCAACCTTATTATTGTACTTGAGCTAACTCAACTGCGGGGTTTAGTACAATAAACCTTTGAGCTCCTTAAGGGACGCCATCATCCTAAACGGATACGGTGACTCGACATGAGATAACTAGCGTGACATACAAGATCGCCACCACCCAAGATGCGGAGAATCTGGTTAGAACATATAACCCTCACTCATAACAAGTCAAAGTGATGGTCAAGAACTCATACTCACCTAATACCTTATCGAGGTTTAGATCATCGTAAGTCACCGAGATCTTGGTTCTTCACGACGGTCGAAAGAAGAACTCATCTCACCGTGATCCTTCAATACGCCGAGACGTACCAAAGATAGACAAGCAACTAAGTCAAGTCACTTCTTATCTATACTGCACCTAAACCGACAACTCGTCCTTAAGTCGCCTCACCAGGAAACTTTTATATCTCATTAAGCTTGACCAATCATACGAGACTTCGTGATCTTCTACACAATCGTATGATCTAACTTATATATGAGATAAGGGACACGATATATGCAATCAAGTATTCAAATCGATAGGAGATTGTAATAGTGGTAACAGAAACATTGTATACAAGCTCAACCAAACCGCTTTCAAGATACAAATCCAACAATCTCCCACTTATACTAAAGCAAACTTTTAGTATACAATGTGTCTCTACTAGCTATTACAAACAACCATCACTTTGCTTCTCCCACTTATACAAAAGTTTCCTTTCTAAGTGGGTGCCATCAAGCGCAATCCAAGTCCTCTAACGTGTCCATCGTAGACTTTTTGCGGCGCTCTTCGTGAATGGATCCGCTAGATTTTCCGTCGTATCAATCTTTTCAATCAAGACGTCACCCCGCCTAACGATTTCTCGTATGACATGGTACTTTCTCTCTATGTGTTTAGTCGCCTTGTGGGTCCGTGGTTCCTTCGAGTTTGCACATCGCACCGAAAGTTATCACAAGAAACTATGATACTCTTGGGCAAACCAGTACCACATCTAGATCCATGAGTAGTTCTTGAATCATACACCTCCTTAGAAGCCTCCGGCGGCTACATATTCGCTTCCATGGTAGAGTCCGCAATGCATCGCCGCTTGCACTCCGCCAGATACGGCTCCACCTCCCAAGGTAAACACATAGCCCGAGGTCGACTTTTTCTCATCACGGTCACTTGAAACCGAGTCTCAGATAACCCAAAGGCATTAGACTATCTCGCATGGTAAACCAGCCTATAATCTCGAGTCCTTTCGTGTACTTGAGTATATGCTTATCGCAATTCAATGAGCTTGTCCGTGGTTAGATCGATATCTAGCTACTATGCTCACCGCGATAGCGTATATCGGGCCTCATGCATAGCATTGCGTACATGAGACTTCCTACGGCGAAGCGTAAGGAACTTGTCTCATTTCTCTATCTCCTTTGCAAATCATAGGTGATCGTGTCTTAGATAAAGGAACGCCATGTCCGAAAGGTAGCAATCCTTTCTTGGCGGTTCCGCATACTAAAACGAGTAATTACAAGATCAATGTAAGACGCTCGAGATAAGCTCAATATTTTCTTCTTGCGATCTCGTAAACCTTGATCCCAAGAATGTACGCATCTCCTAAGTCTTTCATTTGAAACCGATCGGATAGCCAACTCTTTACGCCTCGATAACAGCTTCACGTTGTTGCCAACTAGAAGGATGTCATCTACATAAAGTGCAAGAAATACCACATCACCGCTGACATCTAACCGATACACACAACTCTCGCTAGGCAACTGGTAAATCCATAGGACTTTACCACCTCGTCAAAGCGTAAGTTCCATGATCGAGGTTCGCTTAAGTCCATAAATGGACTTCTTAAGCTTCCATACTAGATGCTCTTCACCCTTTACCACATAACCTTCAGGTTGTCGCATATAGATGTCTCTACCTTCCTCAAGGTAACCGCTTAGAAAAGCGGTTTTAACATCCATTTGCCAAACCTCTGGTTCAAGTGGGTGCATGGCTAGAAGAATTCGATGGACTTGAGCATTGCTACGCGAAAAGGTCTCATCGAAATCGATGCCCTCAACTGAGTGTACCCTTCGCCACAAGCTCGGCTTTAAAAGCCGAAACCTCCATCGGAATCTCTTCCTCTCAGATATCCACTTACTACCTACGGCTTCCTTGCCATCCGGTAGAGGTGTCTTTCATATACATCCATAGCCGTTATGGACTCCATTTCTAAGTCCATAGCGGTGTGCCATGATTTTGCATCAATATCTCAGACGCCTCCTTGTATGTCCATGGGTCGATTATTGCATGTTCGTCACGGGACTAAATCCAAAGATTCACCCACGAACATAAATCGCCGGGTCGACGAACAACCCTCCCACTACGACGAGGTTCTACAGCACAATGGCAACGGTGGGTGCAGATACTTGTGGTTCTCTAACTCAGCACAACTTGCGTGTAGGTACCACTTGTGCGGTCGGTATCTCCAAGTGGAACTCGACCCACTTCAATTTCTTGAAGTATCCGTGTCGATCCTCCCACTGACTCGACATCTCGCACCTTTGCCTAATCGGTGGTGGAATACGATCATCATCTAATTCTTGAAGAATGATTTCAACTTTGGACTTATGATTTTCATATAATCCTCTTCTAAGAATCGGGCATTAGTGCTAATAATGACCTTCCGATCCTTAGACTATAGAATAAACCACCTTCGCCCTCTAGATAGCCAATAAACGACCTTGCGTCGATCTAGCCTCCAACTTGTCGCCCTTCTTGTTCAAAGACGCAGCCGGACTACCCCATATCTTTATGTGGCTTAAACCGGCTTGCGCCCAAACCACAACTCGAAGGGTCTTTTCGACCGACTTGACGGTACTAGATTTAGCAAGTATGCCGCCGCCTCAAGGCATACCCCGTAACGAAATAGGCAATGTAGCATAACTCATCATAGATCTAACCATTTCCAAAAGAGTCCTATTTCTTCGCCCGACACACCATTTTGTCATGGTGTGCCGTGAAAGTGCTTGCTGATGTAATCCCACACTTCACTAGATAGTCCATAAACTCGTTATCGAGGTATTCGCCACCGCGATCGTAACGCAGCTGACTTGATACTTTACCTAGCTTCGCCTACTTCCGCCTTTAAACTCTTTGAATTTCAAAGCATTCGAGACTTGCGGTGAAGCGGTATACGTATCCGCACTCGAGTAATCGTCAATGAAAGTGACAAAATACTGCATTCTCCACGAGCTTGTGTGGACATCGGTCCACACAGTCCGAATGGACTAACTCCAACATTTCGTGGCTCTATAACCCTTCGCTGAAGGTCCGGTCGACATCTTACCTTCTATACAGATTCGCAGATCGGGAACGGAGTAACCGTGAGATTACCCAATGCTCCATTCTTAGCCGCTTTGGATCCTATTTAGATTGATGTGACCTAATCTAAGATGCCAGAGAAAGTAGAGTCATCTTGCGAAGAAAACTTTCTCTTTTGGGGTTTGATGAAGATGCAACATAGTTATAGGTATTATGTTTTGCGTAAATAGTATAAAGCGAATTATATAAAGTGCCAACACGTATAACTTCGTCATTTCTTATGATAGAAACACCACTATCAAAAATAATGAATATCCATGAGTAAATAATTTCAAACAGAACAAGGTTCATGAAAATCCGCACATATAAAACGCTTTCAAAACTAAAACTGTTGTCCCAAACATAAAGAAATATCTCCAACCGCAATGCCTTCGACTTTCGCTGCGTGCCCATGGAGATCGTTATCTCGCCATCAAACAGCTCCTTGTCCGCAGGAACCCCGCAAGTGTAACAAACATGATCATTATACCAGATCTACTACCCAAGAATGGGTAGAACAAGTCGCTAAACATGTTTCACATTAAAGCAAACGGCGCACTTGAGCCTTGAGCATAGGGCACTGGCCTTCCAATGCCCGCCTACCGCACTCAAGCACTTGCCCTTCTCCTTCGCTTCTTCAAGCCTCCGTGGCAACCATGTTCTTGCTCCCATTACTCCCACTATTTCCTCGCCTTTACCACCTTTGGCACCCCTTTTCTATTTCCATTTTGCAACGAAAATTTTGGGCCCTTAGATGTGCTAGCAAGAGCATGTGCTCCTTTTCCCATAACTCCTTCCGCAAAGAACGAGATCATTAAGCAACCGACTAAGTGTAAACTCGGTCTTGCTCATGATCGCATTCACGCGAAAGTTCTCAAAAGACTTAGGCGGTATTGAGGATGATATCGACCTTGGCTTCACCGTCAATACCTCCTCCCAACCGATCAAGACTATCCATGAGATGAGTCATGTGGGAGACATGTTCATGGACCGAACTTCCTTCTTCCATCTTACACGCCAAGATCTCTCTCATTGTGTGGAAGCGATCGTCCGATCCGATCGCCCAAACTTACTCTCGAGGCTCAACCAAATATCGCTCGCGTCACCATCGATCGATGTCATACTGCAAGCCTTTGACATCGTAGTCATCATATAGCATTTAGCCATATTGTTCGACTTATTCCAAAGTCCGCTGACTCTCGCGCTCATTAGTCGATGCGTCGAAGAGGGCATCGGGTTTAGAGTAGTGAGAACAAACATGTGTTCTTCAAATGATAAGAACATATTCCATGTTTCGCTTCCACTCGATAAAATTTGGACCGGATAACGGATTTTGTGCGAGCATATTGATAATCGGCGTAAGAGATATATCTCAAACGATAATGTAAAACACATAAGCATACGATCGCAAATAATTCGTAATAATAATATTGTAACCTTTGATAAAACAATATTAATTGAAACCTCCAATCGCCCAGGAATCCCACATGCAAGCCACGCGTGTGGGCGCTACACATGAACCCCCGACTGCACTAAAATATACCTTTTAGTCGCTTAATTTCAATCCATGTCAACTTATCCTTATGACAAATGAAATTAATGATTGGACCTTACTAGACCACATCACTATCGCAAGAAGGACTTCATGGAAGTTGTACTGAGGTGATGTCTAAGCATTGACCACAATTTTAACAAAGAAGATGAATTCTTAGAATTGGTATACTCACTCGGACCATACCGCCCAATTCAAATTCTTTTGTTATCTCATTTTATATCTATCTCTAGAGAACTTATGAAAATCGCACATGCAAGCCACGCGTGTGATCGCCACACATGAAACTCCCACTTCTCAATAGATTTAAAATGTTTTATTTAGAAATCTCATCTAACAAACTTATGATAAACAAAGCAAGCAAGCCACGCGTGTGGATCGCCACTCACGATCGTCTCACTTTGTTTAGAGATAAAAAGTGGAGGTCTTGACATTTTAATTTGAAAATTAATATGTCGGGTTGCTTGCTTAGTCTTTTTATTCAAAAGGTTTGTCCATGCAGATCACGTAATCCTAGCATGCTTTTCTATAGAACTCAACATGTAAAACATGCTCGCAGTAATTCTAAAATATGCTTGATAAACGCGATAAACCTAGCATGCTTACTATGCACATCCAATTACGTAAAACACTTAAAGGTTTGTCAACGTAATTTAAACATACATAGCATGCTATCGCATAATTTAAACATCCACGACATGCATATGAACGATAAAATAAAATAAAACGCTCATCGCGCCCAATCGTGAAACCCGCACAATTAAATCTAATCTATTACATAGATTTACAAAGCACGATTTAAACTTCGAACGGGCCTCGCGTGCACCCGCACGGACCGGATTCAACAATTGGGCCTCGCGTGCACGGCACGGGCCGAAATCTCGAAAACGGTCCGGGCCGGGTCGCCCAAATGTCCGGGCCGCGTGCTGAGGGCAAAGCCCACCCCCGCCCTGCCGCCTGCCGCCTGCCTCCTCGGTGCCTGCCTCATGTCGCTAACGCGACCGCGACCCGCCGAAAGCACGCTGCGGCGCTGCCACGCCCCAAGCGCCGAACGCCCGCCGAGAGACATCGCCGCCAGCCGCCATACCGTGACCGCGCGGTTCCGCCGCAAGCGCCGGGTTTCGCGACGAACGCGCCCCGTCCGCCCGCTAGCTCGCACGGTCGCAGCAGCGCGAGTAATCCTCGCGATCGCGAAGTTCGCCGCTAAGCGCCAGGATCCCGCGAGAACGCGCCCGCCGCCGCAGCCCTCGCGATCGCCTAGCGATCATGAGACTCGCCGCGAAACCACCCGTAAACAATGAGAACCCTCGTTTTTCCCGTCGTTTCGCTCTTCGCTCGCTCGCTCGTTCTTCTTTACGTATAAGATTTACATAATAAAATCTAATCTAACCACGGATTTTCTCGTGGTGTAAAACAAAACCAACAAAACAAACGAGCCACGATGAACGACAAATCCACAATTATAATAACGCACGTAATAATCAAACGCGAATTAATCCAACAGAGCCAAGATTCTCGATCCTGTGCTCGATACCAATTGTAGGAAAACGATGTTAACCTCGCCCGAGGATCCATCTCGGTGTTTAATTCACCATACATTGATTATAAACCTAGCATGCGCCTATATAATTAAATCGCAACACGCTAGGGTTTACACGTGTTTACCTTTGGATCCGCCGAGGTGGAACGAACGGGATGAACGGATTTAACAATCGAGACTCGTGCTTTGACCTTCCGGACTGTATCCCTGATACCCAAACTCCAACGCCGAGTGAGGACGAGCTATGGAGAATACACCGAAAATCACCCGAGCTCTCACAATTTTCGAAAACTCTCTCAAGACTATGAGGTGGCGAAAATTCTTGTTTGTAATATGTGAGCATTAGCATCGACATTATCTCATACCTTATATTTATAATGCACTACCTTAATCCTATATGGAATATTACCATAATCCTATATGGAATATTACCATAATCCTATATGGAATATTACCATACTCTTAGGATTATTTCCATACTCTTAGATTATTTCCATACTCTCAAGATTATTACCATAATCTTATATGGAAAGGATCTATGCATATACCATAAACATAATTATATCCTTGTGGATAAAGAGAATAAAATCTTGCCTTTGAGAGCTATAGGGGCCGATTTCCACAAAGGCTACGGGCTGGATGGGCCACCAGTGGATCAAATGCAAGGAATAAAGATGGGCCTCAAATAAATTAATTATCTTATGTTCACCCTTTAACATAAATTAATTTATAAACATTCGATCATGCCACTAGAGAAAGAATGTCGACTTACCCTTTATTACCGAAGTTGAGTCGGGCTTGCACTTAGACATTACGAATCCCCGTATTTAAGATATCGAACGTCCATTAATCATTTCTAGCAACTGATCGCTTAAACGACAATATCCTTATTTCCTTAAGTAGTACCACTCAACCTTATTATTGTACTGAGCTAACTCAACCTGCAGGTTTAGTACAATAAACCTTTTGAGCTCCTTAAGGGACGCCATCATCCTAAACGGATACGGTGACTGACATGATAACTAGCGTGACATACAAGATCGCCACCACCCAAGATGCGGAGAATCTGGTTAGAACATATAACCCTCACTCATAACAAGTCAAAGTGATGGTCGCAACTCATACTCACCTAATACCTTATCGAGGTTTAGATCATCGTAAGTCACCGAGATCTTGGTTCTTCACGACGGTCGAAAGAAGAACTCATCTCATCGTGATCCTTCAATACGTCGTAGACGCATCAAAGATAGACAAGCAACTAAGTCAAGTCACTTCTTATCTATATCTGCAGCCCTAAACCGACAACTCGTCCTTAAGTCGCCTCACCAGAAACTTTTATATCTCATTAAGCTTCGACCAATCATACGGACTTCGTGATCTTCTACACACCGTATGATCTAACTTATATATGAGATAAGGGACATGATATATGCAATCAAGTATTCAAACCGATAGGAGATTGTAATAGTGGTAACAGGAAACATTGTATACAAGCTCAACCAACTACTGCTTTAAAAAGTGCTCGAAGTATCAAGATACAACCAACACAAGTGACCGAGGTCGCGTGGCGGGGGCTCATAGTGTAGATCGAGGACCGAGGTAGAGGTGGGATTAGTATAGATGCTTTGTTGAATCGATTTTGCTGTGGGATTGGCTAAGCTTTTCCCGCCTCCTCCGTCCTCGTAATATGTAATCTGCATAACTTATTTTTTAAATAAGAAAGATTTATTTGCTTCGTATTGACTTTATATTAAAACGAGGGAATCCATTCACGTAGAAAGGTAGCTCATCCTTGTATAGAGTTCTGTCTTCTGAATTAATGATTTTTTGCCGAGGTCATCGTGAGGGGTTGTCCCCTTATTTCGCCTACATAGAGAACCGCTTGAAATAAACGAAGATAATCGATCTCGCACGTAGGAATGGTTCTGTTTTTTGCCGAGGTTATCGGGAGGGTGGTCCCTTAACTTCGCCTACATAGAAGAGAACTGCTTCAAATAAACGAAGGTAATCTGATCTTGTATGTAGGAATGGTTCCTGTTTTTTGCCGAGGTTATCGGGAGGGGTGTTCTCCTTACTTCGACTACATAGAGAGTACCGTCTTCGAAATAAACGAAGGTAATCTGATCTCGTATGTAGGAATGGTTCCTGTTTTTTGCCGAGGTTATCGGGAGGGGTGGTCCCCTTGCTTCGACTACATAGAGAGTACCGTCTTCGAAATAAACGAAGGTAATCGATCTCGTATGTAGGAATGGTTCTTATTTTTGCCGAGGTCATCGGGAGGTGGTCCCTTACGCTGCTTAAATTCATCTTCGTATGAAACGAAGGTAATCGACCTCCGTCGAGGAATTTGTCCTCCTTAGAGGGTATAGAATAATGGTGAAGATTAATTATGCATTAGTGACAAATAAAGCATGCACAAAAAATAAAATTTATTGATAAAAGACGACGTAACAAAGTAAGACTCAGACTCGATTAAACAGGACTCTAAAAGCACGACCGAACAAGACTCGACCTTTGACACTTATGCATAATATTTCTTCAAATGAGTGATGTGCCATGCGTTGGGTAATTGCTCACCGGACAATTAGGCGAGCTTATAGGCTCCTTTGCCGAGGACTTCGTCGACCCGGTAAGGTCCTTCCCATGTGGCTTCCAGCTTGCCGAGTTGTCACGGCTTTTGTCGACTTCATTATTTTGGAGTACGAGGTCGCCCACTTGGAATTGTCGAGTTTTAACACCGGTTGTAATACCGAGCTACTTGTTGCTTGTCCGAGCTTCCTCGATGTAGGCGAGGTCTCTTTTTCTTCGAGTAGATCCGGATCACTCGTAGATTTTCCTCATTTGCTTCGAAGAGAGAAGTCAATGGTACGAGGACTCGGTACTCCACCTCGCCCGGATCATCGCTCGTTCCATACACCAAACTCTAGGGCGTTTCTCCGTTAGGCGTTGTTCGGTATGACCATAAGACCTGTGGTAAGTTTTCCACCCAAAGGCCCTTAGCTCGGTCGAGACGAGTCTTCAGTCCCTTCACGATGGTCCTGTTGGTGACTTCGGTCTGACCATTTGCTTGAGGATGGGTCACCGAGGTGAATTTTTGTTGGATCCGAAGCTCTTTACACCACTCTCTGAATGTCTTATCGTTGAATTGTGTTCCATTGTCCGAAAGGAGGATATGAGGGATGCCGTCGACACACTATGTTCTTCCGCACGGTTGAGGCGTTCTTGCTTGTGATTTTGTCAAAGGCTCCGCTTCCACCCACTTCGTGAAGTAGTCAATCGCAACAATTAGGAATTGGAGCTGTCCTGGTGCTTTATAAAAGGGCCTACGATGTCGATCCCCATCGCATAAACGCCAAGGGCTCAGTATTGAGGCGAGGTCGGTCTGCGGTAGCCTTCGTGCGCTCCCCGTGGAGTTGACATTTCGGACACTTTTTCACAAGGCCAATTGAGTCCCGGAACATCATCGCCAATAGTATCCCCATCTCATGACTTTTTCGACAATGCCGGGGTCCAATGTGACTTCGCATGATCCTTCGTGTCTTCTCAACGTAATCACCTCGGTTCGGACCCAAGCACCTTAAAAGAGGTGGAGATATGACTTTCTCAGATAGGACCCCTTGCTCAATTGTATATCGCATAGATTTTTCAGATCCTCCTAGCTTCCACTTGTCTTGGGGCGATTCGCCATTCTCCGTGTACTCAATGGGGTCATCCAATTGGGTTCTTCATCCGAGACTCACGCGATCTCGGCTCCGCCATCGGCCTCGCCTATGCTTCTATTTTGGACTTCTTCATCAAGGCGGGCTCGTTGATGATGATGCCAATTTACTTAAGATGTCACTTCTGCTTTTGCTCCCTCGGGATGCGAACTATCTGAAAGTATGAAAAAACCGCTGCGTGCTTTTTGCTTTTCCGAGGTATTTCTTCATCCTGTTGCTTTTTGCTCAGATTTCAACATTTGGCTTACTACGACCGAGAATCACCGTGAACTTGCACGGCTCGTGATTTGGAGATTTTGAGCTAGGCGAAGTCCCGCGATCAAGGCTTCATACTCTACTGTTGTTCAGATTTTGAATGTGAACCGGAGTGAGTAGGTGATCTCGCCGTCCGGCCTAGGAGTAAGATTCCCGCTCCGCTACCTGCTTTTCCCAAGCCCCGCCAACGAGTTGCCAAGACTCCTTTGGTATTTCATCGATTGGTTCGGCTTCGCATCGCCCGATACGACTCGATGGGCTTCGGTTTTCGATGGTTAGCCTCGCCAGGAAATCCGCCAGGCTTGACCTTTGATGGCCGGCGGGCGTAAGGATATATCGTGCTCGCCCAGCCTCGATTGCCCATTTCACGATTCTCCCGAGAGCTTGGCTCGTCAATACTTGCCAAGTGGGTAGTCGGTGAGGACTTGTATGGGATGTGCATGGAAGTATGGACGTAGTCTCCTCACGGCGTTTACCAATGCTAAGGCAAGCTTCTCCAAGGGCGATACTGCTTTACGGGCCTTTTAGTGCTCGGCTGATGAAATACACCGGGAGCTGACGTCCTTCCTCCCGTACCAAGACTGCACTTATGGATTCGTCCGAAGCGGCGAGGTAGAGGAAAAGGACCTCTCCTCTTTCGGACGGATAGAGTGGGAGTTTGGCGAGATAACTCTTGAGATCTTCGGCGGACTTGTGTACATCATCCCATGAGAATTTCGGGCCTTTTGAGTATCTTGAAGAAGGGTAGCCGCTATCCGCTGCTCTTGAAAGAAAGTGGCTCAAAGGCGGCGATGCGACTGTTAGCTTATGTACGCCATGGATGGTCTTTGCATGTTCATTTCCAAAATGGTTTGACCTTTGACGGTCAAGCTTTAGCCCTTCTTGTGAAACCCAAAGACCCTAAGAACTTTTCGCACGGACCGCAAATGTGCACTCGGGGTTCGAGCCAGTTGATTTTTCAAGAAGGCCGAGGACGATCCTGAGGTCGGCAACACATCGCGGCTTCCTCTCGCTTTTGACGATGTCGCTCACGATACCTCCACATTCGACCTATGTAGGGCTTAAATATTTTGTCCACCATCCTTTGATAGGTGGCCCTGCATTCTTGAGGCCGAATGACATCTTTTTATACCGCAAAGACTCAAGTCGGAATGAAGGCTGTCTTGGCAGCGTCTTCGTCGTCCATCGGGACTTGGTGATACCCTTTATATAAGTCCAAAATCAAGACTTCAGATCCGACCAAAGTACGTCGACCTTCTTGTCAATGTTGGGAAGGGATAGCAATCCTTTGGGCAATGTTTGTTGAGGTCGGTGTAGTCAATACACATTCGCCATCCCCCTTCTCCTTTCTTTACTATCACCGGGTTAGCTATCCAGGTCGGATATTTGACCTCAAACAGTATGCGAGCTTTTAACAGCTGGTTCACCTCGTCGTGAATGACTTGGTTCCGTTCGGCTGCAAAAATTCTTTGCTTCTGTCGAACTGGTTTTATGTTCGGGTCGATGTTGAGCCGGTGAGTGATGATACTTGGTGAGACTCCGGTCATGTCGAGGGGAGACCAAGCAAACACATCTCGGAATTCCCGTAGGAGTTGGATGATCTGATTCTTTATTTCAGGTGCCTTGGTGAGACCAACTTTGACGACCTTTAAGGGCTCATCTTCGTACAATGCGACCTCTTCCGCCTGGTTATCGGGGAGTGTACTTCTTGACTCCAACTCCTCGGGTTCCTTTAATTGCTATGCCTGTGGGTGCTGGACCGAGGTCCCTGCACCTCGTAAGGCAACCTGCATACATTCCTTGGCTTGCTTTTGATCACCTCGGATCACGGCTGTCCCCCTTGTGGTGGGTATCTTCATTGTTAGGTGGTACGTTGAGCATACCGCCCTTACAGCTGCTCACCCAATCTCGCCTAGATGATGTTATACGGCGAGTGGGCCTTCACTACGAAGAATTGCACCACCTTGGTGGAGCTTGTTGGTGACTTCTCTACCGTGATGGGTAGCTCTATTATCCCTTCCGGCGCTGTCTTCTTAGACGAAGCTTGAGTGGTAGCGGCGCCAGGCGAGGCGCGCTTCTTCTATCCCTAGCTTGTCAAAACATTCCTTGAAAAGGATGCTTACCGACGCCGCTATCAATGTACACGCTGCCACCAACTTATTCATTCGCGACCATCGCATGGATCACCAACAGATCCCGGTGGGGTACTATTGTGGTACGGGTCGCCCCTGAGAAGGTAATCGCCTCGTCCTTTCTCGAACCTCTTGTTATTAGCTCATTGTTTCTAGGACTTGGTCTGGCCTTGGGAAGACTTCGTGACTCCACGAGGGAGCCCCTGTAATAGTGGAGATCACCTCTCATATTGGGACTCTTCGCCTCCTTCCTCATCGATGTCGCCGCTTTTTTGGGGCGAATTCCTCTCCTTCGCTGTTTTCTTCTCTTCTTTACGGTCGGCTTGGCGACCACAGTTTTGGTATTTCTTCGTGGGTCCATCCTGAACCAACATCTCTATCTCTCCCATGAGTTCTCTGCATTCTTCGATGTCGTGCCCATAGTCTTCATGGAATGAGCAATACTTATCCCTGGTTCGACGCCTTTTTCCTCCTGTCATCGGTCGAGGCTTCTCGAACAGGTTCATATAGAGTGCGTAGATTTCTGCCCTTGGCTTCGTTAACGGGGTGTATTGAGGTCGCTCCGAGGCGTCGCGCGGACCGAGCCTGGACCTTATGGGACGATTTTATCTTTCCAAGGCGCTTCGCCGGCCTTGGTTCTGATCTTTCCTTCCTTCATCTCTTCTTCCTTTTTCCGAGGGCCCTGCCTTGTCTGCTTCGCGCTTTCTCTTGTCAGCCTCGTCCGCTTTGGTGAACCGGTTGGCTATGCGCGCTACGCCGTCAGCAAAGACGGGGTTAGTACTGACGATCTCTCGTATATAGGCCCCCGCAAGATGCCATTTTGGAAGGCCGAGATGACTAACAGGTCGTTCACGTCTTCGACCTTCAAACACTCCTTGTTAAACCTCGTCATGAAATCACTGATGGACTCGTTACGGCTTTGCCTTATGGTGAGGAGGTATGCCGACGACGTTTTTGACTCCGCCTCCTGGAAGAACCTTCGATGGAAGGCTGCCATCAGGTCGCGATAGAGCCGATGCTTCTCAGAGTGCATCGTCGAACCACCGCGGGCGTTGTCGACGAGTAACTTCGGAAGAGTTTGCACATATGAACCGAAATCGAGACGTTGGTTAATCATGTTATATTGAACCGCGAGAGGAAGTTCGTCAGGTCCTCGATCATCATAGGGGACGTGCTCGGTACCCGATATTTGTCCGGGAGCGATGTGTTGAGTATCCTGTTTGAGAACGGGGTGACTATTTTCCCGTACCCATCGAAACCGTCCTCTGGAGATTGGGACGGAGTTCGACGATCGAACTCGTTTTTTTGACTTGGACCGACCTCCCGGCGGCCATGATGCCTTTTCCCGCGCTGTTCGTTCCTTGGAGAGCGGGGCGGAGTTCGCTGATCGAATTCGTTCTGGCGGTCGGGGCCGGCTTCGTGGCGGTCGCGACGCCCTCTCCCGCTGCCTCTCGTTCGCACGGTCGGTTTGGGCCCCGACCTCGTTGTGATGCCTCATACCTAGATGAGGCTTCGGTGTTTCGTCTTCGGGCGTGGCCGACCACAAGCGTTCACGAGGTAATCGGAGAAAGCTCTCCTTATTCTTCTCGAGAAACCCTCGAAGCTCGTCGAGGTTTACCCGGAGCCGGAGGTTCCCCTGGATTGTTGCTGCGATTTCCTTCGCTATGGTATCCTGCCTCCTGTAGGGCGGGGTGTCCGTGCTCATCGAGACTTTGGACATGTCCTTCGGGGGTTTCTTCTCTGATCGGGCTCTTCCCGAGCTGAGCTCGGCGTTCCTCCTCGCCGCCGCCGTTGTTGCCGACGACGGTCCCGGATGCACGACTTGCACCGGTCATGATTATTTCCTGTAAATGGTGGTTGATCGAAAACACAAAATTTCGTTTCCCATAGACGGCGCCAGTGATCGATCTTAATTTCGTTAGGGAAATAAATGCGAGAATAACACAAGGGATTTACGTGGTTCGATTTTTGAATTAGATCTACGTCCACGGAGCAAGAGAGAGTATTCGTGTATTGAATGTGTAGGAAGCGATTACAAAGAGTGTGACTGAATCTATTTCGTCTAATCTAGCCTCTATTTATACACAATTATTTAGACCTAGATCTTAAATCCGAGATCTTCTCTAACCAGGATTCGAGATCTTGGATAGTATCTTAATCCTATCCCTTCTCGAATTAGGATTCTTTTAGATATGGCCGAGCCTTCCTGCGCTCCCAATCGGTTTTAGGGTCTTCTTGGGCCGAACTTGTCCGAGCCGAGCTGACGTCGCCTTTACTTGTATTGGGCCCGATGTTTGGGCCTGGCGGCAATGGGCCATATTCTATCAAAGAGGATACAATACCTCAACAACATGTACAATTAGAAATAGTAATAATCCCCTGTGGGACAGCTCAATGGTTATGGTGGGTTCTCATGGCGAGAGGTCACGGTTGTTCAACCCCACCAAATGCCTTTATGGGTTTGAGCTCACACACTGGTTTTTCAAGTGTGGTTTACCTCTTCGTGTGGTTTGCGCGTGCTATCAAGACAGAACGCTGGGGTTTACCCAAATCTTGCACCTAAGGTAGCGGCTGCGGGTTCCCCATGATACCAAAAAAAAAAAAGAAATAGTAATAACTTTTTCATTATGTATGACGAGAAAGAAGTATTATTTTTGGGTAAAATATTTTAAATAGAGTCATTGGATCATCCTAATAACCTAATTAGTATATTCTCGTAAAAACTTTGTCTCATTTTTTCACCATATAATATATTGTTATTGTGTCTCTGAGAAAAGGAAACAAATTATCTACCAAGACATATATCTATGTTTGCTTTCATGCAAAATCTACAACTTTTACGAAAAAAACACACACTTAAGGCCCATATACTTTTTTTTTATGAGATATGGCCCATGTCCTTTATTATCTTTTCTTTTGGATTTGGGCCTATGTAATTTCTTAAGTTGTTTGTGAGCCCTCTTTTACTATACGTTCTCAAAAGATGTCATTTTTATTCATAATAATTGTTACTTTTATTTATAATTATTAAATTTAATTTATAACAATTATTACTTTACTAAATAACTATAACTTTTATTTATAAAATTGTCACTTTTTTCTTGAGCGCATGATTGGAGAGAGCTAATATAAATTTTTAAATTGACTCAACACTTTCATTTGTGTTAAAGTTTAGCGATTCTATGAAGTCAGAATTATTATACATTTTTATGTTAAATATCTAGATCTGTCATGCGCTATCCATCCCCTAATCCAATCGCAACAAAATACAACCAAATTATAAGTATACCATCGATAGGATACGACCCAACTACTGTGCCCAAGATCGTGCCCAATACAATTAAACTCGACATCAAGCTCGGCCGACAAGTTCGCCTATGAAGACTCCCGAAGCTGGGAACGCAGAAAGCTCAGCCATATCTAAAAGAATCCTAATTCAAGAGGATAGGATCTCGAATCCTAGTTAGAGAAGACTTGGATTCGAGATCTAGGTCAATACATTGTGTATAAATAGAGGCTAGATTAGACGACATAGATCATTCACTCTCTTGTAATCGCTTCTTACTCTCAATACACATACTCTCTCTCTCGCCTGTGGACGAGATCTTATTCATAGATCGAACCACGTAAATCTTTGGTGTTCTCATGCATTTATTTCCTTACGAAATTAAGATCGATCATCGGCGCCGTCTGTGGGAAACGAAATTTTGTGTTTCGATCAACCACCGCTATTGTGGAAATAATCATGACCAGTGTACACCGTAAGCCATCATCCAGGGACCGTCCGGCAACAACAACGCGGCGGCGAAGGGAACGCCGAGCTCAACTCGGGAAGAGCCCAATCGAGAAGAAACCCCGAGGGCATATCCAAAGTCTCGACGAGCACGGACACCCCGCCTGCGGAGCGGTTACCATAGCGAAGGCAATCGTAGCAATAATCCAGAGAAACTCCGCTCCATGAGTAAACCTCGACGACGCGTCGTCGGATTTCTCGAGAAAATAAGGAGCTTTCTCCGGCCTCGGTGAGCATGTGGTCGGCCACGTCCCTCAAGAACGGTACATCAAGCCTCGCCTAGATACGAGGCATCACAACGAGGGTCGGGGCCCAAACCGACCGCCGCAAGGAACGAGCAACACAGAGAGGACGTCGAGATCATCGCGAAGCCGGCCTCGATCGCGAAATCCATCCAACGAACTCCGCCCGATCTCCGGGGACGGCAGCAGCAGGAAGAGGCATCGTGGCGCGCGAAGTCGGGTCCGAGTCACCTAAACGAGTTCGATCGTCGAACTCCGTCCCGCCTCTCAGGACGGCTCGATGGATACGGAAGATAGCCACCCCGTTCTCAAATAGAATACTCAACACTTCTCCCGGATAAATACCGGTACCGAGCATCGCCTTCATGACGGGTGAGGGATCCACGTAACTTCCTCTCGCAGCCCAATACAACATGATCAACCAAAAGCTCACCGGTTCACATGTAAACTCTTCCGAGTTACTCGTCGACAACGCCGCAGTGGTTCGACGACCTACTACGGAAGCATCGGCTCCTATCGCGACCGATGGCCGCCCACCAAGGTTCTTCCAAAAGGCGGAATCAAAACGTCATCGGCACACCTCCTCACCATAAGGCAAAGCCGTAATGAGTCCATCACGACTTCATGACAAGGTTTAACAAGGAGTGCTCAAGGTCAAGACGTGAACGACCATTAGTCATCTCGGCCTTCCAAAACGGCATCTTGCCGGGGCCTTATACCGAGATCGCTGCACGACCTCGCATCGCAATGTAGCGTGGCGATAGCCAACCGGTTCGCCAAAGCGACGGGCCGACAAGAGAAAACGCGGGCGCATAAAGCCGGACCTCTGAAAAGCGAAGAAGAGACGAAGGAAGGAAGATCGAACCAAGGCGTGGCGCCTCGATGCATTACATCGTCCGATAAAGTCGAGCTCGGTCGCGACGCCTCGAACGACCTCAATACACCCCGCTGACGGGCCAAGAGCGTAAATCTACGCACTTATATGAACCTGCTCGAGAAGCCTCGACCGATGACGGGAGGAAGAGGTGCCGACCTACGGATAAATCGCTCATTCCATGATGATTACGGCACGACATCGAAGAGTGCAACGAGCTCATGGGTGAAATAGAGATGCTAGTTCGTGACGGATCCTCAAGAAATACTGAGGATGTAGTCGCTGCCGACCAAAGTCAAAAGAAAAAAGCGGAGAAGAGGAAATTGTGCCCCTACAAAAACAAAGCGCGGCAAGACCGACGAGGAAGGAGATGACGAGCCCAATATGACGGGTGGTCTCCACTATCACGGGCTCCCAGGAGTCACGGTCCTCCCCAAGGCCGATGCCCAAGTCCTGAACCGCGAACCTACCAATAAGAGGTTCGAAAGGACGAGGCGATCACCTTCTCCAAGGATCGACCCGCACTGACAATGACTCACCAGATGCGCTGGTGATCCGTAGTAGTCGCAAATAAATTGGTAAAACGCTTACATCGACAACAAGGCCGGTAAGCATCCTCTTCAAGGATTGCTGACAAGCTAGGAGTAGAAGAAGCACACCTCGCACAGCACCGCCGCCACTCCAAGCTTCGTCCGAAGAGACGCGCCCGAAGGAATAATCGAGCTACCCGTCACGGGGAAAGCACCAACGACCTCAACCAAGGTGGTGCGGTTCAGAGTGAAGGCCAACTCGCCGTATAACATCATACTAGGCTTAGATTGGCCGAACGCAAAGGCGGTATGCTCAACGCACCACCGACGATAAAAATACCCACCACGAGGGAGCGGCCGTGATCCGAGGCGATCAAGAAGCGAGTGTATGCAAGTTGCTTCACGAGGTGCCGGACCTCACCCAACACCCACAGCATAGCAATTAAAGAAACCCAAGAGTTGAGTCCGAAGTACATCGCCACTCCCGACGATCGGTGGAAGAGGTCGCGTTGTCAAAGACGAGCCATTGAAGGTCGCCCGTGTTGGTTTCACCACGGCACCAAGTGAAGGATCGATCATCCAACTCCTAAGGGAATTCGGGACGTGTTTGCTTGGTCTCCCCGACACGACCGGAGTCTCGCCGAGTATCATCACCACCGCTCAACATCGACCGAACATAAAGCCGCCTCGACAAAAGCAAAGAATCTTCGCAATTTAACGGAACCAAGTCATTCATGACGAGGTGAACCACCTATTAAAAGCACGCATCTGCTCGAGGTCAAATATCCGACCGGATAGCCAACCCGTGATGGTGAAGAAAGGAGGAGGGATGGCGAATGTGTATTGACTACAATCGATCTCAACAAGCATTGCCCAAAGGATTGCTATCCCTTCCCAACATTGACAAGAAGGTCGACGCGCTGGTCGGTACGAAGTCTTCGCCTGGACTTATACAGTGGTATCACCAAGTCCCGATGGACGACGTAAGACGCCCAAGACAGCCTTCATTACCGACTTCGGGTCTTCGCATATAAAAAGATGCCATTCGCCTTAAAATGCAGGGCAACCTATCAAAGGATGGTGGACAAAATATTTCACCCTACATAGGTCGAATGTGGAGGATACGAGACGACATCGTCGTCAAAAGCAAGGAAGAAGTCGCGATGTGTGGTCGACCTCCGATCGCCCTCGCCTTCTTCGAAAATCAACCTAAAGTCGAATCCTGTAAGTGCACGCTTGCGATCCGGTGCGGAAAGTTCTTAGGTGTTGGGTTTCACAAGAAGGCTAAAAGCAAACCCGACCAAGGTCCAAACCATTTTGGAAATGAAGATGCCAAGACCATCCATGACGTACAAGTCGACAGTCGTATAGCCAGCACTAAGCCGCTTCCTTTCAAAAAGTCATGGATAAGCAGCCTACCCTTCTTCAAGATACTCAAAAGCCCCAAATTCTCATGGGATGAGGTGCACAGTCCGCCAAGACCTCAAGAGCTACCTCGCCGAGCTCCCCACTCTATCCGTCCCGAAAGAGGAGAGGTCCTTTCTCTACCTCGCCGCCTCGGACGAATCCATAAGTGCAGATCTGCACGAGAAGAAGGACGCCGCCCGTGTATTTCATCACCGAGCACTAAAAGGCCCTAAACGAGGTATCACCGGAGAAGCTTGCCTTAGCATTGGTAATGCCGCGAGGAGGCTACGCCTGCATTTCCATGCACATCGCATACAAGTCCTCATCGACTACCCACTTCGCAAGTATTGACGAGCCAAGCATCGGGAGAATCGCGAAATGGGCAATCGAACTAGGCGAGCACGATATATCCTTCGCCCGCCAGCCATCAAAGGTCAAGCCCCAGCGGATTTCCTTGTCGAGGCTAACTTCGCCGAAAACCGAAGCCCACCGAGTCCGTGACGACGATGCCGGCCGAACCCATGGTTGAAACACCGAGGGAAAGGCGGCAACTCTACGCTGACGGGCCGGAAACAAAGTAGCGGAGCAGTATCTTACTCCCAGGCCGGACGACCAAGAGATCGCCTACTCACTTCGGGTTCACATTCAAGAATACGAACAACGAAGTGGAGTATGAGGCATCGATCGCAGGACTTCGCCGCTCAAAGTCTCCGGACACGAGCCGCAGAAGTTCACAAATGACTCTCAAGTCGTCAGAAGCCAAATGTTGGGAAAATACGAGCAAAAGCGGCGAATGAAGAAGTATCTTGATAAAGCAAAGAGCTCTGAACGGACTTTCTCACACTTCCAGATAGTTCGCATCCCAAGGGAGCAAAATAGCCGAGTGACATCTTAAGTAAATTGGCCTCACATCAACGAGCCCGCCAAGAGAGGAAGTCCAAAACAGAGCATAAGCGATGCAGGAAGGCGGAGCCGAGGTCAACATAGTCTCGGATGAAGAACCCAATTGATGACTCCCATTCGAGAGTACGGAGAAGGGCGAACGCCCACGACAAGCTAGAAGCTAGGAGGATCCCGAACAAATCTCGCGATATACAATTGAACAGGAGTCCTATACAGAAGTCATATCTCCAACCTCTCTTAAGGTGCTTGGGTCCGAACCGAGCCAATTACGTTTCTCGAGAAATACACGGGTTCGTATGGAAGCCACATCGGACCCCGGCCTTGTCAAAGAAAGTCATGCGATGGGGATACTATTGGCCAACAATGTTCCAAGACTCAACGGACCTCGTAAAAAGTGTCCAAGTGTCAAATCCATGGGAACGCACCAGGCTACCCCTGCACCGACCTCACCTCCGCATGCAGCCCTTGGCCGCTTATGCAATGGGGATTGACATTGTGGGCCCCTTTTGTAAAGCACCGTGACGCCCAATTTTTAATTGTTGCGATCGACTACTTCACGAAGTGGGTAGAAGTCGAGCCTCGCGAAAATCACAAGCAAGAACGCCTCAACTTCGTATGGAAGAACATAGTGTGTCGCTCGCATCCCCATATCCTCCTTTCGGATAACGGAACACAATTCACGGATAAGACATTCAAAGATTGGTGTCAAGAGCTTGGATCCAACAAAGTTCACCTCGGTGGCCCATCCTCAAGCAAATGGTCGACCGGTTACCAACAGACCATCGTAAAGGGTCTAAAACTTCGTCTCGACCGAGCCAAAGGCCTCGGGTGGAAAATTTACCGCAGTCCTATGGTCGCGTCGAACAACGCCTGGACCTCGAACGGAGAAACACCATACGGTTTGGTGTATGGAACCGGCGATGATCCTGCGAGATCGGAGTACCGAGTCCTCGCACCATCGACTTCTCTCGTCAAGCAAATGAGGAAAATCTACGAGCTGATCTAGACCTACTCGAAGAAAGAGACCTCGCCACATCAAGGAAGCTCGGTACAAGCAACAAGTAGCTCGGTATTACAACCAGCGTTAAAACCGACAATTCAAGTGGGCGACCTCGCATCTCGACATAATGAAGTCAGCAGGCCGCCAGCTCGGCAAGCCGGAAGCCACATGGGAAGGACTCACCGGTCGACGAAGTCCTCAAGCAAAGGGCCTATAAGCTCGCTCAATTGTCCGGTGAGCAATTACCCAACGATGGCACATCATCCATCTAAAGAAATATTATGCATAAGTGTCGAGGGTCGGGTCTTGTTCGGTCATATTTTAAAGTCCTGTTTAGAGTCATCCTTATTTGGTGGTCGCGTCCATCTTTTATCAATAAAATCTTTATTTTCGAGTTCTACTTGTCACTAATGCATAATTAATCTTCACATTATTTACCCTCTACGGAGGACAAATTTCCTCGACGGAGGTCATATTACATTCTGTTTCATACGAATGTAAATCTAAACGCACAGCATGCCTACATACGAGATCGACTACCTTCGCTTATTTCAAGCGTTCTCTATGTGAGCGAGGGACCACCTCCCGATGACCTCGGCAAAAATAGGAACCATTCCTACATACGAGATCGACTACCTTCGCTTATTTCAAGCTGCGTTCTATGTAGACGAGGGGACCACCCTCCCGACGACCTCGCAAAAACAGAACCATTCCTACATACGAGATCGGATCACCTTCGCTTAGTTCGGCGTTCTCTCTATGTGACGAAGGGACCACCCTCCCGACGACCTCGGCAAAAACAGGAACCATTCCTACATACGAGATCGACTACCTTCGTTAGTTCAAGCGTTCTCTATGTAGAGCGAAGGGACCACCCTCCCAACGACCTCGGCAAAAACAGGAACCCCTACCTCGCATTTGACACGATTTCTTTCAAAAGCGGAATTCTCTACGAGGACGAACTACTTTCGCATATTACTCTTGTTCAAATACAAAGTCAACAAGAAACCATTCTTATTAAATAAAAGATGTACAGTTACATTTTACATTTTACGAGGACGGAGCGGATCGGAAAAGTCGAGCCACCCTAGAAAATCGAATTCAAGAGCTCATCTATGCTAATCCTACCTCTACCCCGTCCTCGGTCTATATTACGGGCCCGCCAGAGCGACCTCGGTCACTGACGATGCAGCTCATGAGCTCGGCCTCGGCCACTTGATGACGCCCGGTCTCGACGCATGGAGGTCCACGACGTTCAAGGGCAATAGCACGCCTCTCTTGTCGCGCGCCATCCGGATCGTCATAATGTGGTTCATTTATTCTAGATCGAGAAGCTCCGTGAGAGAAGAGGCCTCTGCATCCCGTCAAGTATGTCGTCGAGCTGTGGTTGTCGAGCGATATGATTTTGTATATGCTCCCGAGCCTTTTAATTCAGCAGATCGCCCGTGAATTGCCGGAGGTCCGCCATATTCGCGCTTATACTCGAACAACGGGCGGCCTCGACAACCTCGGCTTCTACTCGGGATCGTCATCCCACCATTTCGTGGATAACCTCCTCGTACTGGCATGCTCTCGCCTATCACCTGGCCTTCTCCTTGGCGACCTCGAACGCCTCCAATTCCAAAAGGCGAGCCTGAGCTCGTCAGCTCTCCCGAGCGGCTCTATGCTGACATCGACTCACCAGACGTGACCGAGCCGCCTTTATATGGAGGAGTTCGGCCTCTTTCAACTCAAGAGCTCATGACAGTGTCTTTGATTCGGTTCAACCAAGGAGAAGCATCAAACATTTCGAGAGACAATCGAATAAAAAAAAGAGATAAGTTTCTTGACATAAACTTGTGATTTTATTAACATGCCCTAGTAAAAAATTGTTGTACATTTACATTCAAAAATAAAAAATAAAATGCAGGGATCAACCGACCCTCCTAAGCTTGACCATGTCCACGTCGCCGCCTCCAAGCTCGGATAGCCTCGACCTCGGCCTCTTCAAGAACTACCGAGTCTCGACGCCTTCGAAGCATCGGCCGCCTCCCCCACCCCTTTGCATTATCAGCCAATAAAGCCTCGGTCGAGGATCCCGATCCACGGACGGTAGCGCATGCACTCCGCGGACAAAAGAACGGAGGAGGAGGCAAGGCTGCAGCAGACGGAAGCTCCTTCAGCCGCGGACGAGCACATCAAAATAGGCCTGTCTCGGACAAGATCCTCGGTCTCCTCGCACCCATACTGGCTTTGTCGGATCTGGGTAGTCCTCGGCGACCTCTTCGATTGCGCCCCGGCGGCGCGCTTGTTAACACATCAGCCGCCCGAGACCATCCCGAGAAGCCCGCCGACAGAACAGCCTCTCCGCGGGCGCGCGCTTTCTCCCGAGCTCGCCATGTCCGCCTCCCGACGGCGAACCTGCTCCACCTCGCCTTCATCGAGACAACCTGCCCTCGCCGCCTGTCCCTCGCCGCCTCACCACAACCGCCTCGCCGACCGCCCCAGCCTTGCCGCCTCAATGGCCGTCGCGTCCGCCGCTCGTTTGGACGAGGTCCTGATCTTAGCCTCGGCCTCGGACATTTCTTGAGCAAGGAGGTATTCGACTCTCCACCTCCCGAGCATACCGGGCCACCTCACAAACCGCGACACGGCGCCTTCAAGTAATCCGATATAAGATCGGATACTCTTGACACCTCGCCGCCACGCCCTCGACCCCTATACAAAATATACATCAGTCAAGAACACAATTTGGTTACTATCGCACAAAGTATAAGGACATGTACAAAACCTCGTGAAAGAGGCGAGGCCTGCTTGGAACCGATGATCTCGCACTCGCCTCTCGGCAGAACCGAGGACTCGGGGACTTCATCCTTCCGCCTTTTCAAGCGCTTCGGTGGCTGCGCGAAGGGATCTCGAAGGCCCCACGTCATTTCAGGCAGGTCCTCGAAATCCTTCAGTCGGAGACCTCGGCTCGGCCACCGAGATCGGTTCGCCACGGAAATCGGCTCCTTCCTTTTCTTCTTCCTTTCCTTCAAGCAGTTCACTACAAGGAAACACGTGGTCGGCATCAATCGTAACTCATGAAATAAAGAAAAAGAGGAGAAGAAGAGGCCTCACCCTTCACCGACTCCACCCCGAGGTAGGATCATAAGGCTAAGCCCCGCCTCGCAAGTTCGGCCTCGAGAAGACCTCGTCAACAAGGCCAATTTTGTCCAGCCTCCTCCAAGTCACCGAAGCCCTTGTTGACATACATCGGCGATCTTATCGATCGCCATGGGAACTCCATATGTCCTCAAACCGACGGAAGAAGAACTTCTTCGCCACTTGGAGATCTTTGATTTAATCTTGGCTTTGAATTTCCTACGGGTGATAGATAATACCACCCCGAGCCACCCTTCGCTTCAAAAAGCGAAGGACGAGCCCCAAGGTAAAGGAAAATTATGCCTATAGGCATAGACACTAGAGGCGCTCATATGCCGGAATGAGTTCGGCGAGTTGGGCGAAGATAGGCCGAACATCTCGAACTCAACATGTACATAAGGGTAAGGAAGACGAAGACCACCTTGAGGCCGTCCTCGTACACGGCAATAAAACCATCCGGAGGGGCACAAGCCCTATCCTCCGGACGGGGGGCAACTAGCTCAATACTAGAGGGAATACTATATTGAAAACATATATCCCTAATGTCGAAATACTTAGGATTGAAGAAAAAGAAGACACTTTGCCGCAATCCCCCACTGAGGGGAAACGCAGACTACACTCAGCAAGAGGCATATGGACACGGGTAAAAACAGGCAGAGACACTAAATCAGACGGGGAAACAGACACGATTTGACGCTCAGACGACTCGTTAGGAGAAGAGGTAGCCATTACTTACTTTTGTTTATCGATGAACAAGACAGAAGCTTCAAATCGTCAATGGCGCGGAATAAAGTGTTTCTCGCAGAAGGCAGAGGGTTTTTGAAAATCAGAGAAATGAAGAAGGCAAGTGATAAGAGATATTGCGTATCAAGGAAGACATTCCCCTAATATGCACTTTATCGGGAATCCAACCGTTGCCAATTTAATGCGCATTAAATCGTATCCCGCATCCAAGACTCAAGAACGGCGAAAATCCGTCTTGACCTCGGCATAACGCCCGTCGGTGAAGCTGAGAAGACCTCGCCTAACGCCTCGTCGGTGAAGCGGTAAGAAGACCTCGGCCTAACACCGACAGTGAAGCCGTTCACAAGACCTCGGCCCAACACCTCGTCGGTGAAGCCGAAGAAGACCTCGGCCCAACGCCCGTCGGGTGAAGCCGGTGAGAAGACCTCGCCTAACGCCCGCGGTGAAGCCGTTAACAAGACCTCGACCTAACGCCTCGTCGAATAAAGCCCGTCGAAGACCTCGGTGAATGCCTCCTTAGGTGAAGCCACCAAAGACCTCGGCGAGACACATCTGCGCAAGACAAAGATTCGATATCTGACGTCAGCATTGACACACAAGTCGACATTGAAAAGAATGTGTAAGATCGTCGAAACCCCGCCGTCACAACAACCCCAATCCAAAGCATGACCTCGTTTTAGCGTCTTTTGGGGGTTGTGATAGGATACTGCCCAACTACTGTGCCCAAGCATCGTGCCCAATACAATTAAACGACATCAAGCTCGGCTGGACAAGTTCGCCTATGAAGACTCCACGAAGCGGTGGGAACGCAGAAAGCTCACCATATCTAAAAGAATCCTAATTCAAGAGGGATAGGATCTCGAATCCTAGTTAGAAGACTTGATTCGAGATCTAGTCAATACATTGTGTATAAATAGAGGCTAGATTAGACGACATAGATCATTCACTCTCTTTGTAATCGCTCTTACACCTCAATACACATACTCTCTCTCTCGCCTGTGGACGTAGATCTTATTCATAGATCGAACCACGTAAATCTTTGGTGTTCTTGCGCATTTATTTCCTTACGAAATTAAGATCGATCAACCACTAAATATAAACTTGAACTAAAAGTAAATTATAAAATATCACCGATGTGGATTAGTATCCAATCACAACTTGAAGAGTTTTGTGTAAATTCTTAATAATGGTGGATGCTTGTGTTAGAAGATCTACACTTTATAGATTAAGCACATCGTACAAAAATATCATAGGAGTTACTTATTGCATATAATTTGCATGTTGTAGGAAAGAAATATTTTCATTAAACCTAATTTAAAGCACTCTAAAATGATTTATTTACTTCATTCCTACATTTATGATTTTATAATATTCTTTTTCATTCCAACACTTTAGTTTTAATAACGTTCTTTTCTCCAATACCCATAAGTCAAAAATCTCTCTCCTTTATCAACTTCTTTTCCCCAAATTATACCAAGTGAAGGCAAAAAAGATAGATATTTTCTTTTTTGTTGTTTTCTTGTCCAATTGTTGTCCGCACATACCAGTAGAGATGTCAATGGACGAGTTTTACTCGGATAAGAACCAATATATAAGTATTGGTTTTGATTCTGGAACCGACTTATTAGATACCGAACCGGACCCGGACCATCAAATATGGGTTTGAAACGGTCCGGATATGAGCGGGTCTGGACCTGAATCGGACCAAAATCAAAATTGAAACCGAAATCGTTGCTTTAAAATTTAATGGATTGTGAGTGATTTTCGGATCGGATGGGTAAAACCGACTCATTGAGAAGCCTACTTAAGGTTAGGCTTGTCAATCGACAGGTTTTTACTCGGACCAGAATCAATAAATAAGTATCGTTAATGATTCTGGAATCAGAACCGAAATCTGACCGGATCATCAAACTATGAGTCTAAACGTTCCGAATCTAAAATGGGTCTGGAATCGGAACCAGAATCAGAAATGAACTATGAGTAATTCTGGATCGGTTCGAATAAAACTCACTCATTAACATCCCTACATACCAATCAACTTCCACTCTTCACATCTAATTTTTCAAATATTCCACAATTCCAAATTTATACACGATAATCCGGCCCACTTTTTAAATAGACAAAAACTCATGTATGCTCGGCCTCAACATATGCGCGGATCCAACCCGACCCGTAACCCGATCCGGATCCATCATATAAATAGTGTTTTCTTCATTTCTTCTCTTTCTTTGCGTTTTCACTTTTTCTTCTATTTCTTCTTTCTTCTTCCTTCTCTCCGCATCTCTTACATTTTTTATATTTAAAATTAAATTTATTAATTCATAATTATGATTTATTAATTCATAATTGAGGTTTATTAATTCATAATTAGGGTTTATTAATTCACACTTAAGGTTTATTAATTCAAAGTTAGGGTTTATTAATTCACAGTTAGGGTTTATTATTCAAAATTATGGTTTATTATTTCCAATTAGGGTTTATTAATTCAAAATTAGGGTTTATTAATTTCAAATAGGGTTTATTAATTCAAAATTAGGGTTTATTATTCAAAATTAGGGTTTATTAATTCAAAATTAAGATATATTAATTCAAAATTATAATTATTAATTTATAATTAAATTTTATTAAACTAATTAATTTTAATTAAAATCAATTTAATTAATTAATTAAAACTGATTAATTAAGATAAATTAACTAATTAACTAATTAGATGGATCTCACTTGCGCGGACGCACACAGGAGACCAGCTCCTTTAAATAAACGACTTCTTTTAATTTATTGATTTCTATTTTTTCTACCGTTTCAAATACGCTAGACTTACATTTTTTCTGCATAACAATCAAAACCCATTTGGTACGTAGAGGACCCACAAGTTTTCTGTAGTTAATTTTCTATTTGTTATAATTGCTTTTATAATTCTATTTAGGTGTGGGGAATCATCATCATTGTTGTGTGTGATAACGATATAATTGTTTAGATTGGTTCATGGATAGAAATGGTAATGCGTCGGATCTGGATTGGATCTGTTTAGGTCCAGATTCAGATTCGATTTTTTTTTGTTTACGTCTGGATCCGGTCTTGATTCATTGGATTCAAAAAAATTAGATCTAGATCCAGATCCATAAGATCCGCATGCTCCAGGGTCTAGACCCGAATCCATATATTTTCGCTTCTAAAATAAATTCTAAATCAACTATAATTCACGTGAATACCATAATAAATACACAATAATACTATAACAATTATTTAAAATTTCTACAATTATCACTATATTGGAAGACATTAGTTACAAATTTAAGGTAGGAAACAACAAACAACTCGATCCCCGTTGGTGTAAGTGGCGCGACCCGTCGTGAATGCCGACTGATACATAATTGGGAGAATTTGAAATGAAATTGGGAACAAATTCATTTTAGGAGAATTTGAAAAGAAAATTAAGTTTTAAATTGGGGTTAGGTATTTAATTATAATAAAAATAATATATATATATATATATATATATATATATATATATATATATATATATATATATATAACTAACGGATCTACTTGGATCGAATCTGGATCGGATCCGGTCTCAAAATCTAAATCCAGCATCCATATCCGAAATATGGGATATGATCCAGATCCCATCCGGATCCATCGTATCCACATTTTTGAGGATCTAGATCCATAGATCTGGATCGAATCCCATTCATTGTCATCTCTACATAAGGGGACTTGAATAAAGAAGATAAGGTGTATATATTATATAATACCATTGAGTGCTTCTTTACAAGAACAACATAAATCATACCAATCAACTTTCACTTTTCAGATCTAAGTTTTCAAATATTCCACAATCCCAAATTTACACCCGAAAATCCGGCCCACTTTTTAAATAGACGACTTGTTTACTACCGTTTCAAATACGCCAGGTTTCCAAATTTTCTGCACAACAACCCAAGCCCATTTGGTACGTAAGGGACCCACAAGATTTATGTGCTTAATTTTCCATTTGTTTTAATTGTTTTATAATTTTATTTAGATGTGGGAAAATATTGTGCAGGGGTTTCACTTTCTCCCCACAGTGACAGTAACACGTAGCATAGGCAGATCCATTAAGGGGCTGGTGCAAGCCCCAAATTTTTTTTTTCGTCTATGTATTATATTAAATTCAATTCAAAATTAGTCCAATCCAAAAAAATTAAAAAAATTAAAATAAAATTATTATTATTGGATTTTCTTATATTTTTGACTAATGAGAAATCCATGAACCCATGAGAAGATTATAAGAGTGAAAAGGATCGACCACCATTTTTAAGGAAGAAATTGGAGCAAAAAAAAGAAAAGAGAGCAATCAAAACAGAAAAATTTGTAGCCTTTTTTCTTCCCTCGATTTTTAGCTTGCGCTTTGTAAAAATTTTATTTTCCGGAGATTCAACCGTTAGATCACCGTGAATTTTGGATAGCTGCTTCATAGCATCTAGCCAACGTCTTGGACGATGAAGATCGGATTTTGAGCTTTGGAGGTTGGGTTTCGTCGATCTGAACAGAGGAGAATTTCTGGTGATATTTTTCTTGATCTTTGCTCGATTTTGATTCCATACATCTTGATGTGCTTATTTGGAATGTATGATGTTTTGTATGCCTCTAGTATAATCTAGAAGATTGTGTATCTTCCCATTGTTGATGATGGTGGATTTAAACGCTCTAGTAGTCCGTGATTTTTCATCTCTTTCGTTTGAGAGGTTTTCCACGCTAAAATTTTGTGTCTCCTTATTTTTGCGTGCTCTTGTTATTGACGACGTATATTGGTGCTTTTAGAATACCCTATTTGTCTCGCATCCTTAAAGATTCATACAAGTCGGAAAACTAGCCAAACAAATGTGTCATATTCTTCCTCACACGATCCGCTCAAGTGTTTCTTGATGTTGCTCTCTCCATTCAAGTCACAAAATTCAAGTTCAATCGCGACCAAATTTGCGATGGTTTGATGATGGATTCCCTAAAGTTTACGCTAAAGAAAAAATTTATATTGAAAGAAATTTTATTAAAAATATAGATATAAACTCAATTATTGATGGATTTTCTTTATTGAAATCTTGCAAAACAACTTATGAAAATATAGAAATATTTTAGCATTTATGATATTTAATACGTCCAAGTACTTATTTTTCAGCCCCACCCCATCATCAATTTCTGGATCCGCCATTGACACGTAGCATATTAGTTTTGTAGAGGATTAGAAAAAGTTAATTTCCAAATAAATTAATCATCTTCAATTTATCAAGCTAGGAACACTTCCAACTTTGGTGTTCCACGGTCCTACTATCAATTTTTTTAATTATATATACTTTAGTTCAATTTTAATATATTGTGATTCAATTTAATTTTATAATTATTAATTAAGATTAACCAATCCAATTAAGGTTAATAATTATTTTTTATAGCTAAAAATGTTTAGCGTGGTTAGTTTTTTATATCTAATTTCTATTTTTTTAAATGTTAATTTTCATTTTAATTTATAGTTTTTTGGTAATAAATATTAATTAGAATTCACTTTATAATTATAATTTTATTGTTTTATAATAAATAGTTTTAAAATCGTGGAATTAATAGTGCAACACAGATAATGAAACATAGAGTTGGGACTGACCGACAGAGGATCCCATCCAAGCTAGGAAGTAACAAAGAAGGCCAATGTTTGCATGTGACGTGAAACACAAATTGGTTAGAAGGATCCAACCCTTCATCCACGCTTAATGTAGACATGACTCAAATAAAATAATAAAAACAAAAAGACATCCAGATGTAGACTCATAGATGGTTCAAGTTAGCCTTATAAGAATGGCCTAAAAGAGTAACTCTTAAGTAACAAATGAACATTATGGAATACTACCCACCTTCGAAACAATACATAGTATCCTCCTGAATACAATTGGATGTCTATTTAATGTATTTGAAAAGGTAAAATTAAGACATAATTTACAATACTCTTATTTACTATTTATCATGTATATATGTCACACTTGGAATTAGTTAAATTCTTCCGAAATTGAAAATTAGTTAAAGAATGATTTGATGCTCAAATTATGAAAAAGAAAGATTCGAAGGAGAAAACGTGTTCATTGAAGAATGTGGAAAAAGAAGAAGAAATTGAGTCTAATCTCGCCTACGAAATTCCAAAGCAATTAATTGCATCGAACTAGTGCTATTTAAACTTTGAAGAACCCCACAAGAACTTAATATGGAAATCAGTATTATCAAAATTTAATGAATAAATTATTAAATATATTTTATTATTCCTTAATCTATTTAATTAGACTAGCTAGTTCAATTAGTCGTCCAACCAATGAAATGAAACTGGATTTGTGTGCGTGTGTTGGTGTTGGCCTAATGGTATATTAGTTAATGTCTGAGACCAAAGGTCTTGTGTTCGAGTCCATCGTAACGTGACTTTTAAAATTTCTGTATTAATTGACAAAAAAAAAAGAAAAGAAATGAAACTGGATTTTATGATGTGATTTTAGAGTGGTAATATTCAATGACGCTAAAAAGTATGGGAAAAGACTCAATTAAATGGACAACAAAACCATCATACAACAACAACAATATATATATAATTCAATCATCAAATAAGTTTTCATTAAAAAGTAATTAAATTTATTACTATTTTGTTTAATGAGAATAGTTGAATTCATGGGAAATAGTACTGTTTCCACATTGTTTGGAATGCGAATTCACTTGGATTGCAATCCCAATTCAAAACATATTAATCATAAGTACGTGGGCCTAAATTTGGGCTTTTGGGCTGTTATATTGAACTCAAAGCCCAAATTGTACAAATTTGGGCTCATTCCATCAACATTTAGCAAGGAGTGTAGTCTTACGTTCATCAATTTGAGAGGGAATAGATTGCAAGGACCATTACCTAAATCCTTATTCAATTGCAAAAGTCTAGTGATTCTCGACGTTGGAAATAATGGTTTACAAGATAAATTCCCCTTTTGGATGGAAGCCCTTCCTCAACTTCGAGTGCTAATCTTGAGCTCTAACAAGTTTATGGTACCATGTCGCTCCCTTCAAAAACCAAACTTCCATTTCCTAAGTTGCAAGTTTTTGATGTATCCAAAAATGCATTTAATGGGTCTCTACCTCAAAGGTATTTCAAGAATTTCATACCAATGATAGTGAAGGAAAATGAAACAGGATATGACACACTTTCAGATAATGTGGAGATGATAATCACCTTAAAAGGTTTGGATCAAGTATTCAGGAGACTGTTGACAACCTTAACGACGATTGACTTATCGTCTAATCAATTTTCTGGGACTATTCCGACAGTGTTAGGAAATCTTAAGGCTCTCAAATACTTGAATGTATCCCACAATAACCTCATAGGAAGTATACCTTCATCTCTTGGAAATATGAGTGAACTTGAATCACTAGACTTGTCAGCAAACAAATTGGATGGAGAGATTCCAAGTGCATTGACAAGGTTGACATTTCTTTCGAAATTAAACCTTTCAGAGAATAATCTCGTGGGGCAAATACCACAATCCAATCAGTTTTCCACATTTGAGAATGATTCTTATATGGGAAACTCGGGATTGTGCGGAGTTCCATTGACGAGGAAATGCAAAGAGGAGATTGGGCAATGGATGCAGCCAAAAGAAGAAGACGACGAAGAGGAAGATGATGAATTTGTTGATGGATTTAGTTGGCGAAGTGTTGCAATAGGGTATGGAAGTGGATTCGTAGTTGGAATTGGAATTGGTTGCTGCATTATCCGATTTGGAAGGCCAAGATGGTTGGTGGAATTCTTTTTTGGTGTTGGATATAAGATGAAGACAAGCAAAAGAGCTACATCTACACCAAGGAGAAGTTGATTGAAGATTAAATATATAGATGTGTGTATGTGTGTGTGATTATGTTTCTTGCTCGACTTATATCCATCTTTCTTTCTTAATGTTTTAAGGAATAAGAAAAAAAAATGAACATTATGGAATACTACCCACCTTCGAAACAATACATAGTATCCTCCTGAATACAATTGGATGTCTATTTAATGTATTTGAAAAGGTAAAATTAAGACATAATTTACAATACTCTTATTTACTATTTATCATGTATATATGTCACACTTGGAATTAGTTAAATTCTTCCGAAATTGAAAATTAGTTAAAGAATGATTTGATGCTCAAATTATGAAAAAGAAAGATTCGAAGGAGAAAACGTGTTCATTGAAGAATGTGGAAAAAGAAGAAGAAATTGAGTCTAATCTCGCCTACGAAATTCCAAAGCAATTAATTGCATCGAACTAGTGCTATTTAAACTTTGAAGAACCCCACAAGAACTTAATATGGAAATCAGTATTATCAAAATTTAATGAATAAATTATTAAATATATTTTATTATTCCTTAATCTATTTAATTAGACTAGCTAGTTCAATTAGTCGTCCAACCAATGAAATGAAACTGGATTTGTGTGCGTGTGTTGGTGTTGGCCTAATGGTATATTAGTTAATGTCTGAGACCAAAGGTCTTGTGTTCGAGTCCATCGTAACGTGACTTTTAAAATTTCTGTATTAATTGACAAAGAAAAGAAAAGAAATGAAACTGGATTTTATGATGTGATTTTAGAGTGGTAATATTCAATGACGCTAAAAAGTATGGGAAAAGACTCAATTAAATGGAAAACAAAACCATCATACAACAACAACAATAAATATATAATTCAATCATCAAATAAGTTTTCATTAAAAAGTAATTAAATTTATTACTATTTTGTTTAATGAGAATAGTTGAATTCATGGGAAATAGTACTGTTTCCACATTGTTTGGAATGCGAATTCACTTGGATTCCATCCCAATTCAAAACATATTAATCATAAGTACGTGGGCCTAAATTTGGGCTTTTGGGCTGTTATATTGAACTCAAAGCCCAAATTGTACAAATTAATCTTGCAAAAACATATCTTTTGACAGGTGGTCATGAGCAAAAACGTCACTTTTTAGTACTTCATGTAGGTTGGGAAATTGGTTTTAATAATTTAATATGATTTACACTGATTTTGTTAATAATTATCTTCTTTTTACGAGAAACCGATTACTATCGAGTTTAAAAGGCTACTCCTAAATTTAATAATTGTAACTTATTTTGTAATGTGTTGATGATTATAACTTGTTTTGGTATCACATGTCATCATTAGGTTTGCATTAATTAGCAAATGATAATCTTGAAATTTTCATATGATGACATCAAAGTAATGGTAGCCTAACTAATTTTGATTTCCCTAAAGAAAAAAATTAGTTGGATTCTCGTTTATAATGTTAACATCAGTTATGGAATCGAGAGACTTGCAAGACTTGTATCTCGCCTCGTCCAATTTTATATTTAATTGATATAAGATTAATAATAGGATTGATTGATTGATTAAGTTACACTTAAAGAAATGAAAAACGGGGAACAAGATTCACAAAGCATGTCGACATTACCATTTGTGTATAAGCGAGCAATCAAACACTTTCGGCCTCTCCCTCTCACTCTCTTTCTCTCACTCACGACCACCTTTCACCTGCGATTTGGCTGCCGTTCTCCGACGACATAGCGGCGCCGACAGCAGCAACAACGACTCATCATGCCAACGGCAACAACATCATCGCCACATATTCCTTAAGTGTAAGGCGATGGGCAAATTTCCCATGCATGCAAAATTCAATTCATAACCAAACAAAACTCCATGCACAACTCCACAAGCCAAATGCCAAGAAAATGCTAGAGGCCATTTTGTCTTTTCTTTTTTGTACGTAAAACCAAAATCATATCAAAGTTCATGTATTTATATGTCAATAACCCATGACAATGTGTTCAATTAATTAAACATTCTCTAGATAAAATGAAAAAATAGAAAGAAAAAGATAACAAGAACAAAAAACAAATAGATTATTATTATTGTTATTAATTTTTTATTGTGCCCTATCAAAACATAAAACATTAATAAACAAATAAATACTACACAAACTCATCGTGTCGTGTTTGTATTTTGACATAGTACGTATATCGTATAATTACATCATCCAATATATTGGGAGGTATACATAGAGTATGAAATTATAATATTAATTATACGTATATTGATTAATGATTATAATAAATGTATAAACTTTTCACATTGGCTCGTGTGTGTCTCCACAATTTGCCAAGTCTTAACAAAGAGCAACGTGGCAATTTCACTGAAATTCCAATTACTTATATCCACCGTACGGCACAAAAATCAATAAAATATTTAAAAATCAATAAAATCTTTAATTTCTTTCAACTTTAATTAGGTAAAATAACTCCAACTGCAGCCCATCACAATTTCCCCAAAATAGTATGGTATATGTGTATGTGCGTATTTCATGTACTTAAGTTTTCTTCTGTTTTTTTTTTAGGAAAATTTCGTACAATTAAACTTAGTTTCTCTTTATTTCTTTGGTTGTAGTCTTGCAGTTGAATACCGGAGTTGGACGAAGTTAGATACATATATAATAAATTACTCTATTTATTTGTAAATATAATATATTCCTTAGCCCCACCCATGACGGTTCATTTCTTTTCAGCATGGTTATTTAGTAGAATAGTATAAAGTGACAAAAAGTAGATAGGTCTCATAATTTTTGAAGAGATAATTATTTCCTAAAAAAGAAACAGACCATCTTGGATGGGACAGTCCCAAAAAGAATACATATCATCTTAAGTGGGACAGAGAGAGTAATATTTTAATACATATTCAATGAACTATTACATTTCTTGCAAGTATATTATATAGTATTACATTATTGTTTTGAAATTGATATATAATAGGGAAAAATTTATAAACAATACTCTTTTAATATGTATAGATGGGTGAAGTTTGATATTAATATGTTTCTATCACAATTTTTATTGATGTGATTTTTATTAAAAAGAATAAGAGGCTACAATATCTCAATAACATGTACAATTAGAAATAGTAATAACTGTCCCCTAGGGACAGCCCAATGGTTAAGATCGGTTCCTGTGGCCGAGAGGTCAAAGGTTCGAACCCCATCAAACATCTCTATGGGTTTGAGCCTGTTACACCTGGTTTTCCAAGTGTGGTTTACTTGTCTTGTATGGTTTGCAGGCTATTGCACAGGAACGTGGGGTTTGCCCAGTGCGCATCGAAGGTAGCGACTGCGGGTTCCCCATGATACCAAAAAAAAGAAAAAAAGAAATAGTAATAACTTTTTCATTATGTATGATGAGAAAGAAGAATTATTTTTGGGTAAAATATTTTAAATAGAGTCATTGGATCATCCTAATAACCTAGTTAGTATATTCTCGTAAAAAATTTGTCTCATTTTTCACCATATAATATATTGTTATTGTCTCTAAGAAAAGGAAACAAATTATCTACCAAGACAAATATCTATGTTTGCTTTCTTGCAAAATAAACAACTTTAGGAAAAAACACACACTTAAGGCCCATATAATTTTTTTATGAGATATGGCCCATGTACTTTTATTATCTTTTCTTTTGGATTTGGGCCTTTGTAATTTCTTAAGTTGCTTGTGAGCCCTCTTTTACCGTGCGTTCTAAAAAAATATAATTTTTATTCATAATAATTGTTACTTTTATTTATAATTATTAAATTTTATTTATAACAATTATTACTTTACTAAATAACTATAACTTTTGTTTATAAAAATTATCATTTTTTTCATGAACGCATGATCGGAGAGAGCTAATATAAATTTTTAAATTGAGTCAGCACTTTCATTTGGGTTAAAGTTTGGCAGTTCTATAAAGTCAAAGTTACTATACATTTTTATGTTAAAATCTAGATCTGTATGCGCTATCAATCCCCTCATCCAATCACAAAAAATACAACCAAATTATAAGTATACCACTAAATATGAATTTGAACTAAAAGTAAATTATAAAAATATCACTGATATGGACTAGTATCCAATCACAACTTGAAGAGTTTTTGTGTAAATTCTTAATAGTGGTGGATGCTTGTGGCTAGAAAATCTCAAATTTAAACTCTACCTACACTTTATAGATTAAGCACATCATATAAAAATATCATAGTAGGAGTTACTTATTGCATATAATTTGCATATTGTAGGACAGAAACACAATTATATGAAAATATATAAACCTAATTTAAAGCACTCTAAAATGATTTATTTACTTCATTCCTACATTTATGATTTTATAATATTCTTTTTCATTCCAACACTTTAGTTTTAATAACATTCTTTTCTCCAATACCCATATGTCAAAAAACTCTTCTTTCTCAACTTCTTTCCCCAAATTATACCAAGCGAAGCAAAAAAAAAGATAGATATTTTCTTTTTGTTGGTTTGCTATCCAATTGTTGTTCGCACATATCAGTAGAGATGTCAATGGATAGATTTTATCCGGACCAGAACCAATAAATAAGTATTGGTTCTGGTTCTAGAACCGACCTATTAGATACCGAATCGGACCCGGACTATCAAATATGGGTTTGAAATAGTCCGGATATGAGCGGATCTGAAACCAGAATCGGACTAGAACTGAAACTGGAACCGAAACCGTTGCTTTAAAATTTAATGGGTTATGAGTGTTTTCCGGATCGGAATGGGTAAAACCGACTCATTGATAAGCCTACTTAAGCTTAGGCTTGCCAATAGATATGTTTTACTCGGACCAAAATCAGTAAATAAGTATCGTTTATGATTCTGGAACCAGAATTGAAATCTGACTGGATCGTCAAACTATGTGTCTAAACGGTCCGAGTCTAAAACGGGTCTGGAACCAAAACTAGAATCAGAATCGATGCTTAAAATTTAATGAGCTATGAGCGGTTCTGAATCGATCCGAATAAACCCACTCATTAACATCCCTACATACCAATCAACTTCCACTCTTCAGATCTAATTTTTCAAATATTCCACAATTCCAAATTTATACACGATAATCCGGCCTACCTTTTAAATAGACGACTTCTTTTAATTTATTGATTCTATTATTTCTACCGTTTCAAATACGCCAGACTTCCAATTTTTCTGCACAACAATCAAAGCCCAATTGGTACGTAGTGGACCACAAGTTTTCTGTGGTTAATTTTCTATTTGTTATAAGGGATTAGGGGTGAGCAAAATACCCGAAATCCGAATATCCGATCCGAATCAAATCGAAATTTAAAATTCGGTTCGGATTTTTTGGATTTTCGGTTCGGATCGGATTGATATTTTTCAAAATTTCGGATTTTCGGATCGGATCGGATTGGATTTTTTTAATCCGAAAAAATCCGAAAATCCGAATTATATATAATTTATATATAATAATAATATTTTATTTAAATATTTTTAAATCTAATATAAATATATATAAGAATGAATAAAAATTGGTTTAGAATTTTCAGATTTCTCATAATTTCGGATTTTTCGGTTCGGTTCGGATATTTTAATAAAATTTTCGAATTTTCGGATTTTCGGATTTCGGATTTCGGATTTTCGGATTTTCGGTTCGGATCGGATTATTTTTCTCTTAAAATTCGGATTTTCGGATCGATTCGGATTAGGCAAAAATCCGAACCGAAATCCGAATACTCACCCTTATAAGGGATGGTCTCCTGCACGCGTGTGCAATGAGAACATCCCTTAATTAATTAATAAAATTAATAAAATTTAATTGTAAATTAATAAATAATAATTTTGAATTAATATATCTTAATTTTGATTTAATAACTAATTATGAAATAATAACCCTAATATGAATTAATAAACCTTAATTTTGAATCAATAAATCCTATTTAAAATTAATAAACCCTAATTGTGAATTAATAAACCCTAATTGGAAATAATAAATCCTAATTTTGAATAATAAACCCTAATTTTGAATAATAAACCCTAATTGTAAATTAGTAAACCCTAACTTTGAATTAATAAACCATACTTGTGAATTAATAAACCATAACTTTGAATTAATAAACCCTACTTGTGAATTAATAAACCTCAATTATGAATTAATAAACCATGATTATGACTTAATAAATTCTAATTTTGAATTAAAAATAATAAATTTAATTATACATTAATAAAATCTAATTATCCTTACTCACCATAATTAATATATAATTATTTTAACAAAAAACAAGGATGGGCTCGGCTACTCGTGGTGGCGGAGCTCACCCAAGTTTTTATGCTGTTATAATTGCTTCAATAATTTATTTAGGTGTGGGGAATCATCATCATTGTTGTGTGCGATAAAGATAGAATTGTTTAGATTGGTTCATGGATTGTTATGGTTTTAAGATCTTGATAGACCTATTTTTAGTTTGATTTTGGATTTTAAGAAAATGAAATTCATTCAAATTAAAGACAAATTAGCCAAAACTATTATAGTTAAGTTTTGAAGTATGTAAATATTATTAGGGGTGAGCAAAAACCGAACCGGACCGAATCGAAATGGCGGTTTGGTTCGGTTTTGAACAAGAAACAGTTGATTAGGTTTCAAATTTCAAAACCGAAATTAATTCGGTCCGGGTTCGATTGGGGAAAAAATTCGGTTTTCAAACCGAACCGTCCAATTTTATTATTATATATTTTTATTTTTATATATCTTATATATATATATGTTATTTATATTATTAATATTTAAATTGGTTAATATTATATATATTTTTATATATATATATATATATTATATTATAAATATTATAATATTTATATTAATTATAATTTAAATTCGGTTAAAAGCAACGAACCGAACCGAACCAAACCGAATATTTCGGTTCGGTTTTGACAAATAAAGCAGTTCGATTCGGTTTGGGTTTTAAAAAATCGATTTTTGGTTTTCGGGTTGATTCGATTTTAAACCAAACCGCCCGAATGCTCCTGCTACTCAGCCAAGAGCCTTGAGCATTGTACAAGGACGTGCTGTAGGAGTAACCCATTACCTTCTGGGTGGAATTGCCCTTAGAAAACCTTGAGCATCTATTTCACGTGATCGTGGAATTGTGCAGGGTTTTTTCCTTCCCATGTGACGCTAATACGTGGCGTATTAGTTTTGTAGAGGACCAGAAGAAATTAATTTTCAAAATAAATTATTGATCTTCAATTTGTCAAGCTAGGAGTTAAGACTTCCCAACTTTGGTTTTCCATGGTCCCACCGTCATTTTTTTAATTATATATTTCTTACTTCAATTTCAATATATTGTGATTCAATTTAATTTTACCATTCAATTAAGATATATCAATCTGTTAGGGACTTTTATCGTCACCACTCCTTCCAATTAAGATGATATTGTCAAACTTTAAAAAGTTCAAGACGGATTGTTTTTACCAACCCCAAAGCGCCATACTAATTAGGAGTGAGCTTTAATATATGTAAGATAATTTTTCTTCTTCTCTTCGATGTGGGATTGGGTTTGCACCATACCCAACACAATCCAATTAAGGTCAATAACTATTTTTTTTTATGAGCACATGATCGGAGATATAATTCAATTAAGATGGTAATATAATTTTTAAATCGGGTCAGTACTTTCATTTGTGTTAAAATTTGACGGTTCTATAAAGTCAAAGTTACTATACATTTTTATGTTAAAGATCTCGATATGTCATACGCTATCCATCCCCTAATCCAATCACAACAAAATACAACCAAATTATATATATACTACTAAATATGAATTTGGACTGAAAGTAAATTATAAAAATATCACGGATATGGATTAGTATCCAATCACAACTTGAAGAGTTTTTGTGTAACTTCTTAATAGTGGTGGATGCTTGTGGCATAGAAGATCTCAAATTTAAAATCCACCTACACTTTCTAGATTAAGCACGTCATACAAAAATATAATTACTAAGAGTTACTTATTGCATATAATTTGCATGTTGTAGGACAGAAACACGATTATATGAAAATATACTAAAATGATTTATTTATAGGGATGTGCATCGATTGATCGGCTCGACTGACCGAGCAAAATTCTCCAAACCGAATACCGAATCGGACGTATTATTTTGAATCTAATCGAGTTAAAATTTTGAATTGATTGAAAATCGAACCGAGAAAACGACCAATTTCGATCAGACTGAAAAACCGATCGAAACATATATTTTGTGTATATATTTTATAAATAAACACAATTTTATCCTAATTATTTAATTAAAATATAGATTAATTATTATTATAAATTATATAAATATAAAAAATCAAGAACAGAACCGAAAACCTACTTTATTAAAAATCGAACCGAACTGACCGAAAATTATCGATTGAATCGGTTTTCTGTCCAATTGTTGTCCACACATACCAATCAACTTCCACTCTTCAGATCTAATTTTTCAAATATCCTTTTTCATTCCTACACTTTAGTTTTAATAATGCTCTTTTCTCCAATACCCAGAAGTCAAAAATCTTCAGATTATACCAACTTCCACTTCAGTTTTAATAATGCTGTTTTCTCAACTTCTTTCCCCCCAAATTATACCAAGCGAAGTCAAAAAAGATAGATATCCGCACATACCAATCAACTTCCACTCTTCAGATCAAAATTTTCAAATATTCCACAATTCCAAATTTTCACCTGAAAATCCGGCCCACTTTTTAAATGGACGACTTCTTTTAATTATTGATTTCTATTTTTTCTACCGTTTCAAATACGCCAAATTTCCAAATTAATTAAGATTAACCAATCCAATTAAGGTCAATAATTATTTTTTATAACTAAAAATGTTTATTGTGGTTAATTTTGTGTATATAATTTTTAAATACTAGTTTTTATTTTAATTTATAATTTTTGGTTAAATATTAATCAAAATCACTTTATAATACTAATAATTTTATTATTTATAATAAATAGGTTTAAAATGAAATTGAATTTTATGATTTAATTTTAGAGTGGTAATATTCAACAGCGCTAGAAAGTCGGAAAATACTCAATTAAATGGACAAAAAAATTAAGCATCATATAACAACACCAATAATAAATATATATAGGGAATGGTTCACGTAACAATGCAAATATTGGTGAGAAATAAGAATGTTACATTGAATATATAAAATTGTTAGTGTTATACTTTATATGTTGAATTTGGTGTAACAAATTTATACGCTCAAATAATATTCTTATTTCTTACCTATTTGTATTTTCACATGATTCATCTCCTATATATATATATATATATATATATATATATATATATATAAAATCTAATCATCAAATAAGTTTTCTGATTTTAATGACATTATTCATTAAAAGAGTAATTAAATAAGCACGTCGTACAAAAATATACTGATAAGAGTTGCATATAATTTGCATGTTGTATGATAGAAGCACGATTATATGAAAATATATAAACCTAATTTAAAGCCATCTAAAATGATTTATTTACTTCATTCCTACATTTATTATTTTATAATATCCTTTTTCATTCCAACACTTTAGTTTTAATAATGTTCTTTTCTCAACTTCTTTCCCCCCAAATTATACCAAGCCAAGTCAAAAAAGATAGATATTTGCATTTTATTGTTTTCCTGTCCAATTGTTGTCCGCACATACCAATCAACTTCCACTCTTCATATCAAAATTTTCAAATATTCCACAATTCCAAATTTTCACCTGAAAATCCGGCCCACTTTTTAAATGGGCGACTTCTTTTAATTATTGATTTCTATTTTTTCTACCGTTTCAAATACGCCAAACTTCCAAATTAATTGAGATTAACCAATCCAATTAAGGTTAATAATTATTTTTTATAGCTAAAAATGTTTATTGTGGTTAATTTTGTATATATAATTTTTTTAAATGTTAATTTTTTATTTTAATTTATAATTTTTTGGTAATAAATATTAATTAGAATTCACTTTATAATAGTAATTTTAATATTTATAATAAATAGGTTTAAAATCGTGGAATTAATAGTGTGACACGGATGATGGAGCATAGAGTTGGGGTAGAGGATCCCATCAAAGCTAGGAAGCAAGGAAGAAGGTCGATGTCTGTATATGAAGTGAAACACAAATTGGTTGGAAGAATCCAACCTTTCATCCCCACCTAACTTAGACTTGACTCAAATAAATAAATAAATAAAAGACATCAAGATATAGACTCATACACAGTTCTTATAAGTTAGCCTTATAAGAATTGCCTAAATGAATGATTATTGCAGTTATACTAAGTTTACAATCACACATCTTTTGCAGCCATGCAGAAAAAGCTTTGTTTCCTTCTTGCATATGCAGTCTTTGAAATGGTTTGTTGTGTAGCCAAACCACCTATGAGCCTTGCGACTGATCAAACCGCGCTTCTCTCACTCAAAGCACACATCAATGATCCTTCTCGTTTACTTGCGAGAAATTGGACCAACTCATCCATCTCCGTCTGCAGCTGGATCGGCGTCACTTGCAGCTTGCGCCATCAAAGAGTATTTGCTTTGGATCTCTCTTACATGAATCTCTCCGGCACCATTCCCCCACAGCTCGGACACCTCTCCTTCCTCGTCTCTCTCCACCTCGACAACAACCAATTCAGTGGAGCTTTGCCTCAGGAGTTGTCTCTCCTTCACCGGTTGAAGTACTTATCTCTCATTCAACAACTTCACCGGAGACATCCCTCCATTCTTTGGTCAGTTACCAAAATTAGAGCATTTGTATTTACAAAGAAACAGATTCACAGGTTCCATCCCAAAATCCTTCTCAAACCTAACAAATCTACAATTGCTTGGCTTAGCTTTCAATTCTCTAAGTGGAGAAATTCCAGAAGTGTTAGGGAGACTTAACAGTCTACAGTATCTGTCGATTGGTGGCAATCATTTTCGGGTGCTATACCATCACCCATATTCAATATATCGACCCTTACATCTATAGATTTGTCAGATAATGAATTGAGTGGAAGTCTTCCAACAGACATGTGCAGTAATCTTCCATTTCTTGCTCGGATTGATCTTTATGGAAATCAGCTGAGCGGCGCGATTACGACAAATCTATCTCAATGTTCACGACTTCAGGTGTTGTTCCTCTCTGACAACTCTATTAGTGGGCAGATACCTGCAGAAATCGGCTACTTAACATCTCTTCAGGCTTTATTTCTCGATGCCAACAATTTGAACGGTATGGTTCATGTTCTTATCGCATTAGATTTACATAATACTGTGCATCTGTAAATGACGTTAATTTGATTTTCTATCAAGATTAGATTGAGAGAGGAATTAAAATTGAAAATATTTTCAACAATCACAATTTTTTGACAGGTATACTACCACTTGAGATTAGTAGTTCGCGCGTGCTTTGAATTCTAGGTGTTTAATTGCTGTTTCTGTTTGTGTCGATTTTATCATACAATTATTTCAAACTTGCCACAAACCAGAATTTTAGTTCAATTTGGAATGTGAATGCAGAACTTGGTTTTGAAGCAGAAGCATAGGGCAAAACTAAAAAAAAAGGGTTGTAGTTGGATGTCATGAAATATTAGCTTTTATCCTTTGATCATTTTATTTAACATTCCTTTAGATGTCAAGTAAAATCTCTTTCTTACTCCCTCATCTTTTTTTATGTATCTAGATTTTTATGATGTACTTTTTCTTTAATCCAACAATTTAAATGATGAGCTACAACTTGACTTATATCTCTTGAATTGCTTACTCTCTCTAATAACAATTTCGGAAGGAACAATTCCGCAAATCTTTAGCTAATTTTAATCTAATTTGTTGAGGGTGTCGTCCCAACTTTCAGGTACAATATCATCCACCGTTGGGTATCTGTCAATTCTGGAGTACTTAGATCTCTCTTCCAACAATTTAACTGGTGAGCTTCCATCGTCCATTTGCAACTTAACATTCCTTGAAATACTTCATCTCTCAAATAACAGTTCTGAAGGAACAATTCCACAATGCTTTGGAAACTTTAGCAAAAATTTAACCATCTTTCATTTAAAAGGGGTGTAGTCTTATGTCCATCAATTTGAGAGGGAATATATTACAAGGACCATATATTACTTAAAGCCTTATTCAATTGTAAAAGTCGTGGGGTCCTCAACGTTGGAAATAATGGTTTACAATATAATTTCTCCTTTTGGATGGAAGCCATTCCTAAACTTTGAGTGCTAATCTTGAGCTCTAACAAATTTCATTGTGTTTAGTTCTCTATAAAGTTTCTGTGTGTATTTCAAGCTTATTCCTTTTAAATGTTAAATTAAATCTCTTTCTTCTACTCAATCATATTCTTTTCTTTTTTACCTATCCAGACTTTATATAATGAGTTCTCCGACTTTCAGATCCAATACTTTCCACCGTTGGAATCTATCACATCTTTCTCTATTCCAACAATTTAAATGATGAGGTATTAAACTTTTCAAGTTTAATACCATCATCCGTTGGGAATCTATCACATATGTACTTTATTCCAACAATTTAAATGATGAGCTACAACTTGACTTATATCTCTTGAATTGCTTATTCTCTCTAATAACAATTTCGGAAAGAACAATTCCGTAAATCTTTAGCCAATTTTCATCTAATTTGTGAAGGTGTTGTACCAACTTTCAGGTCTAATACCACCCACTATTGGAAATATGTTACATCTGAGGCACCTTTACCTCGATTCCAACAAATTAAATGGGGAGCTTCCATCGTCCATCTGCAACTTGACATCCCTTGAAATGCTTTATCTCTCAAATAATAGTTTTGAAGGAACAATTCCACAATGCTTTGGATACTCGAGCAAATCTTTGGCCTTTTTTCATTTAAATGAGAATCAGTTTAGTGGGCTCATTCCATCAACATTTAGCAAGGAGTGTAGTCTTGTGTCCATCAATTTGAGAGGGAATAGATTGCAAGGACCATTACCTAAATCCTTATTCAATTGCAAAAGTCTAGAGGGTCTCGACGTTGGAAATAATGGTTTACAAGATAAATTCCCCTTTTGGATGGAAGCCCTTCCTCAACTTCGAGTGCTAATCTTGAGTTCTAACAAGTTTCATGGTACCATGTCGCTCCCTTCAAAAACCAAACTTCCATTTCCTAAGTTGCAAGTTTTTGATGTATCCAAAAATGCATTTAACGGGTCTCTACCTCAAAGGTATTTCAAGAATTTCATAACAATGATAGTGAAGGAAAATGAAACAGGGTATGATGGATATCCAGGTAATGTGGATATGATAATCACCTTAAAAGGTTTGGATCAAGTATTCGGGAGACTGTTGACAACCTTAACAACGATTGACTTATCGTCTAATCAATTTTCTGGGACTATTCCGACAGTGTTAGGAAATCTTAAGGCTCTCAAATACTTGAATGTATCCCACAATAACCTCGTAGGAAGTATACCTTCATCTCTTGGAAATATGAGTGAACTTGAATCACTAGACTTTTCAGCAAACAAATTGGATGGAGAGATTCCAAGTGCATTGACAAGGTTGACATTTCTTCAAATTAAACCTTCGAGAATAATCTTAGAGGCAAATACCACAATCCAATCAGTTCTCCACATTTGAGAATGATTCTTATATGGGAAACTCGGGATTGTGCGGAGTTCCGTTGACAAGGAAATGCAAAGAGGAGATTGGGCAATGGATGCAGCCAAAGGAAGAAGACGAAGAAGATGATGATGATGAATTTGTAGATGGATTTAGTTGGAGAAGTGTTGCAATAGGGTATGGAAGTGGATTCGTAGTTGGAATTGGAATTGGTTGCTGCATTATCCGATTTGGAAGGCCAAGATGGTTGGTGGAATTCTTTTTTGGTGTTGGATATAAGATGAAGACAAGGAAAAGAGCTACACCAACACCAAGGAGAAGTTGATTGAAGATTATATATATATATATGTGTGTGTGTGATTCTGTTTCTTGCTCGACTTGTATCCATCTTTCTTTCTTAATGTTTTAAGGAATAAGAAAAAAATGAACATTATGGAATACTATCCACCTTCCAAACAATTCTTTACGAATATTAATTAGAAAATGGTGTGTTTAGATATTGTTTTATTAAGAACAAGTTGATCCAGATGCTTGGTTGAGAATTATTTCCTCTTTGCTATTCCTAGCTTCTTATCTGTATTTGAGTGAAATTCGGAGGTTTGTTTATTGAAACCTTTAAAAGGAAGAGATAGTTAGTTTAAAATACACAACTTTTCGTTCATTTTCAGTTTTGTATGAACCATCAATTTGTTTGAATTTTATCAAGGGAAAAAATTATCCCAAAAATAACAACCATAATTTTATGATAAGATTAATTAAATACGAACCTTTTTTTTGTCAATTCACTACAAAAAAAATGTTTACATATTTTTAGTGACACCAAGAGAAGTGTTACAAAATTTATGACATCTTTAGATATGAGAAAATTTAATTACACCAATACATGCATCAATATACTTTTGTTACACATAAAAATGTATGTAAATTTTGTTACACTTGAAAATATAGTAAAATTTGTCACATCTATCCATGTAATAAAACCTTCATCATCACGACCGACTATTTAATTACTTAATTAACTAAATAATCAAGCCGTGATCGGTTTAATTAACGATAATCTTCAATAAAAGAATGATTTAGAAGATAGGTTTTGAAACAAACGGACAATATAACGTTTGTAAATAGAGTGGCCAACCTGCACTCAGAAAATATCCAACTACAACAATTATAAAAATGAGGACACAGCCTCACCATTTATATACAAGGTTTCAAAATATTTACATGGTTTATCAAAAGTACGGTTTCAAAGTATTCAAAGTTCTAGCAATGAGGATTTATGAATATCATGTATGAAGACATGATATTCGACATAACCAATCAAAATAAAAGATCAAGATGATATCCTTTCGGTTTCCCCACCCACCCATTCATACTCAACTGCGTAATAAAAGCGTTTTGGAGCGTGAGTACGAGAAAGTACTCGATGGATAATGCCAATATATCTTCAAAGTAACATTTCATTCAAGAAACCCTTCTTTCAAATAGTAGTTCATAAGATGATTTCATTGATGTTCATAAGAAAACTTTCACATAATAATATTTCACCACACTTTATTTTGAAACATACTAAGATAACATACCCGAGTTGGTCCCAAGGATCACAACTACGGTCATACCTATCTACGTCATTCGGTAAAGGGAAGTAGGCCTCCTCCGTTACCATGGCCGGCCTACATGAGCAAGCTCACACCATCTACACGTGCACGATGAATTCACATTTTCCTACCGCGAGATAGGTAATTGCCGTCATACCACAATGTGGTAAAATTTTATCATGATTATCATGTGGTGATCAAATGTTTTCACAATAAATCAAACTCATAACATATCATATGTTTAGCTTCAAAATAAAGTTCGTGTCATTACCCACCTCGTGATGTTCAATCCAACAAGTTTGGTTCTTCGTTCTTTCTTCCGGTTTCCTCTTTGGATCCTTATAACATAAGATTATCATTGACTTTAGTAATCCTTCTTACTAATTTAGATATATATATATTAACAACTATCAATTAACATACAAATTATCTTACTAACGTCTAATTCTACCGAAATTTCGGCAGAGTAACATCTGTAATATGTATAGCCCAAACATACCAAACTACTCCAAAGTCATCCCAAACTCCTCAATATCATCATCATTTCATCAAACATACACTTAAGAACATTATACAAGAGTAATATCATCTAATTCAACGTTAATCGCCTAAGGCGATTTAACTCAATATATATATACATTTGAATATCTACAACCCATTAGATATCAAATATTACATAATCATACTTAATTAACACCATTGATCATTATTTCATCATTCATTCAAGTCTTGCTTAAGAATTTTCACATAAAATCATAACTTTAGTCTTAAACTTTTAATTTTCTAACTTTTGATACTTATGTTCAAAAATTCCCAATAATTCTACTTAAGCTTTATTTTCATCATAGATCTCAAATATCAATTCAAATACATCAAATAAAATCAAGAAATCATAGATCTATGCTTGCCCTTCATTTTCGAAATTTTGAATAATTAGTATATGTTTGAATTAAATTCTATAAATTCATTTACACATTACTCATATCTCTAAACATAATTATCATGTCAAATGGATCAAATAAAATCAAAATCATCAAGTTCATCTTACATGAAATTTTCGAAAATTTCAAGTCTTACATCATGATTTAATTTTTAATTTCTTCATTTATATGATGTTTATAAACATATTTAAACATATATTCAAGTTTAATTCAATCATATCATAGCATATGAATCATATTCAAAAATTAGGGTTTAGGTACCATTCTTTAATTTTTAAATTTCATGAATTTAAACAAATTAAATCCATAACATATGTTAATCTAACTCCATAAACATAATTAAATCAATACATATAACAAAATTTAAACAAATCAAGCATAACCCCACTCCTTCAAATTTTCGAAAATTAATAGGCATTCAAACATAAAATTCATCTATTTAATTAATTAAAACTTTACATAAATGGAGTATTTACCTTGATATGAATAATTTCTCTTTAATTCCCAAGCTTAATTATGTAGTAAAAGTGAAAGTAGGGTTTGTGTGTGAAAGTGTGTGTGTGTAAATTTTGGAGCAAAATGGGGAGGAAGATGATTTTATTCATGTATTATGCTTCTAGATAGTTAATTTAAATTTCATGTGCATTTATGTAAAATTTCAAGATAATAATACACAAATTTCAAAAATATTATAAATACACCCTTAACTTTACTAATTCCAAACTTTAATGTAATTTAATTAATAGGATTATATTTCAAGTAAATTATAAAATCTAATATAACTTATATTCATGATTTAATTTAGATTCATATAGCATAATTTAAATCACTTTATTTAATAAAATTCAATTCATTATTAAAATACTTCTTAAATTTCGAAAATTATATAAATAAGTTCTTTAATCATTATTTATTAATTAAACAAATTTATTCAAGATTTTAATAGCTTGAATAATATTTTATTTCATTTTATAAAATAATAATATAAAAAATAATTAATGTAATTCATAACATAGTTTCAAGTAATAGCATTTTCATGCACAATTATAAATAAACACATAATTCACATTTTATCACATTTAAACTCATTTCTAATAATTCTCTACCTTTTCCGATTCCATATAATTAAATCTTAAATTAATCGGATTCATACCGATTAATATTTCACTATATTAAATTTTACGAATTCTTAAGGCTTAAATAGCTTTTAAGCCTTTAATAATACTTAATTAAACTTTAATAATTACTATAAGATTTTCGGGTTACTACATTCCCTCCCCCTTAAAGAAATTTCGTCCCCGAAATTTAGTACCTTGTTAAATAAATCGGGGTACTTTTCCTTTATCTGTTCTTCTAGTTCCCACGTCACCTCTTCTGGACCGTGATGTTTCCACAGAATTTTTACTAAAGGAATAATCTTATTCCTTAACTTTTGCTCCTTCCGGTCCAGGATGCATTCGGGTCTTTCTTCATAGCTCAAATCATTATCGGGAACTATCTCATCATAATGAAGGATATGTGTTGGGTCATACACGTATTTTCTGAGTTGGGAGACATGGAAAACATCATGTACGTTAGCGAAGTTAGGCGGCAACGCTAACCTATAAGCTACAGGCCCGATCCGTTCCAATATCTCATAAGGTCCAAGAAATCTTGGTTTGAGTTTCCCTTTTATTCCAAAACGGTGAACTCCTTTAGTTGGGGAAACTTTAAGGAAAACCTTGTCCCCTATTTCAAACTTCATTACATTTGACGATGATCGAGATAGACTTTTGTCGATCTTGAGCTTCTTTCATTCTTTGTCTTATCTCGTCGTACAATTTGAACCATTTCTTCGATCGCTTGGGCGAGAATCTTCCGTTCTCCTACCTCGTCCCAATACAGAGGTGATCTGCACTTTTACCATAAAGTGCTTCATAAGGTGCCATGCCGATCGTAGCTTGATAACTGTTGTTGTGGCGAATTCGATTAATGGTAAGACTTGTTCCCACCGATCTCTCGATCAAGCACCACGCTTCGAGCATATCTTCGAGAGTTTGAATTGTTCTCTCGGTCGACCGTCATCTGGGATGGAAAGCGGTACTAAAATTCAATCAGTACCCAATTCTTTCCGAAAAGTAGTCCGAACCGAGAGGTGAATTTGGCATCACGATCCGAGGTGATTGAGATCGGCACTCCATGTAGCGAACAATTTCCGAACATAAATTTGTGCCAATTTATCCGCTCCATACGTTATCGAATTGGAACGAAATGAGCGCTCTTGGTTAATCGATCAATGATTACCCATATGGCCGTATTTCTCGTCTGACTTGGGTAAGCCAATTACAAAATCCATAGAATGTGATCCCATTTCCATTCAGGCACTTCAAGAGGCTGTAACTTTCCGTATGGTCTTTGATGTAAAGCTTTTACTTGTTGGCACGCTAAACACCGTTCAACGTAGGAGGCGATGTCTTGCTTCATCCCTGTCCACATGAACTTTTGTTTAAGATCCTGGTACATCTTCGTACTTCCAGGATGTGCCGCGTATGGAACCTTATGAGCTTCATTCATAATTTCATTTTTCAGCTCAGTATCGTTAGTATGCGTATATGCGATTACCAAACATAATCGCATTATCTCCACTTCATGATATTCCGGAAAATTTCCCATTCGAATCTTTGCTCGTAGAGTTTCAAGTTGTTTATCTCTTCTTTGCGCTTCGATAATACGAGTTCTCAAATCCGGAAATACCATCAATGATGCCACAATTCCTTGAATATTTCGGGGAGGTAACACGGTTTCCAGCTTCATTTTCTCGAACTCTTTTAATAATTCTTCTTGATCCGTTAAAAGAGTTCCTAATTTCTCCTGACTTTTCCTACTCAGAGCGTCTGCTACGACATTAGCTTTTCCGGGATGATACTTGATCTCACAATCGTAGTCTTTGACCAGCTCGAGCCATCTTCGTTGTCGCATATTCAAATCTTTTTGTTCAAAGAAATACTTCAAACTTTTGTGGTCCGTGAAAATCTCACATCTCGATCCGCATGGATAATGTCTCCATATTTTCAATCGTGGACCATCACTGCGAGCTCGGATCGTGAGTAGGATAATTGTGTTCGTGAATCTTCAACCGTCGTGAAGCGTGCGACGACCTTTCCTTCTTGCATTAAAGCGCATCCTATTCCATTCCTCGACGCATCCGTGTATATGGTATAATCTTTCTCGGATCGGTATTGTTAAGATAGGAGCGTTGGTTAATCTTTCTTTGAGTTCTTGAAACTGTCTTCGCATTCTGGAGTCCATTGAAATTTTATCCCTTTCTTTAGCAATTCGTCATTGGTTTAGCAATTTTAGAAAATCCTCAATAAATCTTCTATAGTACCCAGCTAAACCGAAACTACGAATCTCATTTGGAGTCGTGGGTGATTTCCACTTGAATCGCTTGGACTTTGGCGGGTCCACTTTAATTCCTTCACCGAGACTATATGCCTAAGAAATTTACTTCTTTCACCAAAATCACACTTCTTGAACTTGGCATATAATTTACGTGCCCTTAGCTTTTCCAATACAATTCTCAAATGCTCCTCGTGTTCTTGTTCGCTCTTTGAATAGATTAAAATATCATCGATAAACACTAATACAAATTTATCGAGATATTCATGGAATCTGTGATTCATGAGGTCCATAAACACAGCTGGAGCATTTGTTAATCCAAACGGCATCACTACAAATTCGTAGTGTCCGTATCGAGTCCTAAAAGCGGTTTTCGATATATCCTCGGGTTTTATCTTCACTTGATGGTAACCCGATCTTAGATCGATTTTCAAAATACCTTTGCTCCTTTCAACCGGTCGAACAAGTCGTCAATTCGAGGAAGCGGATACTTATTCTTCAATGTCACCTTATTCAATTCTCGATAGTCGATACACATTCTTAAGGTGCCATCCTTCTTTTGACGAATAACACTGTGCTCCCCGGTGACGGCGGCAGGTCGAATAAATCCTAAGTCCGAAGTTCTGTAATTGGACTTTCAATTCTTGCAATTCTTTAGGAGCCATCCGATACGGTGCTTTGAAATGGCGCGGATCACGGCTCAAGATCGATCGTGAAATCCAATTGTCGATCCGGTATCTGGGTAATTTTACGGAAATACATCCGGATATTCTCGAGCAGTAGCACATCCTCAATCCTCCTATCCTTCTTGTCTTCCTTGCTTAAGCATATCAGATAGGCATGATTTTCGTTACATCTTATCAACTTTTCTGCCTGTAAAGCTGATATCACAGGCACCCTTCTTCTTCTCTCATCAATCCCATAAAAGCACGTGGGTTCTTTTCCCGGTGGTTGAAATGCGATTTCCCGTTGTTCACAACGAATCGTTGCGAAATTTTCTGTTAACCAATCCATACCCAAGATAATATCTACATCCCACATGCATAAGAGGCGTAATGATTCGGCTTTTAACTGAAGTGATCCTAACTCAAATTCTAAGTTAGGACATACTTTATCAACTCATCGTCGCCCACCTCTTGGAGTAAGTACTTTGAAACCTACTCCGATGATTCTACGGAAGTTCAAGATTATCTACGCACGCGGTAGAAATGAAAGAATGCGATGCTCCCGTATCAAACAAAACTATAACAGGTACACCTTTTAACTGGGCCATACCTGTCAGATTTCCCGTACTCTTTTCTGATTGTTTCTGTTTCAAAGCATACGCCTGTTGATGTTGAGGTTGAATTTGTAGAGATTGAGATGGCGTCTGCTTTGGTGAAGCCTCAGGATTCTGATCATTTGCGGTGAAGGAAGTTGATAGCGAGGTGGTTGTGGATATCCTGTCATTGCTTTCACGATCTGAGCAGGTCGCAAGATTTTCCTCTTTCTCCTCTCCGGCCACATTCATGCAGTATGGACGGTGAAGCAAGTGACCATACCGCCCACACGAATAGCAGTGTTGCTCCCATCCGACATAAACCGAAATGTATGCGGTTGCGAGGACACATTGGTGGTCTTATCGATTCGGAGAAAAGGGTGGTTGTCCGATGGTCGGTGATCGGAATGATCTCGACACCGTGGGTCCCCGTCTCAAAACGGCTTTTGTTTGGATTTCTCTCATCTCCCACTTTCTTTTCCCTTTAAATCTTTGTTCTATTTGGGAGGATTTTGATGGTACAATTCCTTGTGGAACACTCGTATTAGACCCAGTAGCATTCTTTTCTGCTTGTATCTCCATTTCCATGTCTAACGCACGGTTAAGAGTTTCTGCGTAAGACATGGGTGGTTAATGACTAAGATAATTCGGTTCGGTCGTAGTCCCGAACGAAACATCTCGGCCATCTTTTCATCAGTTTCCACTTTGTATGATGCATACCGAGATAATGTGCAGAATTCTCGATCGTACTCAGCCACACTCCTATTCCCTTGTTTTAGATTCATGAATTCAATTTCCTTCTGCCTCCTATAGCTTCGAGGAATGAACTTAGCATACAGTTCTTCCTTGAACTGTTCCCATGTAAAGTTCGCCAATTGCTCCGTGGTAAGGGTTTTCTGCCTGGCTTCCCACCAGAAATCCGCAGGTCCTTTCATCAGAAAATTTATGCACAGCAAACACTCCTGATCGTTGCATTCCAAAAATCTGAATATCCTTTCCACGTGCGTACCCATTCCTCGGCTTAGGGACTACCAGCCGGTAAAATTTGGTGGGTTTTGCGAAGGAAAAGCTCACTATTTTTCGATTTGGAGAGAAGGTTCACGATCATCAAGGCTTCGTTCGGGAAGGTTTTGGGGAGTGGTCGACTAGCTCTTTCTTGATATTCGCCGTCTTCGAGGAGGCATTTCACTTCAAAGAAATTTATTATTTTCATAACATAAATGAAATATTAACAAAGGAAAAGGGTTGTAATTTGCATCATCAACAAGATATAAATCATCACAGCAGATAAAACATAATGGTTTAATCACATTGAGGAAAATTAAGCAGTTTATAATTTACAACAAAATTGCCTTGTAGAGGACTTTTACACACAAGTTAGTTTCATATATACGGCTGGTAGCTCATACCTACTATCTTAGCTAGTTACTCGATTTTCCTTAACCATCTACATCTTCTTGTGGTCTTCTTGAGGGTCTTCTTGGTGGTCCTCTTCGGCTCTTCTTCTCTTATCTTCGGAGTATGAGCATGATCGGTGGTGAGTGGCCCTCACAGCAAAAGAAGGAAGGATCGGATAAAGAGGACATTTCACCAAGCAAGCTAGAGGTCTCAAATAGGAAGTACCAGCAGATAGTGGTTGTTCAAATTCACGAGCTACCTCGGTGGGAGACATGATTAAGGATATTTCGGGAAGAGGAGATAAAGGTGGTGAAGGAGTTTTCGGTCAAATGGTTGTTCAAACAGATCTAAATCATCTAGGGTCCACCGAGGTCGAGAGGAAAAAACTATCACTATCCGAACAAGATTCGGAAGGAGGACTAGGAATGACAACCTCACGAAACATAGGTTTAATTTCTCCCATTTTGGATGAAGAAAATCATCTAGAATCGATGAGCTATTGGAATAAATTGATCAAAAGGACGATATGGTAACTCGGGGATCTCCTATTTTCGATAATGCCTTTTTATAAGGTCTACGAATCGATCGAGATTACCGATGATGCACTCCATATCAATGTGTACATAATTCAAAGCCATTTCGGATGCCCATCCTCGCCAAGAAGGAGGTGAGCATTAACCAATGCGAGAGTCCGTCTAACTCGATCATTTGCACTCTTTAAAACCGATCTCCACAAAGATCATAAACTGTTTGAGAGCAAGCGGCGGTCTCTTCCTCTCTCGATTCTAAAGGAAAAGAAACTATCGTATTTGCCTAATCCAAATGGCCTATTATCAACATTCTTCCGAGCAACGACTTCCTCCGTACCATCCTATATTCAAATATAACTTTTATACTAATTAGAAACAACATAATCACATATCATTTAAGAATGTTCAACATAATCACCTTTCATTCAATTATACACATCACTTACGACTTACTTTACGGTTGAGTGAAGAGATGGTGGAACATGAGCCTTTACCAACGACTCAAAGGTTTACAAAGAGGTTGGCTCGAAGAAAGAAAATTTACAGATCAAAGCGAAACAATGCTCGATACCACTCATCACGACCGACTATTTAATTACTTAATTAACTAAATAATCAAGCCGTGGTGGTTTAATTAACGATAATCTTTCAATAAAAGAGTGATTTAGAAGATAGGTTTTGGAAACAAACGGACAATATAACGTTTGTAAATAGAGTGGCCAACCTGCACTCAGAAAATATCCAACTACAGCAATTATAAAAATGAGGACACAGCCTCACCATTTATATACAAGGTTTCAAAATATTTACATGGTTTATCAAAAGTACGGTTTCAAAGTATTCAAAGTTCTAGCAGCGGAGGATTTATGAATATCATGTATGAAGACATGATATTCAGACATAACAATCAAAATAAAGATCAAGATGATATCGGCTCGGTTTCGACCCACGACCTTCATACTCAACCTGCATAATAAAAACGTTTTGGAGGGCGTGAGTACCAGAAAGTACTCAGTGGATAATGCCAATATATCTTTCAAAGTAACATTTCATTCAAGAAACCCTTCTTTCAAATAGTAGTTCATAAGATGATTTCATTGATGTTCATAAGAAAACTTTCACATAATAATATTTCACCACACTTTATTTTGAAACATACCGCATAACATACCGAGTTGGTCCCGAAGGATCACAACTACGGTCATACCCTATCTCGTCATTCGGTGAGGAAGTAGGCCTCCTCCACGTTACCATGGCGGCCTACATGAGCAAGCTCACGACCATCTACCGTGCACAGTAATTCACATTTTCCTACCGCAGATAGGTAATTGCCGTCATACCCACAATGTGGTAAAAATTTTATCATGATTATCATGTGGTGATCAAATGTTTTCACAATAAATCAAACTCATAACATATCATATGTTTAGCTTCAAAAATAAAGTTCGTGTCATTACCCACCTCGTGATGTTCGATCCAACAAGTTTGGTTCTTCGTTCTTTACTTCCGGTTTCTCTCTTTGGATCCTTATAACATAAGATTATCATTGACTTTAGTAATCCTTCTTACTAATTTAGATATATATATATTAACAACTATCAATTAACATACAAATTATCTTACTAACGTCTAATTCTACCAAATTTCGTGAGTAACATCTGTAATATGTATAGCCCAAACATACCAAACTACTCCAAAGTCATCCCAAACTCCTCAATATCATCATCATTTCATCAAACATACACTTAAGAACATTATACAAGAGTAATATCATCTAATTAACGTTAATCGCTTAAGGCGATTTAACTCAATATATATATACATTTGAATATCTACAACCCATTAGATATCAAATATTACATAATCATACTTAATTAACACCATTGATCATTATTTCATCATTCATTCAAGTCTTGCTTAAGAATTTTCACATAAAATCATAACTTTAGTCTTAAACTTTTAATTTTCTAACTTTTGATACTTATGTTCAAAATTCCCAATAATTCTACTTAAGCTTTATTTTCATCATAGATCTCAAATATCAATTCAAATACATCAAATAAAATCAAGAAATCATAGATCTATGCTTGCCCTTCATTTTCAAATTTTGAATAATTAGTATATGTTTGAATTAAATTCTATAAATTCATTTTACACATTACTCATATCTCTAAACATAATTATCATGTCAAATGGATCAAATAAAATCAAAATCATCAAGTTCATCTTACATGAAATTTTCGAAAATTTCAAGTCTTACATGCATGATTTAATTTTAATTTCTTCGTTTATATGATGTTTATAAACATATTTAAACATATATTCAAGTTTAATTCAATCATATCATAGCATATGAATCATATTCAAAAATTAGGGTTTAGGTACCATTCTTTAATTTTTAAATTTCATGAATTTAAACAAATTAAATCCATAACATATGTTAATCTAACTCCATAAACATAATTAAATCAATACATATAACAAAATTTAAACAAATCAAGCATAACCCACTCCTTCAAATTTTCGAAAATTAATAGGCATTGAAACATAAAATTCATCTATTTAATTAATTAAAACTTTACATAAATGGAGTATTTACCTTGATATGAATAATTTCTCTTTAATTCCCAAGCTTAATTATGTAGTAAAAGTGAAAGTAGGGTTTTGTGTGAAAGTGTGTGTGTGTCGAAATTTTGGAGCAAAAATGGGAGGAAGATGATTTTTATTCATGTATTATGCTTCTAGATAGTTAATTTAAATTTCATGTGCATTTATGTAAAATTTCAAGATAATAATACACAAATTTCAAAATATTATAAATACACCCTTAACTTTACTAATTCCAAACTTTAATGTAATTTAATTAATAGGATTATATTTCAAGTAAATTATAAAATCTAATATAACTTATATTCATGATTTAATTTAGATTCATATAGCATAATTTAAATCACTTTATTTAATAAAATTCAATTCATTATTAAAATACTTCTTAAATTTCGAAAATTATATAAATAAGTTCTTTAATCATTATTTATTAATTAAACAAATTTATTCAAGATTTTAATAGCTTGAATAATATTTTATTTCATTTTATAAAATAATAATATAAAAAATAATTAATGTAATTCATAACATAGTTTCCAAGTAATAGCATTTTCATGCACACAATTATAAATAAACACATAATTCACATTTTATCACATTTAAACTCATTTCTAATAATTCTCTACCTTTTCCGATTCCATATAATTAAATCTTAAATTAATCGGATTCATACCGATTAATATTTCACTATATTAAATTTTACAATTCTTAAGGCTTAAATAGCTTTTAAGCCTTTAATAATACTTAATTAAACTTTAATAATTACTATAAGATTTTCGGGTTACTACACTTACTACATTTAAACATGTCACAATAATTTTTTTTGTTACATATAGGAATATGACTAAATTTTACTATAACTCAAAAGTTTAAAAATAGTGACACAAAAATATAGATGTTAGTACTATTTACTTTGATCTTTATATCAATTGAATTATTGTCAATAGACCTAAATTTTAACCCATTCCTTAATGAGACAGTTTCACAAATTTTATTACCATTTCTATAATTATTATTAGTATTGATATTTATCCTAACAATTTTTCATTATCTTCTCAAATACGAAAGTATCCAGAAAATTACATCTATGAATGCAACACAAAGCTGGTGAAAATCTGATTTTGTCAACTGAAATTGACTATGGAACTCCAAAATATATTAAAGTGGAGATAAAGATCTTACCTAAGAACCTCATTACTATACTTCAAAAGCGTATGCGAGTTGAAAGACCACTTTGTAGGCTGAAAAAGAAATGGTGAAAAATAATTCTTAAGAGAGAAAATGAGCATGGCAACATTTAAAAGGATTTTAGGATAAGTCTTACAGGTCTCGATACACGGGGATACTGGCAGGATCCAGGGGGACCATAATTAACACCCAACACATTTACACCGTCCTGCGATAAAGTGATGATAAAAAGTAAGTATACCATAATGAGATTTCAATAAACACAAGGGTCAAATCGAATTTTACTTTTGCCACAGACCAAATTTCATCGACCATAAACCTCGAGAGAGGGAGGAGGTGAAATAGAGAGCGAGGGGATAGAGGCGAGAGAGTTGTGTAAGTTCCACGTGAGGAAAAATCGTGTAATTAGCGAAGGAAATGGATGCTTGAGGAAGCATCTGGATGTTCTGGTGGGAGCAAATCGTAACGGAGACTCTCAAGAGATCACGCAGAAGTATTACAATCGCGATGTCTGCCGCATGTACCTCGCCGGTCTCTGCTCTCACGAACTCTTCCAGCTCACCGTATGTACACTGGTCCACCTTGTTATTGTAAGCAAACAGATTTGAAGAGAAAGATATATTTTCATATATTGCAGTAAATGAGAATTACAGACATATATAGACATAACAGAAAACTAACGTCTAACTATCCTTTAACTGACTAACAGTATTCAGTTAAGGCTAACTAACTATTAACAATACAAACGAGAGAGAGAGAGAGAGAGAGAACTCGTGCAGAATATAATTCAATACACCCCCAACAATTCTAGCCCGGTTCAGTGGCCACAAGATTCAACTAACTCCTTAACAAACAAAATCTTGACTCTGATAATGGCTTTGTAAACACATCAAGAACTTGATCTTGAGAGGAAAAAAACCAACTTCATTGTTCCATCCATAACTTTTCCCTTACATAATGAACATCGACTTCAATATGCTTCGTCCTAGCATGAAAGATCGGGTTTCGCTATAGCAATAGCACCGTATTATCACCCAAAGTCAAGAGGTGAAGTCGATGACAACACCGAGCTCAAGATGCAGCGCTTTCACCAAACGACATCGGTTGTAGCGAGAGCTAGACTCTATATTCGATTCAAGACCGCCACGTGATACCACATCTTGCTTTTCGCACCAAGTAATCGGGTTTGATCCTAAGAAAATACAGTGTCCTCCAGTAGATCGACGATCATCAATGCAACTAGCCCAATCCGCATCAGCATAACTTTCTATCTTGGACGAAGATGAAGGATGAAAGAACAACTGCATGGAAGCAGTTCCTTTAAGATAACGCAACAATCTTTTACAAGCCGCCCAATGATGGTCAGTTCGTGATGATAAAAACTGACTAAGCTTGTTCACCGCAAAAGCAATGTCAGGACGTGTGAGGGTTAGATATTGCAAGGCCCCCACAGTGCTTCGATATAAAGTAGGATCAACAAAAGGAACACCTACTGCTTTGGACAATTTAGTTGCCGGAGTCATAGGAGTAGTACAAGAATTTGAGTTGCGAATTTTTGTTTTTGTGAGCAAATCATGGATTTATTTTTGCACCGAGAGAAAAGCTACTACCAACTTTGTGAACTTCTATTCCAAGAAAGTAATTCACATTTCCCAAATTTTTGACAGAGAATTTGTCATGCAGATGATCAACAATAGCAGAAACCAATTTAGGATCATCACCGGTTACCAAGATATCATCAACATAAACTAGTATAATAGTCAAGACTGAACCATCTCGTTTAAAGAAGAGAGAGAAATCAGAGGCTGACCTTTGGAAACCCAGAAATAATATTTCATGTCGAAGCGTATCATACCAAGCCCGAGGAGCTTGTTTGAGACCATAGATGGCTTTCTGCAACTGAAAAATATAATCAGGATGATTAGGATCTTCAAAGCCAACCGACTGTTGCATATAGATCGTATCAGTCAACTCTCCATTTAAGAAAGCATTGTTCACATCTATTTGTTGAACTGACCACCCTTTAGTCGCTGCAAGAGAGAAGATTAATCTTATAGTTGATGGTTTAACAACGGGACTGAATGTTTCAAGAAAGTCTACTCCAGCCAATTGTTCGAATCCTCTAGCAACAAGTCTTGCTTTGAGTTTATCAAGAGTGTAATCAGGATTAAGCTTCACTCGAAAAACCCATTTGTTGCTTATGACTTTGAGATCAGTATTTGGAGGAATAAGCTTCCATGTTCCTTTACCAGTGATGGCATCAATTTCTTTTTCCATAGCAGCCAGCCATCCTGGATCCTGAAGAGCAGCCTCCAGAGATAATGGTAAAGAGGGAATGACGGTTTTGGAGGAAACAAAGGCAGAAGGAGAAGCAATGATAGCATAATACACTTTAGGCTTGCTAATACCATTTTTGGATCGGGTAACCATTGAGTGATCATTGGAAGTGAGCGGCTGAGCATCGGGAGGATTAATTGAGATATGTGGCAGAGAAGAAGAAGGAGAAGAAGATATCGGAGATGGATTGAGGCGATGATCGAGTTTGTAGAAGTGGAATGTGATGGATTTATGTAGTCCACATCAGGATGCAACGAAGCAGAGGAAGGAGAAGGGATAGGTAGAGAGGGAAGCTCTGGGACAGACACAAAAGGAGAAGGAAGAGCCGAGGAAGAAGAAGGAAAAAGAGAAACAAAAGGAAATTCTTGCTCATTAAATTTGAGAGTATCTGCAATGTAAATCCTTCCGGAGGCACTTAGACACTTGTAACCTTTGTGATGATTACTGTATCCTAAGAACACACACTTTGACTTAGCCGATCGAAATTCAAGTTTATGTTTATTATAAGGTTTAAGAAATGGATAACATGCACAACCAAATACCTTAAGAAGAGAATAAGAGGGTAGTTTTTGAAAGAGGATTTGATAATTAATTGGAGTTGTACGGAAGGTAATCTATTTATGAGATAATTTGCAGCCTCAAAGGCATGCCACCAGTAGTCAAGAGGTAAAGAAGCTTGACTGAGAAGAGTTAGCCCAATTAAGATCAACAATATGTTGGTGTTTCCTTCGCTTTCCCATTTGTGGATGGATATAAGGACATGGATGTTGAAATGAACCCCAAATCTTTAAAGTATGAAGTTAAAGTGCGATATTCACCCTCCCCCAATCGATTGAAACACTTGAATAGAGCTAGAAAACCGACACTGACCATTTGAAAAAGCATTGAACAATTTTACCCGTTTGATTTAAGTGTGAGTGGATAGATCCAGTGAATCCATCAAATCATCCACAAAATGGATGTAGTATTTGAACCTCAGATAGATGGTGTATGAGAAGGACCCTTGAAATCAATGTATGAAATGAAAAGGACGAGAGGTTTTCAAAGTTTGAGTGATATGAGGGTGTTGATGAATTTTCCAGATTACAAGCATCACGTAACCCAGTAGTTGTATATTTTGCGATACATGCATCATTTTAAGAACATGAGAAAGAACCGAATCACATGGATGACCTAATTTCGATGCCAAGTTTTTATTTCACTTGATTTGAAGTCGATGATTACAAGATAGAGAGATATCGATGAACACTCTTGTGGACTTTTTATTTCAACATTATTAGTACGAGATAGCACTAGGGAATAACAGGAAGAACCGTAAACTAAGTGATTAGAACAAGTTGAAACAGAAAGACACACATTATCATGCGAAACCGAGAAGCGAAAAGTCCGGAAGAGTTGATGTTGAACCTAGCTCGAGAGATCAATTTGGTACAATCTCGTGTAGTTTTCCGTCAAGAGTTTTGCTCGCTTTCTTGTCCTTCACAAGGCAACAAGCATCATGAAATTCAAAGACAACATGATTGTCTTTTGTAAACTGAGATATGCTAATCAAATTTTTGGTGATTTGTGGAACAAAAAGTATATCATGTTATTGTAAGCAAACAGATTTGAAGAGAAAGATATATTTTCATATATTGCAGTAAATGAGAATTACAGATATATATAGACATAACAGAAAACTAACGTCTAACTATCCTTTAACTGACTAACAGTATTCAGTTAAGGCTAACTAACTATTAACAATACAAACGAGAGAGAGAGAGAGAACTCATGCAGAATATAATTCAATACACTCTTCTATCGTTGCATGCATTCAATTTCCTCATTTTACTATTTCCCCCTAATTTTAAGAAGCCGAAGCTGCTATAAATCACTATTCTAGTGATAAGGATTTGTGATATGGTTTCCTGTTCTGCATTGTTTTATCGTACTAAGAAAAAAATTGCACGCCCGGTTATTTGCATGTCATTATGTAGATTTAGTTGGAAATCACGTGTATGATCTCATGGAATTCATAAAACTCTGATCTATGGTATACCCAAGACATGTTCGCTTTCTCATCTTAATTATCGCTTTTCTTTTTGTGTTTTATAAATAAATTGCGAAAATGGATAAGGGACCGTGCCCCAAGATTCACTCGCTGCAACTGAGGAAAGAGTATCCTGTTTGTGCCGTAGATTTGGAATGTCTGTTTAATTGATTGCTGTGGAGATTGTAGTTGGGCTAATTTGGTTTTGTGGAGGCTTATATCATTCTGTTCAGAAGTCTCTGGTCGATGCCTCGATGGTAATGTTGTCAGATTTCGCTTATGAGAATTTTCTTAAATTAAATATGTTCCCTTGATAAAAATCTTCTTCACTTGAGTTCAAGTAAAAGTTAGTCTAGCAATTAGTCATTGCAACCACCATGATTCACTCTACATAATATGATTTTATAGATCTTGAAGGCAAGACAGACGTGAAGATTCAAGCTCTGGAAAAGGTTGAAGAACTAAGAACTAAAAGGGCAGACATGCAGGTGTAAATTAAAGACTTTAAGGCATTTAGCTTATTTGAGATATGCCATTGGTTGCAAATAGTGGGGTAGCTGAAGGTGAACTAATGATTTTACTTGATGGCAGTCGATGCTTCTCTTGGATGCTTTCAACAAGGATCGAGCAGCTCTTCCTCAACCCCTGACTAATGCTCCACAATTGACACCCTTGCCATCAGCTGTTCCAGATCCTCGCATACAAGAAATGATTAACGAAAAGGAAGAAAGCTGAAAATCTTGGTAACCTGTCCCTTATATGTAGTTTGCTAATAGAGGACTAACCGGTGTGGAATGGCACCTTCTAAGTGTTCCAAGGGATTGTTGATATATATGTATTCTATTATCTGTGTGGAACTCTCCGTAGAATTCTATCACTACAGCACTGAGTATGCCGATAGTAAAGTTCCTCGGGCTTTAAACTTTAGTAGCATACCTAGCCATTTGATATTAGCTAAACATGAGAAACGTCAAGAAAAGTTACTCTATGGTCTTTGTGTTTAATTTCTCATGTTTTTTGGCTGTATGGAAGTTAACCATTGTGATAACGTCTGCTTTTCGTGCATTATCTAGGTGAACAAGGAATGGTAGATGAGGCACAAAAAGCATTGGAAGAGGCTGAAGCGCTCAAGAAGGTGCTTACCTTCTTCAGTAAATTTGTAATATTTTGATGATATATACAACCATGTTTGTGTATTGATTGTTTTCTTATGCCCTGCATTACAATGTTGACACTCCCTATTTAGGTTTACTAACACAAAATGTGGCTAGAATAAATTATTTCTGCTTTTTATCTTTTCCAGCTTCCAGCCCGGCAGGAACATGTGGTGGATTCTTCCAAGTACACAGCTGCTGATGTGCGCATTGTAAGTGCATGATTTCGTTGTTCTTATGATTGTGATCCGATAAGTATTTTGTGAAATTTTAGTGGTTCACATAAAAATCTGTTTTTGAGTGTTTATGTTTACAGAAAGGCTGATGGTATGATGTCATTTTCTCTTTAAAGTTTTTTAGATTAATATTGCTTATTATCAAGTAAAGATTTTGGTGAAAATTCTGATTGGTATTTGTGACTTGTGCTTCTCTTATGATTGTTTAGCTTACGCAAGACTGACCATTTTATGTTTGAAGTATTTTAAATTAACATTACTAATTATCAGTTAAGAATTTCGGTGAAAAGTCTGATTGGTATTTGTGATTTGTGCTTCTCTTATGATTGTTTGTTAAATTTCAGGTACAATAATTACTTTCTATTAATAGGATGAGATAGTCATAAGAATTGTGGGTACTTCATTTTTTTGACACAACAATTGAGTGTATATGACAGGTAAAAGGTTATTTTGTGATCTTTTTGATAAAATATAATGTCTCTTTTCTCTTTAGCTGTTTGATGAACTGAAACATTCTTATCTGGTTTAGGTCAAGGGATAGAAGGAGCCTCGACCGTGATAGGGGATCCAGCAGGGATCGTGATTGAGGTGATAGCTGTGACCGTGGAAGAGATCATGATCGCAGGAGCAGAGACCGTGAACATGGCTATGACAGAGGACGTGAGAGGGAGAGAGATCGTTCTCGCAGTTATGACTCAAAGAGTCACCTGAGATCCCGATCTCGGTCAAGGGAATGTGTTGGAAATTATTATTTCCATATGAATTTATTTAATAGAGTTGGTTATGGTGGTTAATTCTGCACTTTTCATATGAAAAGACGTGCCTTTTCACATGAAATGGTGCGCACTCTTCGCGAAAAGACACCTTCCTCTCTATAAATAGACCCATTTGCTGACATTCAAATACACCAAACGAAGATAAATAATCTATTCATTCATTCTTCAAAATCCTCTTTGTCCCGAGTATTTAGTAGTTCACGAAATACGCCTAGTAGTCAACTACCCGTATTTGATAAACCGTTGTATCTTGGAGATAATTGTCATTGAAACCGCGTGCATCAGAAGCGGAGCAATATTATCTTCTTGGAGAAAGAGTCTAACTCTTGCCTCGGTTATATATAGCATTCCCTTTTTACGTTATATTCGCATTTCTACGTATCCAGTTCATAACAATCGCAAGATAATATTCTGTGGAAATGGCGACAAGTCGAAGCAACGTTCCGAATGCCCCTGTTCATGCCGAAAAGCCGGAAAAATTCTTAGGTTCTGAATTTAAGCGTTGGCAATCTAAAATGCTTTTCTACCTGACTACTCTCAATTTGGCCCGTTTCTTGAATGAGTCGCCTCCTACTGTGGAGGAAGATGAGACCGATGAACAAAAACGCAATGCGTTAGATGCATGGCATCATAGCGACTTTCTGTGTCGCAATTACATCCTCAATGGGTTAGACGACACTCTATAGTGTCTACTCTAATGCCAAGACGTCAAGGAACTATGGATCTCTTTAGAGACAAAATACAAGACGGAAGATGCCGGTCTAAAGAAGTTTATCGTCGGACGCTTCCTAGATTACAAAATGGTGGATAGCAAGACGGTGATTGAACAAGTGCAAGAACTCCATTGATTCGCACGATATTCTCGCCAAGGTATGGAACTTTCTCGAATCATTTCAGTTCTCATGATGATCGAGAAATTACCACCAATGTGGAAAGAATTCAAGAACAATCTCAAACACAAACGCAGGAGATGGGACTTGAAGATCTTATTGTCACGATCGAGGATCAAGAAGACAACAGTAAATCGACAACATGGCAAAGAAATCGTATGGAGGCAAGGCAAATCTAGCCGAATCAAGCACCAACAACAAGAAACGCAAGTTCAACGGGAAGAAACAAGACCAAGAAGCAAAGAGGATCAAAGGAGATTGCTACAAGCGTGGCAAACCCGCACATGGCGAAGGATTGTCGAAACCAAAGAAGAAAGATGGTCATCAACAAGCAAACGTGGCGGAGAAAAACGGTACTTTCGACTTATCTCGAACTCGATTATCTGCTTGTAGATGAAGTCAACATGGTAGGCAACCCAACTGGTGGTGGGTTGATCTTGGTGCTACAAAGCACATCTGTGGCGATAAGTCAATGTTCTCCACCTATGAACCCGTCACCGAAAAGAGGAAGTTGTACATGGGCAACTCGCAGCCTTCCAAGATCGTTGAACGGGAAAAGTTGTGCTAAAGATGACTTGGGATTGAAAGTGACGTTGACCAACGTGTTGCATGTTCCCGACATTCGCAAGAATCTTGTGTCCGGTTCGCTTTTGAGCAAAGTCGGTTTTAGACTAGTGTTTGAAGCGACAAAGTTGTAATGACCAAAATGGTCACTTTATAGGAAAAGGCTATCTAGATAATGGCCTTTCAAGCTTAGCGCACTCAATGTAATCTCCAATGATGAAATAAAGGAAAGCGTTGATATGTGATCGAGTCTCCTAATTTATGGCATCATAGATTAGACATGCAAATTTAAATACACTACGAAGATTAGTGAATTTAGAGCTATTGCCAAAGATATCTTTTGCTCAACATAATAAATGTGAAATTTGTGTTGAAGCGAAAATGGCAAAGAAACCTTTTCATTCGGTGGAAAGATCAACTACACCTCTAGAATTGATTCACACCGACTTATGTGATTTAAAACTTGTGCAAACTAGAGGTGGAAAGAATTATTTTATAACATTTATAGATGATTGCACAAGATTTTGTTACGTGTATCTTTTGAGAAGCAAAGACGAAGCATTCGAAGCTTTCAAAAGTTACAAAAGTGAAGTTGAAAATCAACTCAATGCCAAAATCAAGATGATTCAGTGATCGTGGTGGCGAGTATGTTGCACCGCTTGAAGAATTTTGTCGTGAAAACGGTATTATTCATCAAACAACGCACCTTACTCACCACAATCAAATGGTATTGCGAACGGAAAATAGAACATTAAAGGAAATGATGAATGCTATGTTGATTAGCTCGGCTTATCACATAACATGTGGGGAAGCTATCCTTTCGCAAATAAAATATTAAACAAGTTACCCCAAAAGAAACAAGATAAAACCCATATGAATTATGGAAAGGTAGGAAACCATCCTACAAATACACGAAAGTGTGGGGTGTCTCATAAAGGTCAAGTACCAAAACCAAAACAAGTTAAGATAGGCCCTAAAACTATTGATTGCATCTTCATTGGATATGCAAACAATAGTAGCGCATATCGTTTTTTGGTACACAAGTCGGAAATACCCGACATGCATGAGGGAATGATCATAGAATCAAGAAATGCTATATTTTTTGAAACTATATTTCCCAAGAAAGAAAAGAACGACGCAAGTTCTAAGAAGAGAACTTATGAAGAAAACTCGTCAGAAAATATTGGACCAAATGTTGAGCAAACACCTGCACCAAGACGAGGAAAACGAACAAAAACTGCAAAGTTCTTTGGTCCAGACTTTGTGGTCTATTCATTGGAAGATGATCCTAAGACAATCGAGGAAGCATTGTCCGTCCTCGATGTCGCTTCTATGGAGAAGCTATCAATAGTGAAATTGAATCTATCTTGAACAATCACACTTGGGAAATCGTTGATCTTCCTCCTGGTTGTAAACCTTTAGGATGCAAGTGGATTCTAAAGAGAAAGTTCAACGCCGATGGAACTATTGATAAGTACAAAGCACGTTTGGTAGCCAAGGGTTACAAACAAAAGGAAGGGTATGACTACTTTGATACATACTCACCTGTTACAAGGATTACATCCATAAGAACGCTACTTGCTATAGCTGCGTTGCATAATCTTGAAGTACACCAAATGGATGTAAAAACGGCATTTCTAAATGGGGATTTAGAAGATGAAATTTATATGGAACAACCTGAAGGGTTTGTTATCCCCGGACAAGAAAACAAAGTTTGCAAACTTGTTAAGTCTTTATACGGACTTAAACAAGCACCCAAACAATGGCATGAGAAATTTGACCAAGTGATGATGTCAAATGGATTCAAAATTAATGAATGTGACAAATGTGTTTACATTAAAAGGACATCCGATAATTTTGTCATTGTATGTCTTTATGTTGATGACATGCTCATAATGGGAAGTAATCATGATATAATCATGAATACTAAAGAAATGTTGAAGAGACATTCGATATGAAAGACTTGGGATAGTGATGTGATTCTAGGAATTAAAATTTCTAGAACACATGATGGAATTGTCTTATCACAATCTCACTATGTTGAGAACGTGCTTAAGAAATTCAAAGCTTATGATCTACCTCCCGCTAAGACACTGCTGATTTAAGTCTACACTTAGCCAAAATCGAGGAGACCCGATATCCCAATTGACTATGCTAGGTCATTGGAAGTCTAATGTACTTAGCAAATTGTACAAGACCCGACATAGCATATTCAATTAGCAAGTTGAGTCGGTTCACAAGTAATCCAAGCAAGGATCATTGGACCGCATTAACTAGAGTTCTAAGGTATTTAAAACATACTTTGAACTATAGTTTACACTACACAAGATATCCAGCTGTTTTGGAAGGATACAGTGATGCAAATTGGATATCCGATACAAAAGACTCCAAATCCACAAGTGGATTCGTGTTCACCATAGGTGGAGGAGCAGTGTCATGGAAATCTTCTAAGCAAACTTGTATAGCTCGATCTACAATGGAATCCGAATTCATTGCTTTAGATAAAGTCGAAGAAGCCGAATGGTTAAGAAATTTCTTAGAAGATATTCCTTGTTGGGAAAAACCCATACCTCCCGTTATGGTGCATTGTGATAGCATGTCAGCCATAGGGAGAGCTAAGAGTAGCATGTATAACGGTAAGTCTCGACACATTCGTCGAAGACACAATACCGTTAGACAATTGATCACGACTGGTATAATGTGTATTGACTATGTAAAGTCAAAAGACAATATAGCGGATCCGTTTACTAAAGGTATTAATCGTGATCAATTATACAATGCGCCGTGGAATGGGATTAAAATCCACGCTTAAAGAACGTTTATAATGGTAACTCAACCATGATGATTGGAGATCCCAAAACTTGGTTCAAAGAGACAACTAAGTTATGAAGGTTCAAGTTATACACTGAAATCTCAATAATCCATTCTCGTAGTGCTCAAGTGTAACCTCAGCTCATGGTAAAGGGTAAGTTTTAAAGAACTTTTAATGATTCCTATAGCCTTATTGGTGGAGTATAGCAGGATACTCTTCATAGGAGATCACCTATCTAAGTGTGAAGTGTGGGCGCTCAAATAAATAACACTTATGAATCAAGATATGGTCCAAGCCAAAATGGACACAACGTGAGAACGAAGATATTGTATCTATTATTGTGTATGTGTTATTGTCTTGGTTTACACAAAATTGACCGGTTCAAGACATCGTGTTCACCGAGCGGTGAGTAAATCCGATAACACTATACTAAGGAAGGTTCAAAGCCAACAACTACCTATCCCGATGCAATAATAGGTCGTCGGGACTTTGAAAACCCGCATATGCATTAAATGTCATTCATGTGGGGATTGTTGGAAATTATTATTTCCATATGAATTTATTTAATAGAGTTGGTTATGGTGGTTAATTCGCACTTTTCATATGAAAAGACGTCCTTTTTCACATGAAATGGACGCACTCTTCGCGAAAAGACACCTTCCTCTCTATAAATAGACCCATTTGCTTGACATTCAAATACACCAAACGAAGATAAATAATCTATTCATTCATTCTTCAAAATCCTCTTTGTCCCGAGTATTTAGTAGTTCGCCGGAAATACGTCTAGTAGTGCAACTACCCGTATTTGATAAACCGTTGTATCTTGGAGATAATTGCTGTTGAAACCGCGTGCACTGTAGCGGAGCAATATTATCTTGCGGAGAAAGAGTCTAACTCTTGCCTCGGTTATATATAGCATTCCCTTTTTACGTTATATTCGCATTTCTACGTATCCAGTTCATAACAGAATGTTCAAGAGATTATGATTGTCACAGGTTTGTATCTGATGCCTTATACTCTCATGTAGGTGTTGCGTGTTGTTGGAAAAATAGTGATGCATAAAATATGTGCATTTGGAAGTATATTATTATATTGGACATATTTCATTCCAGGTCTGTAGTTCCTTTATCCATTCATTTACAATTCCTGTGACAGGAAATGTTTTTTGCTACCGATTCTGATCACGCTTCTTTCTTGTATACATAGGCACATAGAACTCTTAAAACGGTAACAATATCCCTAAGTAGTTGTTGTTTTTGCCTTGTTGAGTGGAATCAGAGTCCTTGTGGTATAATACAAGAAAATGTGAAAATGGGTGGCTGAAGATTAGATTCATGGGGTTTCGGAATTGATTTGTATGACATGTTAAAAATTTATGATGTAGATGTATGGAGCCTTCAGAATGATTTTGCTCTTGGCAGTTGTTTGCTTTGAGATAAACATCTCTATTAATAAACAAGCTATTTTCTTTTCATCATGTTGCCTCTTGTTTATGTCGCTATTCTGATGTTTTACGTACCAACTCAATTTTCAACATGATTCTATCTGACGTTTCGGGTTTGAATTTCCTTTTTTTTCTTCCATCAGGCATTATGATCGTTATTAGCTGCAGAGCAAATGTCTACGAGTCAAGTAGGATGTTTTCATCATGTCATGAAGGTTGCGGCATTCACATCTAACGATGATGTCTTTTTTGCTTTGAATGAATTCTGAATTTAATTTGGTAGGGAATCGATGTTGTATGTTAGATATTTGTGTGAAATTACGAAGAATTCATCTCATTAGCTGAGCTAGCTTACACAGTGCTATGACCAATTTCGTTCCTTGGTTGCCTAGAATTTTCATGATGACCAAATTCCTCAAAGCTATTGAATTGAGATTAGGAAATATAGGAGGCTCTTGTGATTGTGTAGGTGGAATCTATTGCAGGAATTTAATTATATGAGTTGCAATATATAAATTTTACTATAACTCAAGAGTTTAAAAATATAGTTACACTTTTACATGTCACAAAAAATAGTTATATCTTCACATGTCATAAAAATAGCTACATTTTCATATGCCACAAAAATAGCTACACTTTAAATGTCACTAAATTTTGTGAAATACTTTTTTTGTGACATGCATAATAGTTACTCATTCATAAGATATCACAAATTTATTTAATGACATATATAAGTGTCACAATTCTTCAAAAATCATGTCACTATTCGAACATTTTGTTGTAGTGATTTAATGTAGAAATTTAAAGACCGCATCATGATAGACTCGAATCCGAAATGTTTGGCTTCGGACCACTAGGCCAACACACACACAAATACGATTTTTTTTTGGTCAATTAATACAGAAATTTTAAAGGCTGCATCACGAAGAACTTGAACCCGAAACCTTTGGCCTCGAGCACTAACCACTCTACCACTAGGCCAACACACACACATATACGAACCTTTTTTGTGTGTACGTGTGTAAACGAATGATAAAAACTTCAACGGAGACATCCTAAATTTTCGATTATTTTTATTTACTCCAATTTTCTTTAGTTTTTTTCTTTTTTTTTTCTATTTCATTTTATTCACTCTTTTCCTCAAGCCCAAGCATAAATGGGAAGAAGTCATAATTTTTCGATGACAAAATTTCACAACATCCCAGATTTCACATGATATATAAACTTAGAAGATGTTTGTGAAATTCGAACTCATAATTTTCGATGACAAAATCAATCCACCAACTAAAACATCCACTAGCGCTTGAAATTTTGTCATAAAATACTTGCAGAATCCCACTAGAGAGTGAATTATGAGCGTTGTTTACTCGTTTTTGAGAAGTCTCTTTCATGAGAGTAATTATTGGGAGAGGAGTTGGAAATCAAATTTTGAAATTTCTTTAAATATGAGTTAATTAATGTATATGTGTATTATTGTTAATTTTGTGATTTGTACTTGTTTAAGAATGGTTAAGGGAAGTCATAAATCTATCCAAGGTTGTAAGCTTAGAAAATGGTAAGATTTCGTGACTAAATATTATAATTCAATCAATAGCTAGTAATCACATAAAAGATTATTAAGCATATTATGAGATCAATCAATATAGGAACAAAACTTATACTCCCTTCGTCTCCTAAATCTATTCCTGGAAATCTCCAACACGAGTTTTAATAAAAGTTGTTAAATGTATTATGAGTGGAATAAGAGTCTCACAATAGTGTAATATTAAATTAGTTAGTGGTGGACCATAAATGGTAAAAGGTGTAAATAAATGGGTTGTTGAGAATAAAAAAGAGAAATAATGATGGACTATGAGTAGTAAAAAATATAAATAAAGAAAATTATTGAGGATAAAATTAAGAAGATAGTTACCATAAATGGATAGGAAGGAAATTGGGAGACGTCCCCAAAAAAAACTATGAAGAAAATTGGGGGACGGGCGGAGTATTTGTGTACGTACACGTCCAAAACCCCCACCACACCAGAACCCATCACCGCCACCACACTCTTCAAGGACACACCAGTTCCTCCCCATTCCTATCATGCTTTCATTTTACAAGCCACATTCATATTGATAGTATCAGAGGCCGTGAAATAAAACATGATTATGGCAGAATTACTGATCTACATTTGTATCACTTTCTAGCAGCAGATTCAAAGCCTCAAAGAGTTCACCTGCAAATCAAAAGTCGATCACATCACTTTAGTTCACTTTCAACTAGTAAGAATCATACAATTCAGTTGAACCGATGTTGTAGAAAATCAAGAATCCCAACAGAAAGACACATCAAACAATTGGTTCACAATTAACTAGAAAACTCTTTATCTTTTTAGCTAAATTATATACTGCAAAAGAAAAAAGAAAAGAAAAAGAAATAGCCCAATAAACTCACGCTCTTCGACATGTGCAAACTCCGGCATAAGCCTTCCATCTTCTTCTGCATTCATCTGCCCCAAACAATCAAACACAACATCAAATAAGCCTTTCATCTTCTTCTACATTCATCTGCCCCACTCTTCTACACAGAACAACAACAAAAAATCACCTTTACCAATTCTTCTAGCAAACACAATCCAAAGTAGTTTACTACCATACACATAATATACAACACTACATCTTTCAAGAAAAAGTTGGTTTCATAAGGCGTTCTTGAGGCGCCGCCTCACCTAGTTCGAAAGAGGTGCACGCCTTGACCCCTTCAAGGCACACAGAGGCAGACAGGGACGCACGCCTCTTGAATTCTTCGATTAGTGAATTTTCCCCCTAGTTTTTGACAAAAAACTTGGGTGAGCTCCGCCTCACCGTGAGCTCACCCTTGTTTTTTGTTAAAATAATTATATATTAATTATGGTGAGTAAGGATAATTAGATTTTATTAATGTATAATTAAATTTATTAATTTTTAATTATAATTTTAATTCAAAATTAGATTTTATTAATTCATAATTATGGTTTATTAATTCATAATTGAGGTTTATTAATTCATAATTAATGTTTTTAATTCACAAGTAGGGTTTATTAATTCAAAGTTAGGGTTTATTAATTCATAATTAGGGTTTATTATTAAAAATTAGGGTTTATTATTATCAATTAGGGTTTATTAATTCAAAGTTAGGGTTTATTATTCAAAATTAGGGTTTATTATTTCCAATTAGGGTTTATTAATTCAAAGTTAGGGTTTATTAATTCCAAATAGGGTTTATTAATTCAAAATTAGGATTTACTAATTCACAATTAGAGTTTATTATTTCATAATTAGAGTTTACTAATTCAAAATTAAGATATATTAATTCAAAATTATTATTTATTAATTTACAATTAAATTTTATTAAACTAGTTAAATTAGAATTAATTAATTAGAATTAATTAGAATTAATTAATTAAGATTAAGAATTAACTAATTAATTAAAGTTAATTAATTAAGGGTGGTCTCACTGTGCGCGCAGCGCGCACAGGAGACCATCCCCTAGTTTTTTGGGCTTTGAATATCCGAAAATCAATGGGCTTTATTTATTTAGCCCTCAATTTGCGGTGGACTGTTAAAAAACAGCTTTAATTAACAAATTAAAAGATAAAAAACCTTGGAAACCATTAGAAAATCTATTTTACGCTCACTTTCGGTCTCTCTCTCTCACCGCCACCTTTCACCTGCAACTCGACCGCCGCGGTGCTGACAGCAGCAGCAACGACTCATCATACCAATAGCGTTGAACATATATTTTCCTCATTTTTTTCTTCCTATTCTGCATCCAAACGTGACAAAATTCAAGTTAATTAATTGGATATTACCGATTCCTTAGTTATTTAGTTGGAATTTGATTATGATAATAAATTATTAGACTTAGTTTAAGATTTTACATATTTTATTATAAGAATTTATATTTTTTATATATTTTTATATTATATATTTATATGATTTTAGGTATTTATTATATTATTTATAATTTTTATGTACTTTTATGATTAGATTTAAACTATTGAAATGACAAGATTAGGAAAAAGAAAACCAAAATACTGTGTGTGTGTTGACCAAGTGGTAGAGTGGTTAATACTCGAGGCCAAAGATCTCGAGTTCGAGTCTACCGTGACGCAACCTTTAGAATTTCTGTATTAATCGAAAAAAAAAAAAAAAACCAAAATACACACCTGTTTGAGAAGTACAGCTTCGGGAAAAGGTCCAGTAACTTCATCGGGCTTGGAGATGAAGCTATGGCTATCTTCTTTTACTTGGGTTTATTTTCTTTCTTCGCTGCCGCCGTTACTGTCGAGTTGCGTCTGAGCTTCAATTTTGGTGAAAACAACCGCGACGAGCAGGGAAATGATGAAGAGAAGAAATAGCGCTTTTGCATACATTGTTGTTTGATTTTGGGATGCATTTGAAGGCGAATTGAGTAGATTTTAGCGCGAAAACTCATACACAAAGTCCGTAATAATTTCTCAATCTCGACTAATACATAAATTTTTAGTACATTCTCACTAGGTTCCAAATCTATAATAATTTTGTTATTAAACAATTAAAATGCTAAATAATATATGATATATAATTTATTATAGATTTTTAATCCAGAGTCTCCTTTGGTAAATGGGCTCACGTTTGGTGTTGTAAGTCGGGCTTTACATATGAGCCCTTAATAAATCACAGGCCCAGTATTAATTTATACTCCTACCATCCCCAAATTCTATCTAGTTTTTCTTTTTGAGACGTCCCCAATTTTTTCATATCCATTTATAGTAATTATCTTCAATAATATCTTTTATTTACATCTTTTACCATTCATCATATCTTTTATTTATATCTATTTTACCACCCATAATCCATCATTATTTGTTCGAGTTTTTTAGTGAAGCTCGTTAGCTAAACAAACCAAACTTGAGCATGATAGTATTACACGTTAGCTCGTAAACAAGTTATGTTAAGCGATTTACTAAAATTATTATATAATTATTTCTATAATTAGTAATTATTGTATTTCTAACTATTTTTATTTGTTATAAGAAATCAATAAATATATTATTATGGAAAAATAATTTATTTTTAAAATAAAATAATCAATATTCTAAACTTATATCTAAATTTAGAAAGTTTATTTGGATTCGATTAAAGTTCGAATTTTCTATTCGATAAATAAAACTCACTATACTAAATAAACCAAACTTCACCATAATTAATTTAATATTAAATAATGTGAAATTTTACTCAATACATTCAACAATTTTTATTAAAACTCATGCCGAAGATTTTCAGGAATAGATTTAGAGGATGGAGGAATATCTACAAGGAAAAGGATCGGTTTAAGAAAGATAAAATTAAGTTAAATTAAGAATAAATAAGAATGAGTGAAATAGACAAGTTCTAAGTGACGAGTCCGAAAGATAAGTCGAAGGAGATGAAAGGAAATAAAATTAAGTGTTGAACAAAGAATAAAAATTCACAATGGTTTTATTGTCATTGCAAATGCAAGTTTGTGAATTGTGAATTTATGATATCTCCTCCAATATATAATTCAAAAAATTTATTTATTTTTTAACATGTTGAGAGATTTGGCTAAATACATTTCTAACAATCATCCGACAAAACAAATGAACCCTCGTGACAATGAAAATTTGTCATGTAAAATCAAGATTCAACAAATTGAACTATACGAAAGTATCCAAAAATAGATGATGGGCAACTATATTTGTCACGTATTCCCTCTCGTTTTTGTCCGCTTGATGAAAATAAAATCTCGTCACAAATTTTGACTCTCAAGATTTTTGAATTGGAAAAATGTTTTGATACTAAATAAACTTGTCACAAAATTTGGATAGCCATGTTATTCGTAAATAGAGCTGTCAAAGGGAATGAAACGAGTTGGACTAACCCAAATTTTTTTTGGTCACACCATGCTAGGGGTGTGCAACTTTTCGATTAAAAATCAAACCAAACCGATTGCACCGTAACAGAATTGATTTAAAAATTTTGATCAAACCGAACCGATCTTGTTCCTTCGTTCGACCGAACCGAAACCGACTGAAATGCAAGTAGTCCAAACCGTCGACCGATAAAAATATATATAGTATTAATCACGTACATATTTCGATCGGTTTTAATCGAACCGATAATCTCACTTTCACCAAACCGTCGACCGACCGAAATAGGTTTCGATTCTTGATTTTTAACCGAACTGAAACCAAATCATATCTTAAATCGATCGAAACTCATCGGTTCGGTTCGATTTTTCGGTTTCGGTTCGCTTATGCACACCCCTACGCCATGCTGACCCCTCTGGCCGGTCTAGTTCAAGCCAATATGTTATGGACACAAATTCTATGATCGGCTCGAACTACTTTTACCGACTCAATTCGTAAATATGTATAAATATCTTTATTTGAAAAGGCACTAAAAAAATTCAAATTTATAATATTTCAATTATGATGTCGTCCTTCCCTTAGCTAGGTCAAGCTATGATATTTTATGCACCAAATACTACCTCTCATAATTAGTTTGGGTTAATATTTCATTTTCAAAGGTGGCCACAAATGACCAAAGCAATTTTGTCAGCGCTAATCAATCTAAATTTGAACTCACATTATGTATACATAAAATTGTCCTTATCTACGTGTAAATCAAATGGAATCTATTTAAGCTTTGTCCAATCAAAATCCCATATTGTTTTGTATTCAATAAAAGAAATTATATAAACTTTGGGCCCGTTTGGTAGGTTAGTTAGATTTGGTCTAATTAGGTTTCGTCTAATTAAAATATACTGTAGTTAGGTTTTGTAACCACCACTTTTGTGGATTACAAATCCTAAAGAAACAGTATAAAACAGATACCAAATAGACGCATCCACCAAATCCGTCATTAAAACATGGACCGTAAAAATACAAAACAGAACTACAAAACATATATATTATCATAATAATTTTACAATCCTATCGAAACAGAGCTGTCAAACATCACCTTACTATTTTTAATTCACCACTAATTTTTGACAACGAAAGGGAAAAGGCCTTTCAAGATGTCGGCATTGGAATTATTGTTTAGTCGTTTTCATTAAATCGATGACTCAACGTGGGGATTTAGCAGCCAATTACGATGATAAATTTATTGTGAATGTCAAATTTGCAATGACAGTCTGCCACGAAATAATAGCTCTTTAGCTACGTGTATTAATTTGTGATTCGAAATTCGAATGATTTACTTTTTTTACTTTTTTTAAGGGAAAATCATGAATATTAATATGTATTTTTTTAGAGAAATATTATGGTAACGCTTCTGAATTAAACCTATAAATAAGGGACGAAAGATTCAAAAGTTTATTTATTAGAAAAAAGAATAAGATTAAATATTGCAAACTATTTTTTTCGGAAGGATATAATTCTGCAAATTTTTAATAAATCCAATAGAATTATTATTGAAAACTAAAAAAATTAAAAAACGGTTGGGGTCATGCCAAACGTAACCACCAAAATGCTTTAGTAACTTCCCGAAATGCGAGTAGAGCCACTCTGTGAAATCTAGATTCCCACGAATTTTGCTCTGATTTCATGTAAAGCTTTGATTTTTTTTCACAGAAAGGGTAAAAGGAAAATGGAGAAAATTGAAGGAAAAAAGACGGTTTTGGAGTTGAAGAAAGAACTGCAGAGATTGACGGAAGCCCTGATGGTAGATAATGATGATGATGATGGCGATTTGGGGATTACTGATAATGCGATTCAGACATTGTGTGCCCTAAAGGAATTGAAGCTGAAACAGGGTGATTTTGATGAGAGGTTATTGAAGTTGAGGAATCTTGAATTCCAAAAACCACCTCAAGAATTCCGGTGCCCAATTTCTGGGACTTTGATGAAAGACCCTGTTGTTGCTGCTTCTGGTCAGGTTAGATTTTCATACCCTTCTCTTACACTTGCTATCTTTTCTTGCTTTCTACAGAGCTCTGTCTATGTGTGTGTGTGTGTCATTGAATATATGTGTTGCATTTTAGGATGTGATTTTGATGAAACTTATTTGTGGGAAACATATAGTGTGTGTGTGTGTGTGAGAGAGAGAGAGAGAGATTCAAAAATATTATTGTTTTGGGTTTTAGGGTTGATTTGGATTGAACTTGTTTGAATTGCAGTACAGGGAACTCTCTCTGGAGATATTCTTGTTTTGCTTTTTAGGGTTGATTTTGATTGAACTTGTTTGAAATTGAACCAAAAGGAAGACTCTCTCTCTCAGTGTGTGTGTGTGTGTGTGTTGTTGTTGTTGTTGTTGTTGTGGCTTTGACAGTGAGAGAAGAATCAAGAGATAGATCACTATTGAAACAGACATGTATGCTGAAGTTGTTGAGTTTGAGTTTATCCACAATTCTTGGACTTTTAACTTATTGGTTTGGTGAATTGATCACAAGATTTAAGAGTTATGTGGAATGCTAGATTTGTATTTTTGAAATTTGGAAAAGTATAAATTAATTTGAACATTTGGTGTCACTGCAATCTTGCAGACATTTGAGGAGTTATCAATTCGAAAATGGCTAAAAGAGGGCAACACAAAATGCCCACAGACTCATCAATTACTGCCTCACACTCTCCTCATCCCAAATCACTCAATCAAGAACATGATCATCAACTGGTGTAATGCGACGGGCAGAGCAGACGCCCCACGAAGTAGCCTTACTCGTGCAGACGAACTTGCAGCATACGCGACCAGGGAACATCTGGTGGAGCTGCTCGACAGTCTCTCATCCCCATCACTCTCGGATCAGACTGCCTCTGTGGGGGAGCTCCGTTTGCTCACATCCTATTTGCCCTCTGCTCGTTCCCTTTTCTGGGAGATCAATGGTGCTGTATCGCAACTGCTCTGTCCATCATTGACCGAGAGGTGCTACTCCGATGCTGCATTGTACGAGGATGTGGTGGCAACGATCTTGAACATCTCGACTCATCACTCGTGTGAGATGAAGATTTTGGGAGGGAGCACGTTGGCCGTTTCTTTCCTCTCGGATGCGTTGAGGAGTAAGAACAGTGAGACGAGAGGCCATGCTGCCGCTGCCCTTTCTGCACTATCGACCGTTGATTCAAACAAAGCCGTGATAGGAGAATCGGGCGTGATTAAGCCGTTGATCAAGCTGTTGGAAGAAGGGCATCCGTTGGCATCAAGAGATGCTGCTTCCGCCATTCTGAAATTGTGCACACTGGTTGAGAATAGGGAAAGAGCTCTCTCTCACGGAGCGGTCACTGTCGTTATAGATAAGATCGTGGCTGATGTCTTAATCGATGAAATGCTGGAGATTCTTGCACGATTCTCCGGCCACGCGAGGGTCGTTGAGGAGATGGAGGAGCGCGATATGATATCGTGCCTATTCGGCACGATAGTAAGGGACGACGTGGGTGAACGTAGTAAGGAAAATTGTGTTGCAATTGTGCATACTATGTGCTTTAGCGATCCAAGGAAGCTAGCGAAAATGAATGAAGTGGCATATGCACGTGAAGCTCTCGCCGTGTGATGAGGACCGGGACTTCGAGGGCTAAGAGGAAAGCGACCGGCCTTCTCGAGAGGTTGGATAGGTTCGCTTTTGTCTCGCTCACGACTTAGAGAGTGTTTGGTTGAGCTTATAAGCTTCCAAAAATCGGAGACCGTAGATGAATTTATTTAATCGAACGATGGCCAGTGGGGATGAATTTTGTCGGTGAGGTGATGAGTGTAAAAATGTCTGTTAATAATAGTCCAATTATTGGGTGTAATTGCACCATTAATTTGGGATTTTGGATTTTTTATTTTTTTGCACCCTAGCAATATCTAGAGGGTATATTCGGATCATTGTAAATGTGCAACGCACGTGTCGTAAAGCACGTGCAATAAATATCTCATGTCAATGAATAATAGTCATTTTAGCAAGCTAGAGATAGTCGATGATACGATTATAGTTAATGTAATATATACTTTATTCGCTCCCCTATTTCCTTCCTGATTTTCTTTTTAGGATATCATTCAATTTTCTTCCTATTTATTTATAGTAATTATCTTTCAATTTATTATCCTCAATAATATTATCTATTTATATATTTTACTACTTATGGTCTATTACTATTTCTCTTTTTTATGTTCAACAATCTATTTATTTATAATTTTTACCATTTATGGTCCACCACTAAGAAATTTAATATTACATTAATGTGAGGATTTTACTCCACTTACAATACATTCAATAATTTTTATTAAAATCTGTATCCAAGATTTCCATAAATGAATTTGGGAGACGGGGGAGTATTATAATAAAATAAGTAGTATATATAGTAAGTATTATATTATACTGTACTAGTGTATAATTTGTATAATTTACCTTATATATATTACTAACCAAGCAATGTTTAACTTCAATTGATAATTAAGTAACTAAGTATTTTCATCTAATGTATATCATTTGAGTAAAGTAATTGGGTGATGCAGCCAATTGTCGCATTTAATATTATATTAATATCATTACTAAAAGTAATTAATATTACAATATTAAGGTAATTTAACAATTTACATGCAATTCACAAACTAGTTAGAGTATCTCTAACCTTTCACTCTATTATAGAGCAAACTTTACACCATTGTAGAGTAAAATGTAGAAAAATTATATATTCATTTTCAATAATCAATTTTATATTTAATTCTACAACGAAATATTTTATTCGTATATCTTCTATTATTGAGTAAAAAAGTTAGAGTGATGAACAATGTCGTTTTATATGCCGAGTGATGCTATTAATTTTCTCTAATGTAAAGTAGAATGAAGTGTATTGTTATAGATGAAAAATACTCTACAATAAAATGAAACTCTATTATAGAGCAATTATTGAAGAAGCACTTAGCATATTCAGTAGCGTCAAATCCATTGCTAGCTAAGCCATTTTCTAAACAATATTTTTACTTTTGACTTCTTTTGACTTTTATATTGAACTTAAAATTATTATTTCAATTTTTTTCTTCCTTGAATAAAAATCACAACTTTTAAAATTGAATATTAGCATGAAACCAGTTAGGTCAGTCTAGGAAGAGATATTTGATTAAGAGTTATTGACATTTAAATATATAAATTTTGGATGTTTTTTAGAATTGTACAAGATATTTGAAATGTCAATAAATACACATACTTTAACATTATTGTAATTTTACTGTAATTTATATTTTCCCCTAAATTGAATCTCACATGGCGAAATTTAATCTTACATGAAAGTCCAGTTGCATAAATCCAATCAAAACAACATCATTCTGATTATAAATTTTTAGTGTTGTAGTTGATAAAATATTACAATATATTTTCAGTTCTAATTATTAATTATTATTACTAATAAATATAAATTACAAGGGACTCTGGCGGCTCTGCCACTGAAACCTCTTGGTAAATCTTTTCATAATTTGAACTAAAAGTGATAAGGATATAATCGAGTAGAATCGAGCAACGCTAAGTCAAATTTTATTGGTTGATTCATGGATTAAATTCTTAAAATAAAAAAATGAATATTTGAAAAAAATTAAATATTAATCATTTTTAGGAAATAAATTAGTTACTCTGAAAAATAGTATTTTTAATTAACAAAGTTAATTAGGTATTTATATATACTTATAATTGCTAGTTAAGGTAGGAAAGAATAAGCCATACCAAAATAATAATTCTACCTAGAGCTTGCTCAAAAGCTAAAAATTTGAGGAGTACTAGTAAGCTCAAATTTTGACTCATTTAATTAACAAATTTTATTAAATAAGCTCAAGTGAAATTTTATCGAGTCGAGATTTGAGTAGTTTGACTCATTTATCTAGAGATGAAGCCAAGGCCAGGCATGCCTCGACGATTGCCCAAGCAATTATTTTTATTGTTATTGTATTTAGGTTGTATTTAGTATTTTTTTTTAATTCGAAAATATAATTTTGCTCATCCAAACTTATTTCTAAATACAAAATATAATTTCTCCCGTCCATTTGTAAAATTCTAGCTCTGCCCTTGCATTTACTGTTCTAAAATTGATCTTATCCACGATGATTATTTGACCATCATTATCATGTACCTAGCTCAAATCTTGAGCTAAGTTCACAGTATATATGTAATTTAATTCGATCTATTTAATTTTTTCAAAATGTTGCACCTACAATATTCTATTCCAGATCAACAATGATGACAACCTCGTTCTTGACATTTTATAAGTTCTAAGTAAAATAAAGAATATAAGTTTCTTTTTGAAAATTCATAAAAAACTTCGGTCATTATCTTATGTGTGTATTAGGTGAAACTTATATTTATTTACAATAGTTTGTGAATCACATAGGACGACTAAACTACACTTGAAAAATCAAGTGTGACAGACTTAAACCTATAAAGGCAATAGTGAGTTTGAACTCGTGACGTTTGATCACATGAACTCATTTAACATTAGACCGTCCAAAATAACGACTTATATTATACTTATAAAATAAATCAAATTTGTAAATTTACGTAAAATTCAAGTTATCTACAAATAGAAATAGATAATAAAAAAATATCAAAATATATACAATTTACTTGTCATCCTTATATTTTTATATCTCAACTCTCATTTGTGATAAGATATCACAAAAATAATTATTCGAGTATTTGCAGATAGAAAATCATTAATAATCACATCAATACCAATATTTTCTAACATATTTTGGGATCAAATGAAAATATATATCTATAAGTAAAATATAGAAAGATTTAATACTTTGAGCCTTTAAAAGAATATTTTATTTAAATGATACAATATTTTGGATCCAAATAAAACTATATATCTATAAGTAAAATTAATTTTTTTGAGAAAATTTGGACCACATGAAATGGTGGACCCTGAGCGATCGCCCAGAGTAGCTTATTTGGATTATGGATGTCAATTGGTGAGTTTTATCCCGACCAGAATCAATAAATAGATAATGATTCTGGTTTTTAGAAACGACTCATTAGACATTGGATCCGGATCGGACCCGGACAATCAACTATGAGTCTTAAGCGGTCCGGATCTGAGCGGGTGTGGAATCAAAATCGAACAAAAACCAGAACTGGAACCGAAATCGTTGCTTTATAATTTAATGGGTTATGGTAATTTTGAATCGATATGGATAAAACTAGCTCATTGACAAACCTACTTAAGATTATGATTTACTTGGATTAGAACCAATAAATAAGTATTGGTTCTGATTCTGGAATCGAATCCAGATTCGGACTGAACCGGACCATCAAAATATGGATCTAAAAGGTCCGAGTCTAAAGCGGGTTTGGAATCGGAACCAAAACCGTTGTTTTAAAATTTAATGGGTTTCAATCAGTTTCGAATCGATCCGGATAAACCCACCCATTGATATCCCTAATGTGGATAATGGTATATATTAATGTATATAATAATTGGATTATAACGATAATGCGAAACTTGTATAAAGCTCACATTTCAGTAAAGGGGTGAACTTCTGCATGTCAAATGTTTCGACGATTCCAAGGTTGATTTCTTCAGGCGGTGCAAATTACTAAGTAACAAATTCAAATAATAGCTATATATATAAGTGCATGAATTTGTAGTTTTCTTGAATAAAAAGGGAAATGTTTTTTCCAAAAATAATAATACATAATTGTGACATGATCAGAAAGATGAAAGGGAGATGCACAAAATTCAGTTTTCTATGTTTTACTGTTCTCTCTCTCTTTCCAGCTTCAGCTTTTTCTTTCCCATCACCAGGAGATCCAGGTTTTATACACCATCTTCATTCTTTTAATTTTATATTTAAATATTTGCTTTATTTTTAAGATCAAAGTGACATTAATTCCTCGATAGTTAGTAGAAATTTCCAATATTTTAGTGCATATGTATATAGTTTAGTGGTAACGTAATAAAATACGAGATAAGGTCATCGTATTGAATGCATTTATAACGTCTACGTATATATGTCTTTTATTTTTCTATTAATTTATTCATGTTTCCTTTTATTCTTTAAAAAAGAAGAAGATAAATTGCTTGATTTTAAATATCGACACGACTTTTACATTGAAATTTCATCTCGTGTTTGAATGCATATACATTACTCAAATAATAATGATGTTACAAATGTGTACTTTTTACAATTGATGGGTTTACAATAGATTTAATGTACCAAAAAATCCATTTTGTCATAAAAAAGATATAAATAGCTGTTTTTTTGTGTTAAAGTACTTTTTTCCCTTACAGATCTTATAAAATTCGTGACCATTTCAAGAGTTGTTACTCATAAATAACCCTTTTTATACCTAAATTCAAGACTCGGACAACGCAACTCGTGAATCACCCCTTGATACCCAAATTCAAGAGTCGGAGGAAAACAACTGATGAATTATTCATTTTATACTTAAATTTAAGAGTGAAATCAAGTTTAGTTTGAATTGAAGTCAAAATAAACTGATTCAATAGTTAATTCAACTCAAGAATTGAATTGTAGGCAAAATATTTTAATTCAATAATAAGGGTAAAACAATAATATTGATTAAATCTTTTATATATATATATATATATATATATATATATATATATATATATATATATATATATATATAGTTAATTTTAATGTACGAAAGTTAATACTATCTTTCATATTGAGAATGAATTAATTTTATTAGCATATTTCATCCATTCGTAGTACATATCTAAATATATTAGTTTAGCACATCTTTCATTTTTGTAAGTTATAGTGTTAAATCCGTAGAGCACACAAACACAAAACTCAGAACACACAAAAATTAAATCTCAACCATTGATATAGCAAATCAAAGGCCAGATTCATTCCTATTTCCTACCAAATTATCTATTCCTACCGATCCATCTCCTATATATATATATATATATATATATATATATATATATAAGTTAAGAATTCTCATATCTCAAATTTCTTAAAATTATGAAAAACATATACTCCCTCTATCTACCAAGAGTATGTCACAATTTCTTTATTTGATGTCTATAAAAAGTGTCACTTTCCTTTTTAAGACACTAACTCATACTCAACTCTTATTATTCAACATCACAATTACTCATTATTTATCAAAAATTACACTACCCAATAATCAACTTTTATTATTCAACTTCACAATAATTCATTATTTACCAAAAAATCACAATTTCTCCACTCAAAAAGCATCTATAGTGGGACCATTTATTCACTCAAAAATATCTAACAAAATTTATCAAAATCCATGTTGTCCACCAAGTGACACACTCTTAGTGAACGAAGAGAGTACTTAATATTAAATTCATTATGTGTATTTGCACCATACATACCATGTAGCTAGTATAAACTGGATGCATTCGCAGCTTGTAGGTTAGACTTACTTCATTCCCCTATATACCCATTGGTGGATGCACCGATGTCCATGAGCAGCTCAACGACTGGAACGGCTACCCCAAGTCGAGCTGTTGTCGACACGCATTGGTCTTTTTCGCTCATGCATTAGCCCTCCAGGCAGTGAGGGACCCATCAGGCACCATCTTCGTCACACGCTCTGAATGGAGCGACTGTAGCGGCGCAATCCGACTACAGCCAAATGTGTCGATCCACACGTGTGGCTTCGACGAATTCTACTACGGGAGCAGCAAATGCTCGTCCATAAACTTGACACGTATTGATAGAAATGTCGTGGAACGGTGCTCGCTTTTTGGATCCTCCTCGTTTGACGATGCATGTGGGAGTTGTACTTCTGCGATTTCGGATGAAGTTGGAAATTTGATGGCTGATTTGGAAGCTGATGAAGGGAGTGATGTTGAAAAAGCTGTGTGTCGTGTGGCTGTCATCGTGGCTGTTGTGGCGGAGACAATTAATCGGACGACGGGTATCGGGAGCGATGATCTAGATAGGTGCTTGCCAGCTTTAGGTGGCTCAGGTACTCGTCTCATCTCGTATTTTATCTTATCAATATGTACATTATTTCTTATTAATGTTAAAAAGATAAGATGTATATACATTTAATGGAATAAACCCAAAAATCACTAAATTAATACTTTTTTTATGACAAGTAGGAATGACGAATGGGTTTACCGGATCTCGCCAGCCCATGATACTGCCAGTTATTTTACTATCCATATCCGATTTTTATATCATAGCAATTAAGCTCCCTAAACCCATTAGGATCCGGTCCCAAAATTGATATATTGGATCTAACAATTAATAGATCACAAGTAGGAATGGATGGGCGGATCTGGACCGGATCTAGCTAGCTAGGTCGGATCCATAAGATCCGGTCCGGATCCATAAGATCCGAGGTCCGGGTCTATCCATATATTTTCGCTTCTAAAATAAATTCTAAATCAACTATAATTCACATTAACACCATAGTAATCTAAATATACAATAATACTATAATAATTATTTGAAATTTCTATAATTATCATTATATTGGAAGACATTAGTTATAAAGTTATTATAAGGTAGGAAACAACAAACAACTCGATCGTCGGTGATGTAAATGACGCGACCCGTCGTGAATACGACTGATAAATAATTGAGAGAATTTGAAATGAAATTGAAAGCATATTTGTTTTGGGAGAATTTGAAAAAGAAAATTAAAGAGTTTTAAGTTGGGGTTAGGTATTTAATTATAATAAAAATTATATATATATATATATATATATATATATATATAAATAATGATGGATCTGGGCGGATCTAGGTTTCAAAAACTAAATCCGAGATCCAAATCAAAATATGGGAGTATGATCCAAATCCGGTCCAGATCTATCGGGTCCAAATTTTGAGGATCTAGATCCTGAAAAATAGATCTGGATCCACGAATCTGGATCGGATCCGGGATCCATTGCCATCTCTAATCGCAAGTAGATCGAGCTGCCAAAATCAATCATGGCCTGTCCGATTTTGGATCGAATCCGACCATTTTAGGCTCAAAAGAATTTCGAGTCAAGCCAAGTCGGAAAACTATGCCTTTGACACGTGGGCAGGCCGAAGTAGCCTGATTTTGGTCTGATTATTGGTTTGGGCCATGCTTTATTAAATTTGATTTCTTTTAGACCATCATGAATAAATTTGACCTACTGGGCCCAAGCCAGACCCAAGGATTTGACAGCTCGAATCACAAGTGATTAAAAAGATCGACACATTCATATAAAGCAATCACTTATTATTAGGTTAATTGAAGCAAATGGCACGATACTTATTTGAATTTGCATTTGTAATAAGATCAACTTTTAAAATATTGTAATTACAAGTCTTTCTTTATTATTATTATTCTTTCTAATTACAACATTCTTGATTTTTTTCAAAGAAAACTACGTAGTTTTAATTAACAGAAATTTCGCTTAAAAAATTGAGGATGATTGTGATTGCAAAAAATTAAAAGTCGTGTTATAATTGCAATGTTTTAAAAATTGTATTGTACTTACAAATTTAGATTAAAAGATGGTGTTATTTGCTTTGTTAACCCTTTCAAGTAGGATTGTGCAACAGTCGCTTTCGATTAAAAAATGAATCGAACCGAATCCGATTGCAACGATAACTGAATTGTATTTAAAATTTTGACCGAACCAAACCGATCATGTGCCTTCGACCAAAAAATCGACCAAAATGCAAGTAGTCCAATCCACCAATCGATATATAATATTCATCATGTACCTATTTTGATCGGTTTTAATCGAACCGAACCAAATCCGCCAAACCGACCGACCAAAATAGGTTTCGATTCTTGATTTTGTAACTGAACTAAAACCAAATCACATACTAAATCGATCGAAATTCATTGGTTCAGTTCAATTGTTTGATTTCAGTTCGTTTATGCATACCCCTATTTTGATTGATGTAGCTCTCATTTTCTTTTTTGTGCGTCTTGTGCAGAGCGAGATAAGTATATCAAGATAAACGGTAAGCTACATACCCTAATTCAACTCTCCATTATTTACTCTAACAAACTCACAAATAACTCATCAAAAAACTTAATCAGATGGCGTAGCTGAAGCCCTTTTCGCAGTGATTCTGGTGATTCTTGGCCTCGCCGTGGTGATCAAATGCGTTGCAAAGAATTCAAATAAAAATAAGGAGAAGAAGAAGAAGAAGAAAGATGGTCTGAGCGAACAACTGGTCACACAATGCTCAGGCCTCTACAGATTCACTAAAGATGAGATCGAAAACGCCATGACAGAGAGGAAACCCCTAGGCCGAGGCAGCGCCGGGCAGGTCTTCAGGGGCGAGCTGCCCAGCGGGCAGCTCGTCGCGATCAAGAAGCTGTTTCGGAGCAGTGCTTCAGACTCTTTCGCGAGAGAGATCGACGGCCTGTCGAGGGTTCGACACCCCAATCTTGTGTGTTTGTATGGGTGCTGCGTTGAAGATGGAGAGCAGTATTTGGTGTATGAATATTGTCCCAACGGGAATCTTGCTGAGCATCTCTTGAGTATGTTTTTATAATTTCTGAATCTTTAATTAATCTTTTTTTGGTTTTGTTATTGAAGATGAATCTCTTTACGAACAGGTAAAGACTGTGTCCTAACATGGGAAGTGAGGGTGAGGATTTTAAGGGATTGTGCAGCTGCTCTTAAATATTTGCATTATCATATGGGTGGATGCATTGTCCACAGAGATATCAAGGTGATCAAAACAACTTTGTATTTTTATATATATGAAAAAAAAGGATTCAACAGGTTGATTTGATATGTTTATTGAATGTTTTTTATATGAATGGATAGATCAGTCTTAGTTGTGCATATCTCCTATTATTTATACATTACGTTGATAATTTTTGACATGATGCGAAAGCATGATATAAAAACATACGAAATTAATGAATTAGTATTCATAAGTCTTACTATTTCGGTGTGTCGAATTGATAATTTTGTTTTGTGTTTGTGCCATACTTGTGTTCGTGTCGGATCTTATCTCATTCATATAACATGAAAACATATATATATAGAGAGTAGATAAAATGAGAACTATATCTTTTTTTAGAACTATGCGAACTATGCATAAGAAGTTCATCAACTTTATACGTCTGTGCATATTTTTCAAGTTCTCAAAAAAGATGAGTTCGCATAACAAAATCATTCTAAAATTTTTGCACAAAAAAATTTTAGAAAATTTTTGTTATGCACAAGTTTATATCGTTCTTTGCATCATCCTTATACGTCTTATACATAGTTCGTAGAGTTCTCAAAAAAGATGTAGTTCTTATTTGATGTACTCCATATATATATTTCTTTTCATTTATTGTCTAATTAAGATTTTAAAATGATCTTATTGTGCGTGTCGTATCTTGTCGATATGGTGATGTATAAACTCAACGAAATTGTGATCATCATTGTGTTCATATTGTGCTTGTGTTCGTGCCGAGCAGATTCTTAACGAATCACATTTGTGTATGATCTTATCATATCATACCGAACAACAACGATTTAACATGCATGCACTAATTGTGAGTCGTATATATACAAATAATTTTCATGTGTTAGATGAAATGAGAAATCTATTCAAGCTTAATTTTGTTTATATATATGCTCCGAACAATTAAGAGTCTATAAATAAAACAATTTTGCTTAATTTTGTGATAGGCAATCTGACTGAATTTGGCATTGGACTAACTCGGTTCTTTGTTTTCCTCTTGAAGTTGACGAATATTCTTCTAAGTCATGATCTGGTGGCGAAGCTGTCTGATTTCGGGTTGGCGATTATGTTGGGGATGGAGGAGAGCAAGGTTTATACAGAAGTTCGAGGAACCATAGGTTACATGGACCCTGAATACGTAGTTAGTGCCAAACTCACTTGTGCCAGCGACATATACAGCTTTGGCATTGTCACTTTGCAGCTCTTGTCCGGACAAAGAGTGTTCCAGCTCGACCTCGCCGCAAGGGACCAACTCACAAGAAAGGTTAGTGTGATTGAGCCAGAAATTATAATTTTTTAGAAGTGGAGAAGAAAATACAACCTATATATATTATATAGTCATAGAGAGTATTATCCCGGCTGCTGCCGAGACATGTCAGGGGCTCTGTCCCTGAATAGGAAGAGAATCAAATCGAAAACTTATAAGAACCAGTATGCATCATTATTTGATTTAATGTTATAGGGGTTGATCCAGTGAGAATTTATAATTTTTTAGAGATTAAAAATTATGATCGACGATAAAAGAACAAAATGAAAGTTGTATTTTATATCGTTCTATACATCACCTTTAAACGTCTTATGCATTTGTAGAATTCTAAAAGAAGTGCAGTTTTCATTTGATCCATTTCCTAATGGCCTAATATTATAATAAAAAAGAAATATTAGTGTGTATAGAAAACAGTAAATGAAATATTATATATATATATATATATATGGGAGGATTAACGTGAGAACCATTTAATCATGAGAACGTGAGAACCAAAAATGATGAATTCGTGGGATTAATGAACCATTGAGTGATTAATGAATCCAAAAATCCAAAAAATAATTTATGCTTCATGATTCAACCGGGTGAAAATATCGATTTTGGATTCAATAACTTTCCCAACTTCAACTTTCATAGAAATTCATTTTATTCATTGCGAAATTATGTGGTTCTTAGTTCTCACGTTAAAATGATTTTATTTAAACCTAATTATATATATATATATATATATAGGAAGATTAACGTAAAAACCATTTTTATCGTGAGGACCAAAAAATGATGAATTCACTTTATAAGTTGATAAATCCGTGGAGAAAGTTACTGAATTAAAAAAAATGAAATTTTCATCCCTCGTGGGATTCGAATATGGGTGGATTTTTTGGATTCAGTAACTTTCGCAGTGGATTCATCAACTTTCATAGTAAATTTATTTGGTTCTTAGTTTTTAGGATAAAAATGATTCTTATTTGTTTCTAATTCTCTCTCTCTCTCTCTATATATATATATATATATGTGTGTGTGTGTGTGTGTGAGTGAAAATTGTTAATATAGAAACTTCATATCGTGATAATCATGTGAACACTGAATTGAATGTGTAAAGTAACTGCACTAAAAATGCACTAATCGTATAATATTATCTTAGTATAATTACTTTATACGTTAACAAGATTTTTACTTTAATATAATCCTATATGTATACATTTGATATGCATGGAGAAGGCACTTAATTAAGCACCTGCAGGCTAATTTTTTTAAAATCTTTTATAGCATCCTTTTTAATTAAAAACAAAAAATTCAATTTTAGCACCTTGAAGCTATACTGATGCATCTGCCAGTGCCGACATGCATTGATATTATTAAAATTAATTGTCGCAGGCAAAAGACGTGAGCGCAGGATTAAGGCCATTATCAGATTTCCAAGATCCTCGAATGAAAGATGTAAACAATTTGGACTTCGAATGATCGAATCCATATTGCAAATTGCAGTGCTGTGTACTGCGAGATCGAGCAGTGGTCGTCCCACCATAGATTTGGTCTTCAATGAAATGGAGAGAGCTTCGACAAACTATCCTTCAACTTAAATTATACTCACTCCGTTTCATTTAAAATGTTCCACTATCCGTTTTGGATTTTTCAATTACAAATGTCTCAATCCATTTTATGAAATAATTATCTCTTCAAAAATTATAAGTTCTATCCACTTTTTATCACTTTAACTACTTTATATATTTCTCTTAAATACCCGTGCCCAAAAAAAAATGGACACTTTAAATGGATGGAGGAGTATAATTTTTACATTTTAATGCTAGAGATTGGGGAGCTTAATAGCTTGTATTGCACTTTCATGTCATTAGAGGCACATTAACTTGCAGTTTGTGGGTAATTGTGATCACTAAACACACAGACGATCTTCTATTTTATAATGATATCATGTTTTATAGTATAGTTATTGGACTGGCATCATATGTATTTTAGTATTTTCTTAAATTTTGATACTATTTTTAGATATAATAACATGATTGATTAATGTCCAATGTCATTTTTTGATAGGTCAAAATTTGTATTTGAAATTATATATATATCCTGTTTTTTTGATGTCTCGCTCGTATCCCACTAGTATTTTTATTAATTTTTTTCCATTTGTTTTTATCAATTTCAGTTTCTCCATTGGTTTTACAATTATTACTTATGATTAATTATATCCAATTAGGACTTACAATTATTTTTTAGTATTTGATTAAATTTTATAATTAAAAATTTATTAGTAGGATTGCTCTTATTCCATATAAAGGATCTATAATTTTTGTAGACTTCAATTTTTTAGTAATAAAAGACTAATCATTATAATATAGTATTCTTTTAGTAATAAAAGACTAATAATTAAAATCGTGCAGTGAGAAACATAAAAGTGCAAAACAAAGGATCCAAACCGTAAAATCAGTAAGATGATACCATACTCAAATTCAAATACATCTAAATTACAAATATTTATGATATAAATTTTTGTGATTTACTCACTCTCCGTCCACGAAATTCGTTTACTTATTTTCTATTTGGGCCGTCCACGAAAAATGTTTACTTTTCTCTTATGGACATAGACCCGACATAACCTTTCTAACTTTTCTTCTTATAATATCCATTTATTTACAAAAAAATATACTATGACGGTATGACTAGAGCCGACAAAATGAGTCCGCCCGAAAATCCCGTCCAGGGTACCAGAGATTTGGGTCGGTTTGGGCTTAAAAATTAAAGGCCTGAAAAAATCGGGCCTAAAAAGCCTGTCCGAAAAAAACTACAGGCCTACTGGGCTTCGGGCCAAAAAAGCCTGGGGTTTTGGGCTAAAAAAATTCGCCTGATTTCTATTAAATATATATATATATATATATTTATAATATTATTTAATATGTATATCTATAATTTTTTAATAATATTAATTATATTTTATATAATTATTTATTTTTTATAGTAATAATTTTCTTACTAATTCACATATTGGTCGGAAAATAAATTCTGGAAAAAATAATAACCTCATAATTCAAATATAATTCATAAGATTAATGATCTCCAAAAATATATACATTGATGATTAATGACCTTATAGTATGTAAAATCTATTTTAAATCCTTGATCTTAAATATATACTATATAATTAATTTATTTTTTTCTATTATTTTATGCGTATAAGTGGGATTGATATTTAATAATATCATTTATCGTTTTGATTTGTAATTACTAATTTTTTTCTCCTTAAATTAAAGAATTAAAATTATAGTGCATTATAACATTATCGCATGAATACATAAATAGATCAAGATATACAAGAAACATTATCATAAGAATAAGTAAGCTTAAAATATTCTCATCACTTAGTCTTTATTTAAGTTAAGGAGTTATGAGATCTTAATTAAATAATTTTTTTTTAAAAAAACTAAAATATTAATTTTAAATTTAAAAAAAAAATTATCTAAAAAAAACCCACCCGAAAAATTTTGGGTCCGCCCAACCCAACCTGACCCGGTCCGAAAAATTTAAAAGCCCGACGGACCCAAGGTCGGACCGGTCCGGCCCGCTACTTTGCCAACTCTAGGTATGACCACCTTTATAATTTCACTTAATATTAATATACTTATTTTTTATCTAATACTTTTTATAATTATTGGTTCACTTCTCAACTATTTTTATATTCATTATAATTTATTAAAATTTGTATCGTTAAAATCTATAAATGAATTTCGTGGACAAGACGAATTACAATTCTTCTATTTTTCTTCTTTGAAAAAAGAACTAATAAAAAATACATGAGAGAGAGAGAGATTGTGTGAGAAATAGGAAAGTAGAGAGAGAAGAGCCATTCCACATAAATCTCCTCAAAATTCTCCGGTGCGAAATGAGCAAATTGTAAGGAAGAGTTTCTCACCCAACGAAAATGCTTCTTCCCAATAAACCAGCCAATTTCTCTTCTTCTCCAAATGATTTCCTTTCCCCCACCTTTCCACCTTTTCTTGCCATTGTCGCCTTCCTTCGGGGTCCTTCATTCTGCTCTGGTGTGGAGGACCCACACCCCCAACCCCTACCCTTGCCCCACCCCACCCCCACACCCTATCTCTCTTGCTTCTCGCGTCAAAGAAAAATCAAATCTTTTACGCATTTCAACTGTTTGAGCTCAAGAAAGGGGCAAGATTTTTGTGGGCTTCGATCGGAGGAGGAAGATTTGTGTGTGTTTGGTAGGAAAATTTTCAAGACAGGATTCTGGTGCTTCTTTAATTCGTGCAAAGAAGCAAGGATTTGTTTTGAGAGTCAATTTGTGAGCGGATCTTGACGACATGAGCTGCTTCCCATGTTTTCAAAACAAGGAAGAAGACAATGAGGAGGAGAAGACTGATATTCCCATAGCTCAGCCCAAAAATTTCACTCCACCAGCTAGCCCTCCTGGTATCAATTTCTTCGCACTCAGAGGATATTCTTATTTGCAGACACGAGGAAATTCCAATTCATTTCCTTGTTTGTTTAGCTATTTGCCACGTTTTCCTTGGTGGAATTTGAATTCATGACTTTTTAATCATATCGCTCGTTCCATCAATGAGGCCATGAAAGAGGGCCGTTTGTTGTTGGTGAAGTTCAAATTCATGACATTTGAGTGATGTTGTTCATTCCACCAATTAGATCATGCAAAAGGGGCCAATTTCACTTGGTGTCATTATAGTTATGGCGGGCCAGCCTTATAGTTGTGGATTGCAAAAAACAAGTTTGGGCATATCATTCTATGTTAATTCCTTGTGCATGATAACTGTTTTTTTAATTCTTTGCAGTAAATAATAGCCATCATTATCAAGATCCATTAGAAGATAGCAGAAATGCAGCAGAACTTGAAGATAACACAGTTAAATCTTTCACCTTCCGTGAAATCGCCAGTGCCACCAAGAACTTCCGTCAAGAATGTCTGTTGGGCGAAGGAGGGTTCGGAAAAGTGTTCAGGGGAACGATTCAAGCGTCCGGACAGGTTAGGCCGCGTCTGGGAACAGACGAGCTTTTCTTTATCCGCTTGCTGTTGTTGACGAGCTTTGATGTATTGTTGTCTTTCATGTCTTGATAGGTAGTTGCCGTTAGGCAACTGGAGAGGAATACCGGAGGCAAGGACTTTGTGTTTGAGATCTCGAATCTGAGTCTCCTTCGCCACCCGAATCTGGTCAAGATGGTCGGGTATTGTGGCGAAGGAGAGCAGAGGCATTTGGTGTACGAGTACATGCCGTCCGGTTCTTTGAAGAGCTTTCTATTCGGTAACTTCACTTTGAATTGTTATATATTTGTGTGATGGATTAGACTGAAATGGTGCTCTTTTTCTGGTCGTGCAGACCGTCATGACGGGCAAAAACCATTGGATTGGTGTGAGAGAATGAAGATTGCATATGGTATTGCATCGGGGCTTGAGTACCTACACGAGAAGGCGGACCCCACGGTCATATATCGCGATCTGAGATCCTCGAACGTGCTTCTCACCGAGACTAAGAATCCTAAGCTCTCGGATTACGGGCTTGCCAAGATCGTGCAGGGTGGCAACAAGATGCATATGTCTGTGATGACGGGTTTCAATGGATATTGTGCCCCCGAATTTGAGAAGAACGGCGAGCTAACAGTGAAGTCGGATGTTTATAGCTTTGGCGTCGTGTTGTTGGAGCTCGTCACGGGCCGTAAAGCCTTGGACACCTCACTGCCACCGGACGAGCAAAGCTTGGTTAGTTGGGTAAGTACAGTATACTCTTTCAATCTTGTTGATGATCTAACTGCTATGCTATGAGATTTTCTGTTACACCAAATATGGTATTCTATCGGTAGAGCGTGACATGAAAATGTAATCAAATTGCATATATTTGAATAGGCACAACCGCTTTTCAAGGATCCGTCCAAGTTCCCGGATATGGCTGATCCTCTCCTCCGGAAAGGGTTCCCCGTGACAGGCTTGAACCAAGCGGTCGGAATCGCGGCCATGTGTCTGCAGGAGGAGCCGATAGCGCGTCCCTTCATCAGTGACATATCAGCCGCAATTAGCTTCCTCGCCATGGCGCCTCCTCAGGCGCCCGTCCCTGATCTTGCTCCCATGCCGTCTAGAGTCGCATCTTCCGCCAAGGCGGAGGCGACAACGATGGTGGTAAACGCGACGACTCTTCCTCGGATAGCGAGGAGGAATATGAAAACGAAGAAGAAGACCACCAACAAAAACAAGTCGAGCCTAACAAACACGAGGAGTCCGATTATAGCTCCGAAGAGTATGATCAGAGTTCCGATGGTTCGGATGCCGAGGAGACGAGGAAGGACACGGAGAAGGCGCGGTGCAAATCAACGAAATCGGTGAAGATGCAAAGCCGCTCGGATTCAAGAAGCAATTCCGAAAAATCCGATTCAAAAGGTAACAACATGAAATCCATGAAGATTCAGAGCCGCTCGGACTCAAGAAGCAACAACAAGAAATCCATGAAGATACATAGTCGATCAGATTCAAGAAGCAATAACAAGAAACCCGGGAAGGCGAAATGCCCCCGGATTCCCGGAGCAGCTGCAGCTCGTCAGACGACGAACCTCTTCCTCCCCCCATTCAACAACCTCACGATCACGACCATGACTATGATCAATATAGTTCGAGTAGTGATGATGAGAATTGGGATGGCGGAGACGAACCCTTCCCTTACAACGAACAACGTCCTAGCCGCAGCAGCAGCGTGAGTTCTGATGATGACGGTCACTGATCGAGCTGAAACATGCGCAGAAAATGTGGAAAAGCTAAGCAACATTGAGATCTCTGGTGATGCATCTGAGCTTGTTCATAGATTGCTCTTTCTTGGGAGGCGGATACGACGTCGGATTGGCTTAAAACATCAAGTAGGTGATGGTTTCAAGTTCTCATTTTGATCAAACACTTATATTTTTCACCATTGGAAGATCAAGATTTCTTCAAGCTAAAGGATATCCACACACACACACACATGTATAGGGCATTGAGGTATACTGATGAACAGTCAACATTTTTACTCTTTTTCTTTTCTCCTCTAATTTTTTTCTTTTTCTTTTTTGACCTTTGCTATTGCTAGGTTTTTTCAAGTGAAACATGCAAGTAAATATTTGAAGTACTATTTTGATTCCATTATATAATGTGAATCATAATATGTGAATCACCTTACTAGTTACTAGTAGTATGTTCAGCTGCTTGAAAGCATGCAGAAATTATTATTTTTTTCTTTTTCTTATATAATAGTTTGAAAACGATGTTGGATCGTTTCTTGCAAAATGTGTGCTCTGTGTTTTATGTGCATATTTATGATGTTCGTCAACCACAATATATATTCACACAAAAAAATCATATTCACACACACACACACACACACACATACATCCATATAAATTAAGCATTTGGATCTAAAATAAACTTTAGAGTTGAATAACAATAATAATAATAGCTGTTGACATGGAATTTATTAAGTGATCAGAGAAACTATCGGAAAGTTCCTTTAATCCATCGGTTAGAGCGGGTTTCTGAGTGGACAATGAAGATATTAGACAAGTTATTGCCGATGGACAAGATGACTATGATCGCTAGAAGACCGATGTGAACTAAAACCCGCTGCAGATCACTCTAGCAGGGACCTATGAATATAAAGAAATCCCACTTTCCCAAGCCCCCCGTATTCGAAAAAGGGAGGACTGGGGAAGCGGCTACTAGTCATAAAAATATGCCTCACTTTCCTGAAAGCAGGAAGAACCCAATCCAACGCTCTCTCTCCTAGGTTATTACTTAATTTTCAAGGTTTTATAGGGAATTTCAAGAAATATTTTACAATGAAAGAAATTGGACAAATCCACAAGTACATGCACACGCATATATATGTATATATATAGGAATAGGATCAAATACAAACAAATCTTAAAGTATAAAATAAGAATCATTTTCAACCCTTAATTCGTAAAAATCTATGGTGAATTCATCACTTTATTTGATGGATTCAAACAGATATAATCATTATATATTTTAATTTTTGATACACACATATCTTTGTCTCGAGATGAATCTGACTATTAATATTCATTAATTTGGATCACTACATTGAATTAACAAAATAAAAGAGCAACAATTATGAATCTCCAAAACTTATATAAACACAATTTTAGTGTATAAAAGTCTTAACTCTAAATTTACTCGTCGATATATAACTAATTTTGTGTTGTATCTGCACCAAAAAGAAAAACTTTTCCGAAGAAAAATATATTTCCTATGAGAATCCAGCATTACCTGACAATCAGAAGAAGAAAAAGAAGATAATCAAATTTACTCATATAAATTCAAATGTATTACTAGTAATCTGTACTAATTAAGTGATAAAAATTGAAAAATGGAAAATAAATTTACCCTTTCCATATATTTCATTAAAAATTCGCAAATGTGGATCAACAGGAAGGCCCACTGCTTGATACTTCTCATCATACATCGAGTACCTAAAATTTACAATTTTTTATTTAAAAAAAATATCCTCAGCCGTTACAATTATATGTAAATTTCAATATAATGTTATATACGGATTAATTATTTTAATTTTTACCTTACGCTTCCATAATTGCTTGAACTATATCCTTGATCAGAAAAATTCCAAATATTAGGATTTGGAGCAATATCGTTTTCACAAACTGTTTTTCTCTGCAGGTAAATTAATAGTCAATAAACGAAATATATTTATAGGATAATAATTCAAGCTAGATGATATAAATGTTACTACAATAAGAAAAATAGTTTCCCCACAGGTTAATATCAAATAAATAGTACTATTATTGTACATTGTATATAAAAAACAAAAAACAAAAAGATAAGTTACACAAATGTAGGGTGTAAACAAACCAAATCGCTAGTGAGCTATTCGGAGCTCGAATCGAAAAAACTTGTTCAAAATTCGTCGTTTTGTAAACGAGTGGAACTCGAGTCTCGAACCGAGCTAGATAGGATTTTTGAGCCGAACTCTAGGATGTTCGGTTCGTGAGTCGCGAACATGTTCGGTTCGAACTCAAACGAGCCAATTCGCGAACATGTTCACAAGCATGTTCACTAACATGTGAATAATAAATTGTTTTTATATATTTAAATAATTAAACTAATAATAAAGTATGAATTATATTTTTATTGATAATTCATAATAATATAATTATAGTTCTAAGAATATATTACAAAATTAAATAATTCGAGCTTGAGCTCAAAAACGAGCAGAGTTCGAGCTCGAGTTCGAATATGTCTCATAAACGAGTAGTTATCGAACCGAATTCAAGCTGTTCGCGCTGAATAAAATTTAAACGAGCCGAGCTCGAGCTTGGTAGTGTTCGACTCGGCTCGGTTATTATACAGGCCTACACAAATGTACACGCACGAGCACACACACATATACATACCTTCAAAGTTGATTCTTCGTAGACTTTGCCACTAGATAAATAAGGTGCATTTCGAGTATCTTGAATTGCCACCGGTCTATATTACACAAGAATGTTATATCGTAATAACCAATTATATTGATGCACCACTTATATTTTACAAAATAACTTGAAATTTTATACTAAACCTATGCATATATATACCAAATTTAATAAGCATTCTACATAAATTATTTGTATTTTGCCAAATATTTATTACCTTATTGGTGCAGGAGTTGTGTGCATCACATTAGGTGTCCAATAAGCTTGTTGTGCATCGGCGCCGGAATCTCCGACCGGTATCTGCTGCTCATATATGGAACCAAACACAATTTAATTTAATATGAAAATTAAATTAAATATTATAATAAATGAAATGCAAATAAAAAAAGTTACAAATACTGGAGCTCTTGGAAATGATGGGACTATTTGTTGTGCTTTTGGGCTCTGTGCACCGGTCAATAGTGCTAGATAGGATGAATGCTCTTCTGCATCTACAACTCTACACAACATTAACAATAATTACAAATACGGTCTGATTTGCAGGTTATTGCATAATAATACGCATCGAAAATAGGGGTTGTGCGTTCCCCATAAATTCAAAACAAAAATGACAAATATGTAATAAGATTGTTTAAGGTTGAGTATGTCTAGCATGATTTACGAGTAACTGTAAAAAGACGAGGTTCGTATGCGCGTTTTGTGCACTTTACGAGCTATTGCAAAAAAATAAGATTTACTCATAATACACCGAAATAACATATCTATTGATGTTGAATTTATACCTGGGTCGTTTTCCCATTTGGTGTGGTGAGAGAAAATGAGCCATTTTTGAATTAAGCCTGCTTTTTTCCAATGAAGACGATGTCGAATTTTGGGGTGATCTTCTCTCCATTTCTTCTGATAAAAAAATATATATTATAAGAATAAATATTGCATTGACTTTTGAAGTAATTTTTGTTAGCCCAAAATAATTCGATTTCTTCTCACGTTTCCATCAATATAAATTGCAAGCATTGAAAACAATATGGAATTGAATTATTTATTTCTGCAAACAATTTAGATTTTTTTTCTCTCTCTTTTCTATTCCCTCAAAATAAATGTTTTTCTCTTGTTTTAATTAATTTTCAATTTTACCATAAAAACATTAAATATTTGTGCAAAAAGTGAAACTAATAAAAAAATGCAAATATGCTTTGTAAATGATTAAAAAGAAAAGCCACATCTTCATCATAAAAAATAAGTAAAGGAGTTAAATATTAATTCATTTAATACCTTAATTTGTAGTGTTTAATTAGTGCTCTAAACGTCTTGAGAGCTGCAAATGATAACAAAATATGTTAGTAATTATAACCATAAATCATCATACACAAATTAAAACAACAGAAAATAAAATAAAATAAATAATAAAATAAATAAATGGATTTATTATATTTCCCTCTTTTCTAAAATCATTACTAAGTGAGGATTCGAGTGAATACTTTTATGAAAGTTGAGAACTTCTACACGAAATGGAATTCTCTTTCTCTATGATTTATAAACGCAGGCGATCGATCAAATATGGTAAATAAAAAATTTAAATAATCGCAATTATTATTATTATCTTTGTTGGATTCTGAATTTATGTGATCCGTTCTGTATAATAGGTACATTTAGTATGTTAAATTAAAAGTCAGGTTTCAAATTTAAATGACCAAATTACAAAATCGAAACGTTAGTACTAATGCTATTTGCCTTGTGTAATATGAAGGCAAACGGCCAGCTAAAGATGCTTTATTTAATTTTAAAATTTATATTCTACATATTGAGAAATTATAGTATTATTACTATGATTATTGTATTACGAAAAATTTAATTTTTTACTCAGAAATAGTTTAATTACTGAGTAAAAAATAAAAAATAAAAATAAATAATAAGGTCACCTTAACAAATTCAACTGTTAGAAAATAAAAAATAAAAAATAAAAAGAAAGAAAGAGAGAGTGAGAGAAAAGAATCTGATTCTGTTTGATGCATGTCTAATTGAATCAGTGTTGGTTTATCGTGTCCGTGTCATTACAAAATCGATGTATGAATATGATACTATTTTTATGCATTTTATCTTATATGTCTTAAATATTATATTTAAAATGCATTTATCTATTAATTATAGATTTTATTTTACCGGGTTTTGTCCTATTAATACAAAATATTTCATACCCTTATCTACATGAATCGTTGCTGTATGAATCATGATATAATTACACACTAATGATTTAACTTTATAATTTGTCATTAATAGGCTAATTAGCTCTCAAGTTTGGTTAATTTAAGCCCATATCACAAGATTATTCTAATATGGTTTTGGTGCAAAAAGAGGTTTTGGTAGCAGCTACAAAAAAAATTCTCATAAAAAACAAAGTAAGATAATAAATTAAGGGGTGGTCTCACTGTGCGCGAGCCAATTAATTAGTTAATTAATCATAATTAAGTAGTTAATAAATCCTAATTAATTAATTAAATTAATTATAATTAAAATTAATTAAAATTAATTAATTTAATAAACTTTAATTGTAAATTAATAAATATAATTTTAAATTAATATATCTTAATTTTGAATTAATAAACTCTAATTGTGAATTAATAAACTCAAATTTTGAATAATAAACCCTAATTATGAATTAATAAACCCTAATTTTGAATTAATAAACCCTATTTGAAATTAATAAACCCTAATTTTGAATAATAAATCCAAATTTTGAATTAATAAACTCTAATTGGAAATAATAAACCCTAACTTAATAAACCCTAACTTTGAATTAATAAACCCTAATTATGAATTAATAAACCTCAATTATGAATTAATAAACCTTAATTATGAATTAATAAATCATAATGAATTAATAAATTATAATTAAAAAAATCTAATTATCTTTAATTACTATATTTAATATAAGTTTTTGTCATAAAACAAAAGACAAAACATTAAATAATAAAATACTAAAAATCAAAGAAAACAAAGCAACAAAAATTCAAAGCTTATGCGCGCATATGAGGGCGCTTACACAAGTTTTTGTGATAAATTAATTGCACAATATTCCATATATTTGGAGAGTTTATCGCCCATTATTTGAGGACATCTTTTGTAAGCATCACTGATATAATCTACGTCATTTTTTTCTCTTTTTATTTTTGTTGTTCTAATACCTAAAGAATTATTATACTCCATCCGTCCGATATTATTAGCACGTTTCTTTTTGTATGTAGATTAAGTATAGTTATGTTTTGTGTGTAAAGTAGTGTGTGACATGAAATTCGAGGTATTTTTAGTGTAAAATTATTTCTTTTTTTGAAACGGACCAACAATACCGAGACAACTCAAAAAGGAAAACGAACCAACAATAATGGGATGGAGGGATTGTGAATCATTAAATTTATAAATTGCACAAAAATTACTCCTTCCTTCCACCAAATTTGTTTCTTGATTTTAATGGTACGAGTTTTAATAAACTGTAATGAGTCCAAAAGAGCTTTTCTGAGGAATTTCTGTCAAAAGACGAGTTTTTATCGAAAAAATTACGTTTCATATATCGAAGAAATGTGCATTCTATTTTTCTTTTCTTTTTTGGAAATGGAAATATGATGGATCCATCCGGATGGATTATTTGATCCATATTGATGCAATGAGGCCAGATAAAGAAGACTGGCGTCTACTAAAATAAATGGGAGTAAATGATGAAAACTAAAAAATGATTTAAGGTGGCATTATCCACGGAGACAAAATAAATGAGTATAAAAAGATGGGTCATGTAGATAATAAATGAATATATTAATGAATAGTTGATGTAAAAAGGTAGTCATGAGTGATTTTTTTGTAAAAAATAGATAGGTTTAAGATAAAAATATGAAATTGATATTTTCAAAAAAAAAATTGAATATTTTTTATGAACGGACCAAAAAAACTAATTGAACTTATTTAGTGGAATGAGGGACTAAAACCGATCTTTCGGATCCAAATTTTAAATCATTTTAGATTAGATGATCTCGCACAAATTTTTGGATTTATCTATTTCCATGGTCGGCCCAATTTTCATTTTCTTACAGATCTGTGGATTATTGAGCCGGTCAAAACAGCCACTTTCAATAAAATTGCAAAAGGGAAAAGTTTGAAGGTGACGGTGAGAACATGGCACCTTTAATTCTCTCTCAAGCCATCAGTATTTTAATCAAAACCCAATTAAATTGAAAGTAGAGAGAGAGCGCAAGAGTGGGAGAGAGCACGATCCATCGGTATATGAATGAGAAATCCGCCCACTCTTCTTTCACTCGCAATTGACTCAGCTGTCCTTAATTTCTCTCGAATTTCCGATCTCTCCTTCCTCCCCGGGCACATTCTTCTTGATCTCTTGGAGGTATGTGTGTACAATCTATCGGGATTCTGTATATCTGCGTTGCGTTTTTGGTGTGGGAAGAAAATAATTGAATTACCGTGGAATTTATGTTTGCCTTTTTGGGATTTTTGAAGTGGGATAGTGTTGATCTTATGAATTGTTGTTTGTTTTGGATGTGAGTTTGTGGTGTTGAGTTTTACTGACCATTTCCTTTGTTGTCTCTCTCTCTGTGAGTGAATTTGGGTCTAATTTTGTTTTCAAAAGTTATTGTAATCTTTAATGAAAAGAAGATAATGTTAGGGAGAAATGGAAATCAGTGTTGTTTGATTATGCTGATAAATCTAGTTGCTGAAGTGAACTTTGAGGTGACTGTTTAGAAAGTCCAATCGAGATTATATTTATTCAACATTATTATCTTAACCTTTTTGTAGGATTATCTATGGTGGTTGTCATCATCATTATTATTATTATTATTGTCTAAGCTACGATTTCTGCTTTAAAGAAGATTGCTGTCGAAATGCAGAGCATCAGATTGGTTAGATGAACTTCGTAGAATTATGTGCTGCCTAAAGGCATTCTTGAAATTTAGAAGCTAGAATTCCAATATGGTTTTCTATAATCTAAAGAATTCTAAAGTTTGTGTTGTAAGTGTGTCATTCATGGTCAAGAGAGTGATATCCATTCTCGGGGGATGTAAGGTTGCATAATTGACTAGTGCTAGTGTGCACACTCATCATTGCAATTGTAAATGATACTTAACGATTGTAGTGGTTTGTGTTGAGTGTATGACTAGAAAAGAGTGCATCTACACTGCTGTCCTTCGCTTCATTATTTACTGAAAATGTGATGACCACCCACTAAGAAATTGGGCCTGTATGGGGTATATTGACAAACCAGAGCTTAGGTTTACATTTCTTGTATCTTTTATTCAGACACCACTTAATTCTACTTGTTATGGACATCTGATGCATCAGAAGTCGAGATTTAGTGATGCGTAAATAACATGACATGAAATATCCTCAATACTCAAGCTCATCCACAAGGACCACAACTATGATTGGAAAGTGACCACACAACAGTGCAGTTTATATTTTAATTTGTGTACTGTTTTTGTATAATTTGCCAACCATGGTGTCTGAATGGTATAATCCACTTTTGATACGATCTATTTCTATAAGTTGACACAGTTGTAATAATCAGGAGCTTTTACTTCAAAAGGTGCAGTGCTTTCCAGTTTACTTCACAGTTTCAAACACTTTGTAGAGTTCCTAAACAAAGCTACATATTGAATCTGCAACTGGGATTTAAATTTTATGTTTGCTAACTTCTATGGTTTGAGGAACAATTAGCAAACTGTGAACCTGAAGATATAACTTATGATGACTTTATTGTTTGAGTTTAGTGTATAAATTTTTATTCATGAAAATACATGAAACAGTTGCTTTTTCCACCACTAGAGATATTCTGTACTACATTTCTACCATGTTGGGCACCTACTCAATCTTGCTATAGATTCTTAGCTAAAGTTTTTGCAATTATATTATTTGAACATTCTTCTTCAAACTTATTGTTTTATTGGTAGAGGACATTATTAGCTGGAAAATTGAATGAGAAGATTTTGAAGTTATGTATAGCAACAGGGAAAGAAGTCCTTTCTTTCATTGACTCTTTTAATATCCGACAACCTCTGATTCCTGTGCTTCCGACTAGTAAGTTATCTCTTCAATAAACCATGTTACTTGATCTTGACTGGTCCTTATAATCATCTCCTAATTCCTGCCAGGATGCTCTGAGTGATTCTGATGCTGTTCGACTTTGTGAGATTGTGAATCTATAAAAGCTGAAAACTAGCTTTTCCCAGCGAAATTGATTGTGATATTCGATTGTTGATTTGACCAGAATCCCGAAATAATGTCTGAGGTTACCATTAAAAATGATGAGGTAGACATTGTAATTGGTGCTATTCAGTCCGATCTTACAACATTCATGGAAGCATGGAGACCATTCTTTTCCCATTTCCACCTAATAATCGTCAAGGATCCCGACCTAAAAGAGGAACTTAAGATTCCCGGTGGATTCAACCTGCATGTCTATTCGAAGTCAGACATAGATAAAGTTGTCGGCTCATCAGCGGGTGGTATCTCTTTTTCTGGCTATGCTTGCCGCTACTTTGGCTATCTTGTATCGCGTAAAAAATATATTATCTCAGTTGATGATGACTGTGTCCCCGCCAAGAACAGCAATGGGGAGCTGATCGATCCCATATCCCAGCATATCATCAATCTCTCAACCCCGGCTACTCCTTTTTTCTTCAACACTCTCTATGATCCTTACTGTGAGGGGGCTGATTTCGTCCGGGGCTATCCTTTCAGCTTACGAAGTGGAGTAGAATGTGGTCTTTCGTGTGGGCTGTGGCTTAATCTGGCTGATTATGACGCACCCACACAGGCCCTAAAGCCGTCGTTGAAGAATACTAGGTATGTAGACGCGGTTCTTACAGTGCCAGCAAGGTCTATGCTGCCTGTGAGTGGAATCAACATCGCCTTCAATGCTGAGTTGGTCGGGCCCGCGCTGATGCCGGCATTTAGGCTGGCGAAGGAGGGCAATCTGAGGTGGGAAACGGTTGAGGATATATGGACCGGGATGTGTGTTAAGGTTATCTGCGACCACCTGAGGCTCGGCGTGAAGAGTGGGCTCCCGTATGTGTGGAGGCAGGAACGAGGCAACGCAATAGAGAGTTTGAAGAAGGAGTGGGAAGGTGTGAAGCTTATGGAGAATGTCGTCCCATTCTTCCAATCGTTAAGGCTATCTGAAACTTCTGCGACGGCGGAGGACTGCGTGGCTGAGATCGCAGCTGCCGTGGAGGAGCGCCTGGGGCCCGTGAATCCGAAATTTAGTGCTGCTGCCGCAACTATGGTGGAGTGGATGAAGCTGTGGAAACGCGTGCGGGCTCAGTAGATGCCGGCGTCACTTGCAAGATACGTAGAGCAATTTTTTCCTGGTTCACTTAGAGGTTTGTTTCTATGGATGACTCTGTTACTTGCTGTTTAACGAATTCAGTATAGAGGTGTTGGGATAATGATGTTACCTTCAAACTGTTGTGCTCTTCTTATGGTTGAAGTTTTTCAACGGTGGTTTAATTGTTTATGACTCTCTCTCCCTCTCTCTGTTGTGGGTGACGACGAGAAATATATTAACTGTTTATTAGTGTTATAAAAGTGTGTATTTGTGTGCGTGTGTTGATCTAGTGCTATAATGGTTAATGTCTGAAGCCAAAGGTCTCGGATTCGAGTTCTTCGTGATACGATTTTTAAATTTATGTATTAAATTAACCAAAAATGTGATTATTTGTTATATATTTATTTATTTTCTAAACATTCGTATTTAATTATACCTATGAACTCGTATTTGCTTTAATTTCTAAATATCAATTTCTTAATTAATATTAGTCCAATAAATTGATTTTTTAATAATTTTAATTTAGTAAATCGATAATATCTAAATCAAGTCTAATTAATTGTTTTTATGATAATTTTAATTTGTAAATAACTTTTGGCAAAAAAAATATATATAGTTAAGAAACGTTGTTGAAAAGAACTTGCAGATTAATATATTATTTCTACTGTCAATTTAATTTTTGACTTCGAAAAATATCTTGTGAATTAAACTTATCATAAAATCAATTTATCATATTTAATTAAAGTTTTATTAATTTATTAAACTAAAATTATCATTTATAAAGATAAAACTGTGTATATTTTACATTTTATATTAGAAATAATTTTTATTTAAATTTTTTCAAACTTGTAATTTAAATAATTTATGTTTATATAAATTCATAATTTTACACACGTTGCGTAGTTTTGTGCTTAAAATTGTCGTTGAGTTTGATTGGTAAAAATTCAAAATGTCATTAAAATTATAATTAGCTCCAAATTAGTTCTCTGCTAAATAACCATTTGGTTCAAAACTTAGCTTATATATTTTATGCTGCAGTTACCAAAATATTTGAACTAGCAATAGGAGACAGGAAAACTGATGATTAAAGTTGATCATCCATTCATCAGTAGGAATTAGGCCAATTTTTACAACCCAGACAAACCACTTTCAACTACACCATTCAGTTATCGCATCTACAACAACACTACTTCAAATACAGTATTTTACAATCAACAAAGCGTATCTCATCTGCAAAAGCACACCATCTCCATACAGTATTCTACAATCAACAAAGCATATCTCATCTGCAAAAGGACACTATCTCCATAGAGTATTTTACAATCAACAAAAACAAATCAGTGCTGCACATAATGGCCGATCCATTGTTAGCAACGAGCAGCTTCGACTTTTCAAGAATGTGTGGATTTCTATAAACCTTGGCTGTTGGCAACGAACAATGTCTGCAGAGACAAGGGTGTTTCATCAATAAAGATCCTCTATTCTAAAGAATACGACATCTTGCATTCTAATCCCATCAAGACACGACACATGTACGGTTGTCTCATTTTATACACGTGATATGTTCATCTTGCATTCTAATCCCATCAAGACACGACACATGTACGGTTGTCTCATTTTATACACGTGATATGTTCTTTGAACAAGATTTGAGTAGCAGATGAAACACTATTTGTAATAGAAGATCTCTTATGTATGGAAATGAGATAATTCACCTGAAGGTGTGTTCAGGCAGTCGAACAACTGAAGCAACGCCTAAAAGAAAATGAGCTGGGATGAGGACGAGGTTTCTCAGGTTTCGCCTCCAGACTCTCGCGTGGAAAATGCTTATAAAAAGCTTGCACTGCTCCTGTAACACCATCTTCGTGTTCCATCGCTCTTGCAAGTTCTTCAGCTCGCCTCTTTACCTGCAATGAACTGACACATAAGTAGTAGTAAAGAAAATGTGAGAAATTTCTTAAATGGATTTTTTATGAGATCGTTTGACATGAAACTTAACAACGGGACACAAGCAGAGAAGACCTCTTCTGTTGACAGAGAGGTGTAGGATTCAATCCCCCACCGTCCCCTTCCCCCAACTAAAAAAAAAAAAATTTGACCTAGAAGGCGTCCGTGTATTTCAAACCAATGATCTGTCAGTCGAAAGACCGTCACTCTACCAACTAGGCTAATAAATTATACTTTCCTAACCCACATACAAGATTCTAATCTAATCTGGTTGTTTCGGACAGAAACGCTTAGCGCTTATCTAAGCAATAGGGACCTTGCGTGCGAAAAACATTAGATACCTGAAATTAGATACTAAAAACAGATAACAATTCTTGATACCTCAGGATCTAGCATGAACCGGATGGCGGCAACCAATTTCTCCAAGGTAAATTGGTCGACAGGGATTGGTTCGGGACCGACTCCTCTGGCATTTACCTGCTCTCCCCAAAACGGTTGGTCTCCGAAGAATGGTATAATCGTTGTTGGGCACTACGAGGCAGTAAGGAAGCATATGAGAAAGAATTATCACCGAAATGCATAAAAGTCATAATGTAATAAAGAATGCGATTACTGCAGCTTTAAGCCCAGCAGCCGTTGTTCCAGCGCCTCCATGATGAACCTTCAACAAGCACAAAAAGCCACATTCAAATTGCTAAGAAACTCGATCCACTTGAATAATCGAACAATAAGCAACTTACTACGGCTGCACATTGAGTGAATAACCAATCGTGTGGGCAATTATCCAGTAAGTAGACAAAGTCTTTCATCTCTGCCACTGAGGGAAAAGAAAAATATCAGAGGATAATAAGAGTAAATAGAAGTGGGAACATCTAGGAACATAAAGAGAACATACAGTTTCCCAAGCCACCCCAGCCTCTGTTAATGATGCCACGCTGTTTGGTAATTTCAAGAGCTCGAACAATTATCTGAGTCATTTTTTCAGGCTCTTCCACAGGCTGACAGACATAATAAACAAATGAAGTTTTGAATCTACGAAGATTTTGTAATGATACTAAGAATTGATTGGAGAACTAAACAAAACAATAGGACTTTTAACATTCTTGAAGAATTTTAGTTCATATGTCTTCAGCACCATGACTGACCTAAGATCATTACTTTTCTATAAACCAAAAAGTCAACCACTGAAAATATAATGCACGAGATTATAGGTACTCATAATCTCTTAAATCTGCATGTTCATTGGTGATTAGAGAATTTGGAGTGTGTGTAGGACTGAAGTCCCTCTGGTTATCTATCTACTAGACCATTGAAATTTCAGACTGAAATCTCAGGTCACGGCTTCAGGATTAATTACACAGTTAGAAAGAAACGAGCATGATTTTTCAAATTTAGCAAAAAAAAAGGGGTGAAGTGGATAAACAACAAGAATGAAGAAACTACACTTGATGACTCAATCAGAGGCAAATACTTATTTCTTTCCCTTTAGATTGATCAAGGGCATTGCTTAAAGCTAGTATTATCCTTCCAGATTTCTTATCACATTTTAGATATCCCAAATTCCAATAGAAAAGGACTACTTTTAATTAGATTTTCATGAAAACAAAAGTTGACAAGACATTGTTTGATAATGCAAATAGCAAGTAACGACCAAGAAAACGATGAAACTGACATGGAGTATAGGCAGTCATCTTCCCTAGATCATGAAAAAGTAAAAATCCAATATAAATAATCAAAATAGGAAGAAAAACACCAGAATAGGTACTTACAAGACTTCCAAATCCGATATAGATAGGCTTTTTACCATCATTAAGCCAATTCTCAAGTGAATCTGGTGGTACATAATTTGAGGCAAGGTCCAGGAAACAAAAGCCCACCACGTCGATCTTTGGCCCCCAATCTGCAGTCTCAGAAAGATAAGCCAACAATTGATATGATGATTGAAGAATAGCCGAAGCTAATCACACCTTGTTCTTTACCTTTTGGTTTAGGAACAAGGTGGGGACTCCAAATATATGCGTAAGGAATGTCTGGAAGAGAACTGTGTGAATTGCTTAAATATGTAATGGGCCTTAATTTTAGTTCTTTCTTCCTGAACTCGTTTATCATGTCACGTATTCCCAGCCAGATTAAACCATCGACGATCTGATATGATAACTGCAAGAATAGTACCAATAATCCATCAGAATTTGGGCAAAATCAGTGTAAGTAAGTTTTATGATCTACTCACTTTATATGCAACTGGTTGCTTTACACGAGAAAGAGGATGTGGAAATTCACTCGTTGGTCTGCACGCAATCATGGGGCAAATGCAGTGGATAATAATATCAATATTGCTAGAATGAAGGAGGCTGATGATAGACAAATGCACGACACACTTACGTCCATGGCATAGTGAAAATTATGTGCAGCGGTACATCCAGTGCCTCGGAAACATGTGTATGTCCTGAGCATGAAGTTGTGCACATAATAAGACGATTATTCCTTGCAATATTAAATGAGATCATTGTGTTCAAAGCATCACTGACTGGGAAATTGCGGAATAACATAGATAGTAGCCAAGATGACTGTAAATTCTCAAAAGGGATTAGACTTATAATTAGTAATTACTCCTCCCAACCCCAAAAACAGTAAAGAAAAGAAAAATTCATCCCAAATAAAACTATTCTTCCCCTGTAGTTAGTGACTTAGTGTTAATATTTCTGCAATTATATCAAAAAAGGGGATGGTGTTCCATGTGGAGTGTTGAGATCAGATGCAGATTGGTAGGATAAGCTATTGTATCAACATGGAGCATTTACAAATGGTAACCTTTATTCAATCAAGAAATCGACTTTCTTATTCAATCGTTAAAAAAATAACCTAACAAGAAATTGGCCTTCTTATTCTATGTGGTACATCTACCGAGGTCTTCGGGAAATGAAATATTTTCAGACAAAAGCTAAAATTCAAGTTAACTAGCATGACCAGCTTATTTCGTATCCAAGGAAGAAATCTAACCCAGATGGATATGCGGATCTTACCATATGCAGGAGGATTGGCAATTATTGCATTTGCCTCAAATGGAATTCCGGTATCAGGATCAGGAGCCTTACATGCTCGAGGCAGGGAGAAAATAATATCTTTTATCTGGCTTCGTTGAATGTGTATTTCAGAAGGTCCCGATGGCAAGAAGCCTTTATTCTTGACCATGTCTGGAAAAAAGGGATATACATGGAATTTATCAGTTGATACGAAAACCATCCATCACAAACAACTTGGATATGAAATCAAGTTCAGAGCCAAGCCTCATATAGCTAGCAATAGGGACATCTCTGATTTCATTGAGAGGAGCTATTCTTAAATCTTGATTGCCTGACGTAAAAATGATGAGTTCTTGGATAAGTATTTGGTAAACCTAATATTGTTTGCATGTATACAATTTGGCAACAATTAATCGGATTTGCCTATCTTGTTTGCATATACTGCTAAGCCCAACTGGCATATAAAATCAAGCTACTTCCTTCTTTAACTCTTAACAAATGATGAAGCCAAAAACAATTATAAAATATGCAAAGCAGCACCTTATCTGAATTATGAGCTCAACCAAACAGATTTCGGCCAATAAAAATATCTTGAGATCCTATTATTTTTGTTCATACAAAAGTTCCACCTACATTTAGCATACTGTTCTAGAGAACTCAACTTTGACTAGAAGAAAAGGAGCAGTCTTAACCAACAGCGCCGAGAATTAAAAAAAATGAGACAGTGTGGAAGAAATAGGAGGCAAATGAATATATTTTTGTCAAGAACTCACAAGCAGCAAGGACTTTCGGGTCACCACCAAGAGGATAAAATTCCAATCCAGATGACAACACAAAATCCTTGAAATTTGAGTGAGTGGCAAGTCTAACCCTATGACCATCTACCTGCCAATAAAATCCAGCATCAATTGTTCAAAGGCAACTTCTACACAATTAAGACAACGGGTAAAAATAGATGCTATTAATAAAACATGGGAACATAGGGCATCGATGCCCAAACACAAGCTCAAATAAGCTGGGATGTGGTTCATCTCAAATGCAAAAACATCAATAAATAACATAAAAAGGAGACTCGGTCCTGATTCAGAATGCTGGAAGAAAGACTAATTGCATTTGATAAATAAACTAAAAGCTAGAACAATGGTAGAAGTAAGAATGAGCGACAGCGATAATGCGGCATCTGGAAAAGCATATTGAGAGGCATGTAATAACATAGAAATTTTCCAGCACCTGTAAACGTTTTCCAATGGCAACAAATGGTTGCACATCTCCCCTTGTTCCAACAATTAGCATTACAATTTGAAGCGGAGGCAACGATATTGCATCTTCAGTGTCTCCACTTTCTTTATCTTCAACTCCACAATATGTTCCTCCGGTACCAAAATCAAGAGGTTGATTGCTAACACTAATATCTCCAGGAACGTTGAGTTTTACAGTTCCATCATTTTGAACGGTGGCCACTCGATTCAACATTTTGAGCTGCCAAAAGTCCAGGGCCAATATATGATATTGATCTTATTTTTGTGCAATAAAATCTTTCTGAAATTTGATCATAGAAGTTGAAAACGAGACATCACAAAAATTTCATATTCTAATCAACCTTCTTTTTCAAGGGCACGTTTTTATCAAAGTACTTTTTTGCCAACACGATAGAGTGGTCCTGTTTCTTTTTCCCAACCCCATTAAGTTGAATGGATGTAGGATCCAAATGTTGTTCTGCCGACTTCTCCATGCATCCGGATTTCTGTCTGCAAAGATTCCTGTCAACCGATCCTAACCAATGCAGATCAGACATAACAGGAAATCGATGCACAAAAACTCTTTGAAACACAAAGCATGAAAAAATGGCAAGAAAACAAAATAGGATATTTTGCAGTGATTTATAAATCAATATGAAGGGATACAAGTAAACTTCAGAATTTAAAACAATACAGAGTAATACAGTTTCAAATGAATTCATGAATTTGCATAATTCATACACAGTAAAATAAAGTGTAAGCTCCAAATCCTAAAATGCAGCCTGTCCGTTGAATTTGATCCCATTGTCTAGTCCTTTACTATACCACACTATCTTGAGACAGTCTAGTCCTTTAACTCTACCCTCGTCTCACTTACCGTTCAAGGCCTAAAACCGGCCTACGGTGATAGCGATACAGTTAGCTACCTTCATATTTCTGGTATTGCAACTACTAATAGGATAGACGAAGTACAATAGCCCACAGGCCATGTGGACTCTTTTAGAAGGAGAAAGTCTTCTTAGAAGTTTTTCATGATGTTAGTATGTGGCATTAATAGCTTGCAAAGAATACCTAAATCACTAGCATCCCATAGGTTTCCAAATTCTCGAAATGTAAAAATTCATGGAACTTTTCTGAGTCATAGAAATTAGCAATAATTTGAGGTAGTAAGCTGAGTTATGGAGCCTGAAAGTACTGAACATTCAATGACGTGATCGGGGTCCAGCTTATTTTTGTTGTCCGGATTTTTGTTATTAAGGTGTTTTAGTCAGTGTCAGCATAATCCTAACATGGGCTGAATTAGGCTTCTTTTTTCCATTTCCATTATAAATAGACGCCTTATTCCCTGTGATTGTATACAACAAATAATAATGAAAAATTCACGTACCAATTCAAGTGTTTTTTCCTTGATTTCATAATTGCTTTGTGTTTTACTTTGTAACAGAGTGCAATCATCGTAAACGACTCAGTTTCAACTTTCAAAGTCTTAATTAGTGAGCCAACTCCTAAACAGCTACTTGATATCAAAGGATTGAATATTACTTCATCTTCCAAAAAACTCAAGAAATTCACAAAAAAAAAAGAGTAGCAGGGTTCATATGCTCAGCAGGCATTGTACCGTAAGCTTCGGCAACTTGTACATCCCAATACACAAACAAAATCCCTACACAAAATCTTAACTAAAATATTCTTCTCTGAAACAATGAGTACTACCTGAATAACTCAACCTTCGATGATCCCGCGAAATTTCATTGCTGCCCTCACTGTTCTTCAATCCATCAGCACCATTGCCGTCCCTACCATCTCCATTTTCTCTCTCTATCTCCACCTCGAAATCAACAGGAACCTCAGCCATTACAATTTACAACGGCCGGTGAAACCCAACTCCAAATTTTGATCACAAAAACTCAAATTTTGTGGAAAAAAAAGGCAACAGGTGCCGTCGCTTTTTTCCTTCATTCACTCGGAAAAGATGATGCCTTGGCCATTTTCATGCATGCAAATGAGAATAAAGTGAAAATGTGGGATGGGCCGGGTCCAGAAACTTGCTAGTTCCTTCTCCCCTTTTTTCCCAATAAATGTTTGATAATGCAAAAGGGCGTGCCAAAGTAAATTCGATTCTGATTCTTGTGTTGTTTCAGACGGTGGTTTTCCTTCTGGTTGTTTGGACACGGAGAAAAAGCGTCGTGGGTATAGTTCGAGAGACACGTTACCGATGTAGTCGGTGCCTTTTGGATTTAGGCCACCTGCTGTACCCGCCACTGCACACGTGTCGCGATTCCGAGTATCGAACCATTGTCGTAACAATTTTCTTGTCATTTGTAAAATTTGAGTGTGTCGAATTTGCAGCATGAGATCTTTATTGAGACATTTCAAATATCATATAAAAATTATACTCATTGGCTCATAAATATATCAATTTTAGGCTAATTTTGATTTTTTTACGAATTTTAAAAATTATCATAAAATACACAAATTTAATGATATTATTGGTCTTACCATGATTTAAAATTTAAGCCAAATTAAATCTAATTTGATATCTCAAAAATTTATCATAGACAAAACGATCATCGATATAAATGACATCGTAGAGAGAGAATATTGATTATTTTGATTCCAACTACGATCAGACGATGAAACAAATGAGAAAACTTGATGTTTGTAATGAGGGCTGACGCGATGAATCATAGAAATCAAAAAAATCTAATTTATTTTGATGAACTACGATATTTCACGGCATCTTTCTAAGATATCGTTTATATCACTCATCGTTTTGTTTATAGTAAATTTTAAAGATATCAAGTCAGATTTAATTTGACCTGAATTTGAAATCGTCGTAAAAACACTAAAATCATTAAATTTGTGTATTTTATGATAATTTTTAAAGTTCATAAAAAAATCAAAATTGATTCAAAATTAATATATTTATGCGCTAATAACTCATTATAAATTGGCCGAAAATATGTATTAGTTGATAATTAGTCCAACCACTAACAACCGACTCATGTGCCCGTGTTCACGGGCAAACGCTAAATTAATTTGTTATACTTTTTGTGGAGAAAATGATAATCCCATAAATTAATATTTTTTTTATAGATTTCATTCGAGATTCAAAAATTAAAATTAGGGCATTATGTGTTTGTTTATGTTTCATTCACAGGTCCACAGTTCTTTCTTTCGCTCTCTCTCTTCTCACTCTCTCGTTCCCCATTGCTCTCTCTTCTCGCTCTCTCGTTCGCCGCAGCTTTACGCCACCTCCGACAACGCTCCAGCCACCGGTCCGGCCTCCGCCTCAATCTTCACATCTTCAGGCAGCTAATCTCTTTGTATAAATCCAATTTCGCAAATGTTTTCCTCTTCGTCACGTGCCAAACATTGTCTTTCTGGTTCTCCTCGCCATATTCCCCCTTTCCCACCTTCAGCCTTAATTACCATTTACCAGTATGTTCTCATCCTGAACCTGCACTTTTATATCATCCTTCTTGTACCATGCCTTAGTAAATAAACCAAATAATTCAATGCTTTACTTTATTTTGGTATTCAACACAACTTTTCATGTTTGCTGTTTGTTAGACTACAAAACAAGGATTACGTCTACACAACGTGCAACTAACTTTTTTCCTTGTAAACATTATATAAATATCCTCCTAAAAAATATGACTCTTATGGACATTATTATATAAAGATCCTTCTAACTATTTAACGTTAACTTATCGTGATTTATTATCTCACATTATCATAATATACATAAATACTATATAAATATCCTCCTAAAATTTGTGATTTATTGTGGATACTATGTAAAAATCTCATAACTATTTAACTATTGATTTATCGTGATTTACTCTATCACATTATTATAATTAGGACTGACAATTTTCGATACGACACGAGAACACGACATGAACACGCACGAAATTAACAGGTTAGTGTTCCGCCTTATCGTGTTCGTGTCCTTATCGTGTCGACACGATAAGGACACGATAATTTCATGTCGTGTTCGTGTCGGATCCATGTCGTGTTCGTGTAACCCGATAATTTTCGTGTTACATTCGTGTTCGTGTCGGATTATAATTTGATAATATTTATATATATTTAATATTAATTTAATTATATTTTATATGTTTTTGTTTTTTTATTTATTTAATTTCTAATTTTGATTTAAATTTATTGTTTCGTGTCGTGTCGTGTCATGTCAACACGAAAAAAATCGTGTCATATTCGTGTCCGTATCGTGTTCGTGTCGTGTCCGTGTCAGTACATTTCGTGTCGTGTTCGTGTTCGTGTCGGAGATCCTTAATCGTGTGTTCGTGTTTGGCGCTCAGTCGCGTCGTTATCGTGTCGACACGATAACGAATTCGACACGCATCTAATCATCATTTCTAATTATAATGTAGGGGTGTACGATTTTTTGGATGGGAGCTTCTACGTTTAGAACAAGAATAGATAGACAATCATTTTAACAAATCAAATTCAATGACAATTGTTTTGTTTTGAACATTTTTTCTTATTTGATTTTTGAATCGAAATATGAGTAGAATCAATGGAAAGAGGGAGAGAATATTTTTTATTTTTTAAATTTGATTAATTTTAATTATTCATTACCGAATCGACTAATCATCGATTAACATATCAATGTTGATATTAATAATTGAACCTGTGATATTTCGGTTTCGATTAACCATAATTTTGTATTAATCAAAATTGAACCGTTAAACAAGCCTAACTACTAATATAAATATATCTCGACATTTTGAAAACAAATGACTAGAAAAGCTAAAACGCTTCCACAAAAATTGAAACACGACTTTACGTCGCAGCAGAATCTAAAACGAAAGGCGCATTCGGTTACAGAGATCTCCACACACACTCTCTCCCCCTCTCCCTCTTCCTCTATTCTCTCTCTTAATTCTTCCATGGTTGATCTCTGATTTGCTGTTACTGAAGTTATTTACGCAATCTCCAGTTCGTGAGGTAAACGAGGTAAAATCGGCGCTCTTCCCGATGATTTCGTTCAATTTTCTTCGTTCGAGCTCGAGATCTCAAATCGACTGCTTGATTTAGCGTTGCCAATTCTCCGCTACTAATACGGACCGATCCGGCGACAAATTTTTGTGTATTTTTGGCAGGGCATTAGTTGAACTGAGTTGAGTTGAAGAAATGGCGGGGGCCGCGGCGGGGGGATTCGTGACGCGAGCATTTGAGTCGATGCTCAAGGAGTGTGCTCTTAGGAAGTACACTGATCTGCAGTCCGCCATTCGGGCTTATATAGGTGCGTTCACGTGAAGAACTTAGATCTTTTGTGCAGTAGTTTGGAACTTGATGCTGTTTTTAAGTGTTCGTTGTTTAGTTTGTTCGTGTGCGGAGGACAACTTCCGATGATGGTCGGTTGACTGAATGTTGTTATGTTTGTTGCTTGAGCTTTCTTAATTATTGCAACATAGAATTTGTTTGGAGCTTGATTGCAATGTGAAGTTTTGAGATAAATTACTATTAAGTGACTTCACACGTGTGAAGCTCTTCAATATCTGTAATATCTTGATGTTTACTGATTAAATTATTTTAAAAAGAACCTGTAATCAAAAATTTGTTTGTAGTGTGATTTCCCATGGTTCTGCAGGAGGGTTACTAGGCTTATATATATCTATAAACAGGCAATGTCTGTTAAATACAAGCAACATTGAGCAATAAACTAATATGACCGGAGGAGGCTATATGAATGAGTTATCTGCGAGATTTCGGAGCTTGGGTCTAAATAACTGATGTTGTTTATAGATGCTTACCACCTTGTGAATATAGTCCATGAAGATATAATCAAACACAGTGTATGATGATGCTTACTTAACTTTCTAGAGCTGTTTTCATATCTTTAGACTTATGTGAAAGAAGATTAGTACTTTTCAACAGGTTGCAATGTTTGTTCTGTTGGACCTTCTAGTGCGAACCAAAACCTCTAAAGTAATTCCTGCATGGTCTTGTGGCTATCAGAGAAAACCTAAAAGACTAATACATAGTATTTGATTAGTGTAAAGAAGTTTGAATTATTTTGGGGGGATGATAATGTGGATGTATGTAAGAGACGGATTTGTTTGTTTGAAAATGTAGGATAAAAAGTTTTATCGGAGAATGATGGGATGGATTGGGCAATTTGAGAATTGGATGTTTTATCATGTGTGGGAGGAGAAAAAAGTTAGTTGCAGGATGAAGAAAAATGACCCTCCCCTTTCGGTGGGTTTCCTTTTGTTGAGTTGGTGGGTGCATTACAATCATCACCTTTCCATTTCTTTTTTCTTATCCAATTTTTTGCATTGTCTTTTTGGAGCTTTGCCTGTGTAATGTTATTTTGCTTTTTGGTGGGAAATTAATGATGGTATGCGCGTACAGAGAAGATATAATTATTGGTTTTCAGTGATGCTTTAATTAATATATATTTGTCTCCAGTTGACAGTATCGTTTAAAGCAACTAGCTGATGTCTTTACTCTTTTTAATGTGTTACTGTCTTGAGAGACTAAATTTATGGTTATTGTTCCATGTGCTTTAACTTTTCAGACAACGGGAAAGACTCTGAAGCTGAACCAGCAACTACTAGAAAAAGGTGTTTTAACTACTGTGAGAATAACTCTCTATATTCTCTTTTTTATGTGAAATTTCAACTTTTTCCAAATTATACAAATCATAAATATCAGCATAGAATAACCAAGTAATCAATTGCAATGTGGGAGCTGATTACAGAGAAAGAGAAATGAAAAGAATATGCTGCGTTAGAATGACTGAAACTTGCATTTAATAGAGAGCGAAATAACAGATTACTGAAACCAATGATGATGATGTCGTGACATATACACATACTCAACGTTATTGTTTTATTTTTATTTTTATTTTTTTCTTTCTCTAATGTGGGAAACAATTCAATATCATAAATCTCTCCTTGTACTGTGTTGTTTATACATTGTCCAAGTTATGAATTTATCAAGTTAATTTGGTCATGGATCTTAATGTTGCAAGTATTAACTTTGTTTTACTTCATCAAAAGTAAACCAATATGTCTGATGGATAAATTTCCTTTTCTCCAGTGCTGTTTCTTAATCAATTCTTACACATGGTTTAATATTTTTTGCAACAATCATTGGGTAGTTCTGAGCCTGATACTGGGGCTGAAGAAGCTGAGATGGAAATTGATCATTCGAATAGAACTCTATCTTCTGTTGAAGAGATAGAACCTGTTGGAAGAACTACAAGCAGTAGTGTATCTATCAGGATGGTCTTGGCAAATGCAGGACATACTTTATCTGGAGCTGAGGCTGAGCTTGTTCTGAATCCACTTAGGCTTGCTTTTGAAACCAAAAACACTAAAGTGGTGGAGCTTGCATTGGATTGCCTTCATGTAGGTTCTCATGTTCTGCATGGTTGTCGACTTATCTTAAGTCCCTTTAGAGTTTAGAGTACAAAATCGATATTTTTGCCACTGACTTGTGTTTCTTGTATTTTCTTTTCTACTTATACTATGAGCTTTTCTATGTTTGAGCTGTAGGAGCGTTTTTTGGCATTTTACGTCCAGTAAATGAAAAAGAAGAAAATATGATCCCATTTTCAATCCCATCTCCTTAATTATGAATGTCACGCTCTATTTATGACAAACAGCTAGTGAAAAAGAAGAAAATATGATCCCATTTTGAATCCCATCTCCTTAATTATGAATGTCATGCTCTATTTATGACAAGCAGCTAGAAATCCTGCTCAATGAATCATGTGCACTAACTAGTCTTTACTTTTCCTCTCATCTCAATATAGAAACTCATCGAATACAACCACCTAGAAGGTGATCCTGGTCTTGATGGTGGAAAAGATGCACAATTATTTACAGACATTTTCAACATGGTCTGCAGGACTGTAGATAATTCATCACCTGACAGGTATGCTTGTTGGCTGATTTAAACTGATATTTGGCATTTCCTGAGTATAACCTATGAGGAAATAAAATGCAGTACTACTCTTCATGTATTGAAAGTTCTTCTAACTGCTGTAGCATCAACAAAGTTGCGAGGTATGTCGATTTTCATCATTTTGCTTATTGTGTAGTTGTACCCATCATTGCATATTTTCGTCTGCTGATGTCATCTTCCTATAGTGTAATAGCAAGTTCTGGAAAATTAAGCACGAATTCTGTGGAATATTCTTTTCCTTTAATAATAAGAACAGTAATAAATAAGTGATTATCGTTGTTCTTGTTTCTTGCCAAAATCAAGGGATGTGGTAAACTGGTGATGTGTAATTGTTGGATATTGCGTCAGTATTCATAGTTTCAAAATGAATATTCTAGGCCAGATTCTGTTTTTTTAAAAGAGCTTCAGTGGATGCTGGTTTCTCCTTTTTGCTGTTGAGTTTCAGTCTATCCTCCTATATGACAGCTCTTCTTATCACTATCTTCGTTCTCCTTCCTTCCTACAATACTGAACTCTCTCAATCTTCTTATTGGGTGCTACCCAGCGAACTTCTGGACCTAAAACATCACAATCTTTTTTACCTGCCTCTGTATTGTCCAAATAGACCAATTCCTTACTCTTTCTGAATAGTCCCGCACGAGTGAGATGCATTGCCTTATGTTTATATTGAGCCCTTTTTTTCTTCATCTTCCTTGTGATGTTTTTGGATTTCTCAAAAGGGGACAACATCTTTACCTTATGAAAATTTCAAAGTCTACTATGTCAATGGGCTCTGCAACTTGAATTTCTTCTATACCACAACTGGTTTTAGTAAAGTGGATATTTGCCAGCACTTTTATAGATCACATGACATATTATCTGAATTTGGCATGTAAAAATTTCTATATGTTTGTCTTGTTGAACAATGTTCTCATGGCTTATCATATTAACGCCTCTCACATCTTTGAACCAAGGCCTTCATACACGGCCCTTTGATTTTGCATCTGTGATGGGGAACTTCTAGTCCCTTGTCCATTCCTCAATGCAAGGCCCATCTTTATCTCCCAGCGTTTGAGCTCTAGTGGAATGGTTCTTTTATATAGGCATACCTGATGTACTCTGATCTATTGTTAATTAAGAAGCAGTTACATTTCATCGTATTTAGTTGGATTTTGTTCTTTTGCAGTTCATGGTGAATTATTATTGGCAGTCATCAAAATATGCTATAATATCGCTCTTCATAGGTATGCTTTGAGATGGCGCCATTATCAATTCCATTTTTTAATGCATTATACAGAGATCATGACATTTTTTTTATGTAAAATCTTTAGCAAGAGTCCTATAAACCAAGCAACATCAAAAGCCATGCTAACCCAGATGCTCAGTATAATTTTTCGACGGATGGAAGCAGATGTGGTATGCAGCAAAATTTTCTCCTGCATCTTTTAGTTTTTTTTTCTTTTCCTCATGATGGGCGAGATGGATAGGAAGTATGTGTATATTGTAGATAATTACTTTTTGGTGATGTAGGTGTCTTCCAATAATGAGACTGCAGTAGCTAACTCTGAGGATGGGTCAAAAACTGTTGTTGAAGAAGTGTCATCCAGTGATCATAATGAGCCAACTATTACTTTGGGTGAAACACTATCCATGAAACAGATAAATAGTACACCTGCTGCTTCTGTTCAAGAAATGCAGAGTCTTGCAGATGGCACTGATATAAAGGTAGGTTGGTACTCATATTGCTGTTTGCCTGCCAATACAAATCTTGATTTCCTCTCACCTAAGTTTTTAAATGTTTCCTGTTTCCGATCTTCTATCGAATTCATATGCCTGATACTGTTTTTCAAATGTAGGGTTTAGAGGCTGTTCTCGAGAAGGCTGTGAATCTTGAAGACGGTGGAAAGGCCACGAGGTAGGGTGACATATCAGATTTTATATTGTATAGTTTGGAGACAAGTTGTATAATTGTCCAATTTGTTCTCTCTATGCACGCTCAACCTTGACTATTTATCTGCATCTTCTGAACATTAATTACAACATTTCAATTCTGCAACTTAAAACTGCTATTTTCTTAAGAGGGATGGTTCGAGAGAACATGAGTGTCGGACAGCGTGATGCTTTACTTCTTTTCCGTACACTTTGTAAGGTTTGTGTCTCTATCATCTTCATTATTTTGTAGTTCAGAGTTGTCTGTACCACCCGACTGATCGAATTATAAAAGGTGTTTGCAGATGGGTATGAGGGAGGATAATGATGAAGTTACTAGCAAAACACGCATCCTATCTTTGGAGCTTCTGCAGGTCAGTTCTGCTGATCTTTCTGTACATCGAAAGCTTGTTTTGGTGGTTTGAAGAAAGGGAAAGCTCTTCTTAGTTTCACTCCATCTCAATGGTTAAGGATTTCCAGCGATGCTAACGCTTAGAGAAAATATTCTAGAGTATAGGCTAACCCTTTGCCATTCTTGACTATCTACCACAGAAAGCAATGACTATTTACTTTACTATCTAAAAAAGAAAAATATAGTGCATTTAAGTGGTTAGAAGAGCCGTAACATTTTTTTATTTACTGGTAGATAGGCTAGTTCTTTTCTTGGGCTCTGTGTTTTTACAGAGCAAGGTTTGTGGTTGCTTTTCCACTTACTGGCATTGTCTTAGATGACAGCTATCGTTCAATTGATTTTTGTAACTGCACTTTCAAAGCTGGCTTTCAAGAATTTGCACTTGCCAAAATTAATCTTAAGCCTCCATCTGTATACCTATGGCCTATGGGTAACAGGGTAAAGGGTGGCAGCTCGCTGTAGTAACCAGAAATCCTTTGCCTTCTAATAGATGTTACATGTTTTAGGGAGTAATTCTGGTCCATTTTCATCTCTTTCTTGTCCTTCATGTACCCCATTTCAATCTCTTTGTCTCCACCAATCTAATATAATACTTATTCTAAATAATAGATAATTTGGAGATTATATTCCTAATTGTAGTGAAGTAGTAGACTGATGATTATGAATATGGTTTTCTTGCTTGGTAAATAACTACATTTAATGTAATTTGAGCAGCAGAATAGTTACCTTGAATTCAATGTGCCGATTGAGTTCAATACTTTGGTCGGAGTAGGAGGATGATCCTCAGATATTACTAAATTATTTGTGTTTTTCTTGTATGTATACTTCTTGATGCATAATGCACAGTGCATTTGTATTGGCGGGATCTTTTAAATAAAAGCAACATGGTTTTCTCTACTTTGGTAGTTTATGCAATGAAAAGCAGAATAAGGTGGTGTAGTGCAACTTATGATTTATCTGTGCTATTCACAATGAATCCAGGGATTATTAGAAGGCGTTAGTTACTCATTTTCAAGAAATTTTCAATTTATTGATTCGATCAGAGCTCACCTTTCATATGCATTGTTGCGGGCATCAGTGTCACAGTCTCCTCTAATATTTCAGGTATTATGGTTGTTTATTTCTGGAATAATTCTTTTGTGCTATGTTGAAATGTGTTTTGCAGTGCTAATAGGTTTGTCCCTGTCCACTGCAGTATGCGACAGGAATTTTTGCTGTTCTTTTGTTGCAGTTTAGAGAAAGTCTCAAGGTACGACTGGATTTCAAAATTCTGTTTCTTCTATTTGTAGGAAACGACACAGTTGTTTTTCGAATCAAAATATACAAAGAAAGGATTGCTTTTCACTTGAATTTATTCGAGCTGATGGCTTAATCATTACAGGCTGAAATTGGAGTTTTCTTTCCTGTGATTATTCTGCGATCTTTGGATGGTTCAGATCTTAATCAGAAATTTACTGTTCTTAGGTATGCTTTTCCCAATTTTCTGTCATGAGCTTAAATCAGGGAGCTTGCCATCTAGTTTTAGTTGGCATCCTTACCTAGATGATAATCAAACCTATACCCTGCTCATTTTGATTTTTGAAATTCTTATACAAATACTAACATTTTCCATCAATTCTAATTACTAGGATGTTGGAGAAAGTATGCAAGGATTTTCAGATGCTTGTCGACCTTTATGTGAATTATGATTGTGATCTTGAAGCACCAAATTTGTTTGAAAGAACAGTATGTTTATGACTTGGAAAATACTTTTTGTATTTTATGCCATGAACCTCATTCTACGATCTCTTCTTGTTTAGATTGCCACCTTATCCAAAATTGCTCAAGGTACTCAAAATGTCGATCCAAAGGCTACCACCACATCTCAGATAGGATCGATAAAAACATCTTCTCTACAGGTATGTTTTGGGCCTTGCGGATCATTTTGACACCTTGTGATATTATTTTGTGTGTGTTTGTTTGTTTATTTGTTATTTTTTAAATTGATAATCTTTGTCTTTACCATCATCTATTCAATTTGTGGATTGGTATTGTTGATATTTTTAGGGTCTCGTGAATGTTCTTAAATCATTGGTAATCTGGGAGAAGTCTCACAGAGAGTCGGACAAGCAGAATAAGGGTGAGGAGTCATTTAAGGAAGAAGTTTTATCTAGAGGATCTGATGAATCCAAAATTAGGGAAGATCCATCAAGCAACTTTGAGAAGGTGAAGGCTCATAAATCCACCATTGAAGCTGTGGTCTCTGAGGTGTGTTGATATGTGATTCTTTTGTTTCTGTAAGATGAGTTCAATTGTGGGAACAGTGATGTCTCTGAAACATATGTTTGAGCTCTTTACTAGGTGTTAACTGCGTGTCTTAAAATTCACAGTTCAATCGGCATCCAGGAAAGGGAATACAGTATTTAATATCCAGTGGATTGGTGGAAAAAACTCCAGCTGCAGTTGCTCAGTTTCTGCGAAATACTCCTAATTTGGACAAGGTGGATATAATATTATTCTTTTGGAATTTGTGGTTCTTTGTGTTTAAAGTTTGCAGAGAGGTATCTAACTGTTTCATATTTCCAGGCCATGCTTGGGGATTACTTAGGTCAGCATGAGGAGTTTCCACTTGCTGTTATGCATGCATATGTGGATTTCATGAACTTTGCCGGTTTGAAGTTTGATGTTGCAATTCGTGAGTTCCTTAGAGGGTTTCGACTTCCAGGGGAAGCTCAGAAAATTGACCGCATAATGGAAAAATTTGCAGAGCGGTAAGTACTTCTTGTTTCTCCATTTTTCTGCATTAGAAGCATAAACCATACATGTCCTCCCAAAGGAAAAGAAGTTCTTTAAACAAGAAAAAGAAGTGAAAAGATGATGCTGTCGCAAAAGAACTTGGATTTTCCTTGGTGCCCAGAATCCAGATATATTGAAACACTTATTTGGTGCTCTTTCATGAGGAAACCTTTGAAATTCTACATGCCTAGTTGATGAATATAGAGACAATTGTACAAAATATATGTAACATTAAGTCATCGTGTTGTGTCATTTATGTTGAAAGCACATCTTTTACTAATTTCACAGTTTTGATTCACTGCCAATATATTGCTTTTTAGATGTTTCATTAACAGCTTTAGGTCCTTTTCTCTACGACATATTGTTATGATTATTTGCTGCAGAGATGATACTTAGTGCTGCTAATGTACTAATCATATCCTGATTGAAATCACCAGAAATGCTCTAGAGATTAGAAATTAATAATTTTAATCACAGAAAAATATTACTACAATCCCAATACTGGTATCATAGATGCTACCTTGACCCAGAGATTTAAGATTTTAAACAAACCACAAATGTGCTGCATCTGCCAATACTGATCCATACAAATGCAAGTTGGTAGGAGCTACTAGCTAGTATTTCCATCTATTGACATTGCATTTTTCTTTGACAGCTACTGTGCAGACAATCCAGATCTATTCAAGAATGCAGACACAGCCTATGTCCTTGCTTATGCCGTTATAATGCTGAATACTGATGCTCATAACCCGATGGTGTGGCCAAAAATGTCCAAAACTGATTTTGTACGGATGAACGCCATGAATGATGCCGAGGAATCTGCTTCTCCAGAACTCTTGGAGGAGTTATATGATTCCATTGTTAAGGAGGAGATAAAAATGAAAGATGATTCTGATGGAGTTTTAAAAAACAGTAAGCAAAAGCTGGAAGCTGAAGACAGAGGTCTTATCAATATTCTCAACCTGGCTGTTCCCAAAATGAGCTCTTCAACTGGCTCCAAGCTTGAGAATGATGCAGTTTTAAAGCAAATTCAGGCTATAATAAAGGATCATGGAGGAAAGAGGGGCGTCTTTTACACTTCGCAAAGAATTGAACTTGTACGACTCATGGTTGAAGCTGTGGGATGGCCGTTACTTGCTACTTTTGCTGTTACCATGGGCGAAATAGATAACAAACCTAGGGTTAGCCTTTGCATGGAAGGATTTAAGGAAGGTATACATATTACACATGTTCTTGGAATGGACACCATGCGCTATGCCTTTTTGACATCTTTGATTAGGTAATTGTCAATTACAATTTATATCTCCTCTTGTAAATTGTGACTTGTACTTTTGATATTCTCTGCAGGGATCTTTTTGTCTTACGAATTCCTCATGCTTACTTTGTTTATATTGGAAATGGTACCATTTCTATAAGTCACCTTGATGGTTACTTTATGTGCAAAGAATCGCAACTTGGAGACCGCATCCTCATCCACTGGGAACAGATTTTGATAACAAATGACTATTATTTAATAATTTGAGGCTTTTCATGTCTGTTAAGAAAAGCTGCTGGAGTCTATAGTTTACTAAGAAATAAGACATCGTGGCTATAGATAAGCTGCTGAAGAATTTTGATTGACTATAAGAAACCTTGTAACCATCTGTGACATTTCTATACAATTCAATTTGACATAAAAAAGTTGGCTAAGCATGACCTGATGCTTTTGGAAACGACTTGCAGGTATAATTTCTTGCATGCACCAAGAGATATGCGCGGTAAAAACGTAGAAGCCCTTCGCACTCTACTTGCGTTATGTGATACTGAGATCTATGCCTTTCAAGACTCTTGGTTTGCCATTCTAGAATGCATTTCCCGACTTGAGTATACAGTATCATGGCCTGCTATGACTGCAACTATTATGCAAGGATCAAATCAGATCTCTAGGGATGCTATTATTCAATCTCTGAGAGAGCTCTCTGGAAAACCAACTGAGCAAGTATTTGTTAATAGTGTCAAATTGCCCAGTGAGACAGTAGTGGAATTTTTCACTGCCTTGTGTAGTGTATCTGCAGAAGAAATGAAACAGATCCCAGCTCGAGTTTTTAGCTTGCAAAAGGTTGTTGAAATAAGCTATTACAATATGGCTCGTATACGCATGGTAATTTCTCCACCTACTGAAGTTCCACTTACTTTTATCTTGTAGTTGCAACTTTGTTGGGTGACAGCTTTACTTTTTTTTTGGGGGGTTCTTATCCATAGTAGTTTACCTATCTATGAAACTTTCACTTATTCAGTCATATCTTCAGAATCTAGATGGTTTGTATCAACATGCTAATATTACTCTCGGCACAACATAATTTTGACCAATAGATTTGGCTAAGGGGATAGTATAAAAACCTGTTAGGAAATAAATTCAGAAGTGCAATTTTATTCTATGCAGTTGTAAACAGTCATCATTCATGTTTGTCAGCTCAACTAAATAATATACATTCTCATGCAAAGTACACTGATAGTGCAAACTATCTGACTTTCCATCCGTGCTACTTTCATCAGTGTTGGTTCATGGTTCATCCTGTTGCTCGCCATCTCATGACTGTACCAACATTTTTTTAATGTTGCGCTCATCAGCTCTAGACTGTACCCACATCTTATGATATATATCATAACGTTCCACAGTTACTGCAAAATTACAGTTTCTCACATTACTCTTGTTAATTGATATCTCTTACCTTTTGACATGGACACATACATGTGTGCATGACTTTTTGGACTTTATTAATACATATCAGCCAGACATTTATAATTTACTTTATGTATTCAGGTTTGGGCTAGAATATGGTCTGTCTTGTCCCATCATTTTATATTTGCTGGGAGCCACCCTGATGAAAAAGTTGCCATGTATGCCATTGATTCTCTAAGGCAACTTGCCATGAAATATTTGGAGCGTGCAGAACTTGCGAACTTCACTTTCCAGAATGATATTTTAAAGCCGTTTGTTGTTCTCATCCGGAGCAGTAGAAGTGATTCTATACGGAGGCTTATAGTTGATTGCATTGTTCAAGTATGTATGCTTATTTTCTTCCTGTCTTTTTTAGCTTTATGGCTGTTTGGTATCAACATTTTGTGTGGGGTAACAGATGATAAAATCTAAAGTGGGAAGCATAAAATCCGGCTGGAGGAGTGTTTTCATGATTTTCACTGCTGCTGCGGATGATGACTTGGAACCCATAGTTGAAAGTGCATTCGAGAATGTGGAGCAAGGTGGAGACCTGTATTTTGCATGTCTATATTTCTTTTGAAATTACAGTACCAGTTCTAAAAACTTTGTTAAAAAGTATCTGATTCCGAGTAATGGTGCAGTTGTACTGGAACACTTCGATCAGGTTGTTGGGGATTGCTTTATGGATTGTGTCAACTGCCTGATTGGGTTTGCCAATAATAAAACTTCCCATCGTATAAGTTTGAAGGCCATTGCTCTGCTCCGCATTTGTGAGGATCGCCTTGCAGAGGTAAACCATAAAATAATTTATTTTTATAGTTTATTAAGAATCCTTTTTTTTCTTTCCGGTAATTCGATCATCTCTGTTACTTCTTGCTCTAGTTTCATGACTCGTGGCAATTTTTTGGCTGTTTTGAAACTTTGGATATTACATAAGTAGACTGATATGGTATGGCTGCATTTACAAAGTTATACTGTGTTGGATGAGATTACGAGAATATGCTGGATTTGAATTTTTTTAATCGAGGCTGTCTTGATTTGTCGACTATCTTAGAGGTCCCTTTTTCTGCTCTCCATATGTCTGAAATAACTGATGTACGCTCAAAATCCTTCTGTCTAATGGAGATTACTGTGCATCTTATTGAATAAGTCAAGAGCAGAGATGTTCACATTTTCAACTCTTTATATTTTTATTTTTGTGATCTAATCATGACTGGAACATATCATTGCAGCCTCCTAGCATCTCCAGGTAGAGAAATTTCAAATGTTTTGGTACGACAAAAGAGGCAGAAAGGGGTAAATAAAAAGAAAAAGAAAAAGAAAAAGAAAAAGAAAAAAACTTAGAACTTGTTATGAGAATGAATATGTATATTCTATTGCTACTTGGTTTATTTATAAAACAAGTTATATAGTACTTTTTAAGGCCTCAATATATTTGTTAACTCTCTTTAGAACTGAGTCAGAGATCCTGTTGGTCTATGTCTGCATGACACAAAAAAAGCTATGTGCAGCCAGCTCTAGTTATCGACTTGTGGTACATATGAGAGCTCAAAACATTTAGTCTTCTAATATTTTATTGCTTATATCTTTTCTTGTACTAGGGCCTTATACCAGGTGGTGCTCTGAAACCTATTGACGTAACTGCGGATGAAACTTCTGATGTTACTGAGCATTACTGGTTCCCTATGCTGGCTGGTCTCTCTGATCTGACTTCGGATCCAAGAGCAGAGGTCAGAAATTGTGCACTAGAGGTTTTATTTGATTTGCTCAATGAAAGAGGCAGCAAATTCTCATCTTCATTTTGGGAGAATATATTCCATCGGGTCTTGTTTCCCATCTTTGATAATGTGAGGCATACTGGAAAAGAGAACTCTATGTCATCTGGGGATGAATGGATTCGTGAAAGCAGCGTTCATTCACTACAGTTGTTATGCAACCTTTTCAACACCTTCTACAAGGTACTATTTGTACAGTAAACAGCTGAAAGTATTGTTTCTATGTAATTATGTGTGCCTATCTTGTTTTTCTGTATGGACCCAATTTTTCCCGTTTATCTAACAAATTAATCTATATATTGTTTCTATGTCTGTTAGTGAATAACAAGTTACTCTCCGATGCTGATTTTAATAATGTGATAACATAATTACACACCTCTTAATCTGAAATGTGACCCATGCAATGAAGAATTGTTTTTAGAAAGTTTTTTGTATGTTACTATGATTGCATGCAGAATGTTCCCATTACGGACATACCCTGGAAAAGTGAGAAAGGTGTATGCAACTGCTTTGTTAGCTGTCCTCATACTTATAGCAAGGACTTGCTCTTTTCTACTATCTAATTGTGGACCGTGTGAATGTCTTTGCTTCTAATGTATTCTGCTGGTCAATTTAGTTGTGAAATAAGAGATCCTTTGAAAATGTTAGGGTGTTGGACGATTTAAGATTTGTTGTCATATGAGATGGGGAATGAAAAGTACATTTTATTAAAAAAAAAGAGCTCCTATATATACATGTGAATAATCCTAATCCTAATAGGATTCTAACCCCCTAATCCTAATAGGATTCTAATATCATCTACATATATAATATATATTTACATATATAACACTCCCCCTCAAGCTGGAGCATAGATGTTAATCATGCCCAGCTTGTTACAAAGATAATCAATCCTAACACCATTAAGCGACTTAGTAAATAAATCTCCTAACTGATCTTCACTCTTCATATATCCAGTAGAAATCAGCCCACTCTGAATCTTCTCTCGAACGAATTGACAATCAATCTCAATGTGTTTGGTTCGTTCATGGAAAACTGAGTTAGAAGCAATATGCGAGCAACCGATTGTCACACCATAACCGAAAGGTGCATTGAGACATGTAAGCCCACTTCACTTAGAAACTTATGAATAGACAAAATCTCACATGCGATTTAGCCATTGCTCTGTCTCGAGACTCGCACTCGATAGTGATACCACATTCTGCTTGCTTTTCCACGAAATTAAATTTCCACCAAAGAACACACAATATCCTGAGGTAGATCTTCGATCTTCCTTTGATCCTGCCCAATCTGCATCAGAAAATCCCTCAATTCTATCATGACCATAATCACCATACACGATCCCACGCCCTGGTGCTCCTTTCAAATAACATAGAATTTGCTCAACTGCTTTCCAATGATCTACAGTTGGAGATGACATATACTGACTCACCACACTGACCGAGAATGCAATGTCTGGACGTGTCACTCTCAAATAGTTCAGCTTCCCAACTAATCTGCGATATCTCTCTGGATCTTCAAAAGGAACACCATCTTTAGTAAGTCGTAGATTAGGAATCATCGGAGTGCTACAAGGTTTAGCACCATAGTTTCCAGTCTCTGAGAGCAAGTCGAGTACATACTTCCTCTGAGATAAGAAAATCCCTTTCTTACTTCTCAGAACTTCAATGCCAAGAAAATACTTAAGTTCTCCAAAATCTTTGGTATTAAATTGAGTTTGCAGAAAAGTTCGCAGAGATGCAATCCCTTTAGTGTCACTACCGGTAATCACGATGTCATCCACATATACAACCAATAGGATAAGGCCACTATCAGAATTCTTGTAGAAAACAGAATCATCAGATATAGATTGCTTCAAGCCAAATGCAGCGACTGCTCGAGCAAACGTACCAAACCATGCACGAGGGCTTTGCTTCAAACCATACAATGACTTACGAAGATAGCATACCTTACCAGACTCCCCCTGAGCAACAAAACCGGGCGGTTGCTCCATATAGATGGTGTCAGTTAGATCTCCGTGAAGGAAGACATTCTTCACATCTAGCTGATATAAAGGCTAATGATGACTGGCTGCCAAGGAAATCACAATCCGAATAGAAGCAAGCCTAGCAACAGGTGAGAATGTCTCAAAATAATCAACACCATAAGTTTGAGCATATCCTTTGCAACAAGACGGCCTTCAAACGATCAACGGAATCATCGAGATTCACCTTAATAGTAAACACCCATTTACACCCAATGGGCGTTTACCGGCGGAAGGTCAACCAATTACCAAGTGCCATTAGCCTTCAAGGCATTCATCTCCTCGATCATAGCACCCCGCCAACCGGGATGGGCCAAAGCTTCAAGCGATCTTAGGAATAGGAATAGAATCGAGGTGGAGACAAGAGCTTTAGATGAAGAGAAACGACTATATGACACAAAGCGAAATGGGATAAGTACAAGGCGTTTACCTTTGCGAAGAGCAATAGGAAGATCAATGCTCGGTGTAGGATCGACGACAAGCTATTGGATCATCGGGACCGAATCGGTGAAGTAGTAACCAAGGATTGATGAGTACGAGGCGGGGGCGGAGGCGAAGGATGGCGAGTATATTGTTGTATGATAGGAGGAGTAGGCATATCGGAGACAGAAGATCCGACGGATGAGGTAGTATAGATCAAGAAATCGAATCGAATCCCGAGGTAGAAGAGGAAGATGGAGTAAAGGGTGTATGTTCGAGAAAGCTACACAAGATATTTGTTGAGATCGGACAATAACACCGGCACCTTTTTGAACGAGAATATCCTAAGAAGATGCACTTCACGACTTGGGGTCAAGCTTAGTAACCGTGGTCGAACATCACGAACAAAACAAGTACTACCAAATATCTTGGGGCGATAGGATACAAAGATTTAGACGGAAGAGAACATGATAAGGAGACAATAGGAGAGAGCAGAGGACGGCATACGGTTAATAAGAAAACAAGCGATGAACCAAGATCCGCCCGAAGTGTTTAGGGACGTTCATGGCAAACAATAAGGCTCGTCATTTTCGAGGAGATCTTGATTTTTCGTTCAACAACTCCGTTTTGAGCCGGTGTGTCAACACAAAAGTTTGATGAAGAATACCATTAGTGACCATATAACGACAAAAGTTATCGATAGATACTCTAAGCATTATCAACGTAAGACTTGAATGACACATGAAATCGAGTCTTAATTTCGACAAAAGGCCGAAAATGGGTAAATAACTCGAGCGATTTTCATTAAATAAATCCATGTCAAACGAGAATGATCATCCACAAAAGTAACAAAATACCTATAACCGACTTTGGATGTAGCAGACGAGGACCCGGACATCGGAATGAACTAACTCAAAGGAGCATTAGCTCTTATTGACTCGAGGACTTAAACTAACACGATGGTGTTTAGCAAGCGACAGACTCACAATCTAAAGAAGACAACGAAAAGCTGCGGACACGATCGCTTTAACAAAGGAAGGATGGATGGCCCACGACTCGTCCATAGGAGTGACAACACGCACACGCTGCGAAGAAGGTGGTTGTGTATCCGAATATAGAGACCACCGATTCATGCCCTTTACCAATAATCGCCTCGTCGTAAGATCACGAAACAAGCAATAATCGGAAAAAATGAGGCACTACAATTGAATGGTGAGTAAGCTGGCGACGGATAACAAATTAAGCGAGTGAGGAAGACTAAGGCGAAGATAAGGATAAAGAAGGCGTGGTTTCGGTGCGATCCACAAACAATGGAGTGTGAACCATCAGCTAGAGTGACCGAAGGTGTGTTTTGATGTGACTCAAATGTGGAAAACAAAGCAGGATTAGTTGTCATATGATCTGTGGCACCTGAATCAATGACCCATGTGGTTGGCGAGGAAACCGCGCAGGTAGTAGGATTACATGAATCGGCAAGAGCAGTGGTAGGGCGAGATGGAGAGGTCCGTTCCTGATATTGCAAAAATTGTGCATACTACAGTAGCGAAATAGTGATGGAATCACTAGGATGATGAGAAGTATGGCCACTGTCAGCAACATGGGCAGACGGAGGATGCTTCTTGGGACGGATCTTTGAACAAAAGCGCTTGGTATGCCCGATCTCATGGCAGTAACGACATTCCACATTGTCGTACCAATGTCCTTGGCCAGAAGGACTCTTAGAATTACCATTCTTGTACACCGGCCTGCTTGGTGCATAGGAAGGGGCGCGACTAATAAAAGCATTATTATGCTGTGAAGATGAGACAACAGTCGAACGCTCGGTGCGAAGAAGTCTGCTAAAGGCTTCCTCAAAAGAAGAGATCTGAGTATCAGAAAGAACCTGAGACTTGGCAGTCTCAAAATCAGACGAAAGACCAGCCAAAAAACTCATAACTGCCATCTTTTCGCGTTGAGCCTGTTGTACTCCTACATTTGGACTGAACGGAAGTAGTGCATTCAATTCTGCATAAGTTCTCTTGAATGACATAAAATACTCTGTAAGACTTTGCTCACCTTTCTCTGGCATATAAAAGGCTTGGCACACATCAAACATGCGAGACACATTTCCTTTACCCGAATATAAAAACTCAAGATACGTCATGAGAGTTTTGATAGTGTTGCAGTGGGTGATCAAGCCAATAACTGTACTGTCTATCGAATTACGTATTTGTAAAAATAAACGAGCATCCTCGCGAAGCCAAGGTTTCTTCTTTGCTTCATCTGAGGGAGGATCGTCAGACAGATGATGATCCATCGAAACACTCAACAAATATAGCTCAATAGTTTAACGCCAATCCATATAATTCGTAGAACAAAGCTTATGATCCGTGATTTTCGACATCACGGATACAACATCAACCGATTTATTTTCAGACATATTAATAACTCAAAACACAGCAACCTCAACCAAACAAAGCCAGAAATCCAAAGCAAAGGCAAATCCAAATGCCGAGAATAGGCACAAAATACTAGAAACGAGGCGGAACGACGAGACGAGACGAACCGCGTTGGTTGGAGCAGAATCGGACGTCGGACGCGCCCTCACGCGCCGGAGAGGCTGCCGCGCGCGCGGAGTCCGGCGACAGGACCGGTGGCCGTGGGTTCACCGGAGGGTGGGGAAGCCGCCTGGGTGGGAGGTGTCGTCCGGTGAGCCTCCAATCTGAAATGGGTCGCGAAACCCTAGATTCAAAAAAATCTAAAATTCGAAAACCCCTGAAATTCGAAAACCCTAGGACCCTGAAATTCGAAACCCTAGAACCTAGTGCTCTGTAACCATTTTGTCATATGAGATGGGGAATGAAAAGTACATTTTATTCAAAGAAAAGAGCTCCTATATATACATGTGAATAATCCTAATCCTAATCCTAATAGGATTCTAACCCCCTAATCCTAATATGATTCTAATATCATCTACCATATATAATATATATTTACATATATAACAAGATTAAAGTAGCATCGTGGATCTCCAACAATAGTGAATTTTAGGGGGTTTCCTAAATGACAGAAAATCGACTTTTCTTTTTGGGATTGGTTGGCCACCTTGTCCCCTTTTTGTCCTACTCTGGTCAGTTTATGTTATTAATTATGAAGTTATTTTTATCTAAGAAAGTTTTGTGACAATTGGAATCTTGTATATGTAGGATGTCTGTTTTATGCTGCCTCCCCTGCTGAGCTTACTGTTGAATTGTGCGAAGAAATCAGATCAATCAGTAGTCTCAATGTCTTTGGGTGCATTAGTGCATCTTATTGAAGTTGGAGGTCATCAGTTCAGTGATCATGACTGGGATACTTTGTTAAAAAGTATAAGGTGCACATACATTTTATTTCCCTCTCTCTCTCTCTCTCTCACACACACACACACACATATGCCGGCACTACTCTTTTCACATACAAATGAATTACCAGCTTCATTCCTTCTATTGATTATGTTATTTTGGCCTCTCTTCATTGTTTTCGATCAGGGATGCTTCATACACTACTCAACCCCTTGAGCTTCTTAATAATTTGGGTTTTGAGAACACCAGGCATCATGATGTATTGATAAGAGACTTGGACAGCCCTTCACGAGTACCTGCTGGTAGTTATTTGTCTAACCATCATGATGCTGTCTATGAAAATGGGAGTAGAGTGGGAACAGATCAAGAAATTGTGCGATCGATGGATATGGAAGGATCTGAAGGTTTGCATCTTAAAATGTATATCATTTGTTTTTTTAGGCAACTATATGCCGATGGCATAGTACCTGTACCATAAGCTTAATGTTTGACATGGCTTTCTGTAGGCACACCATCACCATCTGGACGAACTAGACCTACTGATAATGGAGGCCTTCAAAGGAATCAAACTCTTGGGCAAAAGATCATGGGAAATATGATGGATAGCCTGTTTATGAGAAGTTTTACCTCAAAAATGAAGAACCATACACCCGATGTATCACAACCATCTTCTCCATCCAAGGTTGAAATTGCATCTTTAGTTTTGAATGCATATGCATTTTGCCCTCTCTATAGTAGTTGCAAACCATTTGATAACTAAATATTCTGGGAAATATATACTGTAGGGGATTGTAAGTGTATATTGCTTCTCTACTTTAATGATTGGAGATGGAATTACAGCTTATTATTACAAGAACATGGGGCATATTGGTTCTGTTTTGTATGTATAAGTCATGGGATAGATCTGTATGGTTAAAGCCACTTGATTAACAAACTCTATGAATGTAATGAAATATTGCTGGTCATGATTAGGATAAACTCTTTTACCAAGATTTTCGCACAAACTTATTTCTTACTTTGAAGATAAGCTATTTTGAGTTCTCAATTTATCAGTAGCCAGGTATATCATAAGTTATTGTTGGCTTTCCTTACCCATTTCCATTTCCTGCAAAGTTACTTAATACCCAATCTGTTGCTATTTGGTGTATTTTGTCATGAAATAATAGCTTCATTAAAAAGCACTAGTGATCCGCAAAGATATTTTGTTGCATTTACTGTCTTATAGCATTTCTGGATCTTATCAGCTTTCCAAATATATCAAAATTGCATCATCTCAATAATGAGTCCTTTTTACAAGTGGGCATTTTAAATGATAGAAATCTGGCTTTGATTTTCTTTTGCTTGATCTGTAGCTTCCTGATTCTATTATGGAGTCTGATTCCAGAGATGAAGAAGAAAGTCCTATCTTGGGAAAAATTAGGAGTAAATGCGTCACGCAATTGTTACTGTTAGGAGCAATCGATAGTATTCAGGTATTACAATCAGTTTCTTGAGCATTTTATTTTTGGAATCAAGTGCTTTCTGTTATATTTTCTCTGTTCGACTGATCTGATTTTAATTTCTAAATATGATGTTCCTATTCTCCATTCCTATAGATTCTTACATGGTATAATGTGCCTACTTCTGAATCAGTTGCAAACTTGCAAAATTGTTTAAACACATCATCAACTCTTTATCCGTATGAATGTTCTTCAAATTGTGTGGAGTTCATAAAACTAGCTAACTACCTTTGTACCTTATTGTTATTTCTATCGGCATGCAGAGGAAGATGGCATTAACTTGTTAATATGCTCTGAGAATATTGTTTATTTTACTTTCTCCGACATGTTAACCACGCAGAAAAAGTTCTGGAACAAGTTGAATATGCAACATAAGATCGCCATTATGGAGATTTTGTTCTCTATCCTGGATTTTGCTGCCTCTTACAATTCGTTTAGTAATCTCAGATTGCGAATGCACCAAATTCCTGCAGAAAGGTTGGTTGATAGTGCCTCAACTTAAAATATACATGCCATGCTTTGAGTTGATCAATTCCATTAATGTGTGGTTTTCCCTGAATAGACCGCCACTAAATCTTCTCCGTCAAGAGTTTGCTGGAACTTGTATCTATTTGGATATCCTACAAAAGACCACATCGACAGTTGATATGCAGAAAGAGGAAGCTATCAAAGAAGATAAAATTGAAGGAATTGCTGAAGGAAAGCTTGTATCGTTTTGTGAGCAGGTGCTGAGAGAGGCATCTGAATTTCAGTCTAGCATGGAAGAGACATCTAGCATGGATGTTCATCGAGTTCTAGAACTTCGATCTCCAATTATTATCAAGGTACGAGTTATGTCATGTATAAGAAGCAAAGAAATGTGCATGTCATCGTCATGGCTTCTTGCATTTAATTCTTGAGGAAGCTGGTCAAGAATTTGGTGCCTACATCTCGAAATTGAGTTTTTGTTATTATCATGCATTCAAAATGTTTATACCATATACCCAATCCTAATTAAAGGATAGCTCCCCAAACCTGGTTTCAATATGATTCCCATTCCTCAAATTTTTTGTCATGAAGATGCGATGAAAGCTGTGGCTTTTTTCATTTGAGGATTGTATCCATATCACCCTGCAACTTGATTGGTTTCTGAACTGCAACATACTGAGCTTGATTAATCATATTGCAGGTACTGAAAGGCATGTGTGAAATGAATGCCCATGTTTTCAGAAGTTGCCTGAGGGACTTCTATCCTTTGATTACGAAACTCGTCTGCTGTGACCAGGTAAACTCCGAGCCTTAAATGAGTTTTGCTAGTTCTGTGTGTGTGTGTGTGTGTGTGTGTGTGTGTGTGTGTGAGAGAGAGAGAGAGAGAGAGAGAGATTTTCAGTGTCGAGCGCCCAACAATGTCTGCCAAGCTAAAGAGACATCCCTTTTTCAGATGGAAGTTCGTGGTGCCATCACCGATCTTTTCAGGATGCAATTGACAACTCTGCTCCCAGCCAGCTGAAAGAGCGATATTCAATGTGAGTCCCTGACAGTTTTATGCTATTATCCTGTTTCTAGCATTCTTGCAACGAATCCCCTTATCAGATGTAAGTTTGTGGTGCTTTACTGCTCCCACCAAAGTATGCTGTTGGGTCACTGTTACATAGGATTTCCCATTGTAGATAAGGTCGGAGAGTTCTCTCTTTGATGGATTTTACTTTGCGGCTTGCTTCCATATTACGGCTTTTTATTGGTTCTGCAACTATATATATGTAGGAAGAAATGGAGCAAGATGCTTATTATGATTTCAATTTTTTGAATGTTTTTAGCAATTTTGACTCTTTTGTAGAAATTTGTAGAATGATGAAAATAGCACCCAACTCTACACAATTGGAGGCTGATTTCTCTTACAAAGATTTATCTTGGTGTTTGCTGTAATGATTTACAAAAACGTTTATAGGATATACACGGATTGGTTTGTGATTTGAATACTTCTCTCTCTATCTCTCTCTCTCTCTCTCTCTCTCTCACACACACACACACACACATATCTAAAAACGTTTATAGGAGATACACAGATTGGCTTGTGATTTGAATACCTCTCTCTCTCTCACACACACACACACATATATGCTAAAAACGTTTATAGGAGATACACAGATTGGCTTGTGATTTGAATACTCTCTCTCTCTCTCTCTCTCTCTCTCACACACACACACACACACACACACACACACATGCTAAAAACGTTTATAGCAGACACAGATTGGCTTGTGATTTGAATACCTCTCTCTCTCTCTCTCTCTCTCTCTCTCACACACACACACACACACACACACACATGCTAAAAACGTTTATAGGAGATCCACAGATTGGCTTGTGATGTGAATTCCTGTGTGTGTGTGTGTGTGATACACAGATTGGCTTGTGATGTGAATTCTTCTCTCAGGGATTTGACATGAATTTTTATCCGCTTATTACCAATATGATTTTTGCAGTTTCTTGTCTTTTGGCAGGTGTGCAGTTTTTTTTTAACCATTGGGATTGAATTCCACTAATGTCTCACAGGTCGAGTTACTCAGCATGCGACTGAAAATAAAATAAAAGAATACATGTTTTTTAAATGCGTCATAGGCTTAATTTCTGTCAGAAATTGAGTTAGTTTTCTAAATTCCATGTTACAAGGAAAATATCTTGAAAACGTAAATCATTTTAGGGTGATTCTGAATATAGCTTCTAATTTTCTCATTATAGCAAAGATATAATTATGCAAGGTGGAATTAAGCTCACTCTCCTTCATAATCCAATTAACTCGTATTCAATGAAGAGAACATATTCAACGACTTAAGTCATCATAATATAATTACATTTATCAAAAGGGGTATATGACAAAATAGTAAAATAAAAATATGATTATATTTGAGACCCAAATATCCAGAGGTTTCCTTGTATGATTCGGACCGCAGACCAACTGCTATAGCAATTAATGTATTTAATAAACCTCAAATCTAGGAACTTTAACTGTCCTAGCTAAGTGGACTTAGGAAGAGTACCCAATACTCTTTTTTAAGTGTCGTTTGACGTAAGTGACATATATCTTCAAATAGTATAAATCAAGGAATTAGATAAATTATATTTAACTTTATTAATTATCATGATAAATGTATTCATATAATAAATTATGAAATTCTAAAGTGATAAGTAAGGGTAAATAGGAAATATATCATATTTTCACTTTAAAATTACGAATTATGATATTTATTTAAAAACAAGAAAAATGCTAATGAAACACTTAAAAAAGAACGGAGAGAGTATATATTTAGGGTTTGTTTTGAACTTTTTATTTATACAAGTTTTGTTCCCGTGATAATTGTTACTTAATTTAAATTTTAAAATATATTGTAAGTAATTTATATTTTCTGAAGTCAGAGGCCTTCTTCAACAATATAATTTTAAAATAAAATTATAAAATTCATAAATTTCTCAATATTATATTGATTGGAATAATGATGAATTCATTTTCATAGTTAGAGATCTGTCAAACCAATGACCAAGGTCTTGACACCATATTTTTCATCTAATGACCATTATTAATTAGTTAAAGTTTTCACCAATATTTCAAAATTATTTTTTGCTTGAGGTTTCTACTAATCTAGAAAGAGCCTGTGTAACTTTTAATTTTGCTTCTCAATTCTTTGATCCAACTCACCTCTTAGTGATATTGTAATATCTTTGACTTTAGTTCAATTACTAGAGTCCACTATCAGCTGTAATCATATGTTTAGTCTCGTAATTATAAATAGTACTGTTATTTTAGTTTCATGATTAGGGACGTTGAAACATGAACTTGAAATTTTAAAATTGCTTAGTAGCAAAAAGTAAAATACAAGAAATTCAAACTCAGTTTCTTATAAGGGTGCCCACAACTGCATTCTTTTCCAACTTGGAAATTTGATTTTCGCATCCCACAATGCATTGTTGAAAAATTGAAAGGTGAAACCAGCTTCCAACTGCAAAACCTAGCTTTCACTGCCTTTTCGGTTCCATGCGCGCATCAGCTGCGGCGCGTGCACTACCGTTGGTTGGTGCATACGTGATACACACGTGGCTAACGTGCTAATGCATTTAATTTTTAATTATTATTATTTTTTATAGATTTTAATTTCGATTTTTTATAGTTTTATTTTTATTTTATTTTTTGCAAAACAAGTTCTAATTTTATTTTTCTTTCAATTTTAAATCATTCATCATAACATTTCCTCATTATTCAAACATTTTCCCGAATAGTCAAACATTTTCTCAATTATCTAGACATTTTCCTAATACTCTAACATTTTCTCATTATTCAAATCTTACCCTAGTCTAACATTTTCTCCATTATCCATCTTCCCCTAATACTCCCCTAATATTCTAACCTTTCACCCTAATAGTCTAACCTTTTCTCCATTTCCATTTAATACTCAATTAATGTAATTTCTATTTCAATAATGTAATTTCAATCAAATTCAAGTAATGTAATTTTAATTTTAGTTATCAAATGTTATTTTTTAATAATTAATTAAAATAATTAATTTATTTTATTAAGTTGTTCAATTTATAAACAAAAATACATAGCTAATCACATATAGATATATAAAGTAATATGTATTTTAGTGGGATCCAACTGAAAGTTGAAAATTGAGTTTATTGTAGTAGAAAAAAATATAATAAAATTGATGGATTTTAAAAAGCTGATATATCATTGTAGGATCCATATGAAAGTCGGGAAGTTGGGTATAGGGTTGTGGGCACCGTAAGCATTTTATTCGATGAATAAAATATTTGCCAAGTTGTGATATTAGTCAAAATCGGTTGAAGTGGACACAACATGGTTGCCACGTAGATTTGATAGTGGTTAACAAAAGACTAAACTAATTCACTTATCAAAGTTCTAAAGCTATTATGCAGTCCCTAAATTACGTGATTTTAAACTCCATCTCAATAATTATGAAACTAAACTTGAATTTTGCCCTTTGAAACTATAGCATATAACATAATTATGAAATACATTTCTAAGAAATTTGAGATTTTCTTCTAGTCCATGTCGAACAATATTCTAATACAATTTACACGAAAAATTATGAAATCTTCGCAAGAATTCGAGGAGTAACAATATTATTAAACTTTTTAATAAAAGTTAGGAAGAAAAATTCCAGAAATTAGAAGACCTAAGTTGTAGGTTAATTTCCGGCCAATTTTAGTGAAATAACACTTACGAAAAGAAATAAATTGCGTACTTTCAAAGTTATTACTATTTTCGTCAACTGCATGCAAATTAAAGTATATAAAAACTCTACTTGTAATCATTACAATTTACGAGACCAGATTTACACATTTTGTTAATGCAACTAACACAAACCTACACGTACATGTTTATATATTTTAGATATATACTCCTTCCTCCGATATTGTTGATTCCTTTAAGTTTCACGTAGATTAAAAAAATTATGTTTGGTGTAAAGTAATATATAACAGGAAATTCGATGTACTTTTTAAGGTAAAATTATTTTCTTTTTTAGAACGGGTCAACAATAGCGGGATAACTCAAAAAGAAAACGAGCCAACAATAATGGGACGGAGGGAGTCTAATATAAATAACTTAACCCTTATAAGTTTGATTGATTTGAAATTTGAAGATCAAGAAACCATAAATGAAATTTTGACTATTTTAATGTCCATATTGTGTATGTAAGATATCTATATCAAATTTTGATAGGCTACACGTATACTATTTGCGAGCATTTTTGACTTGTAGTCCATCTTCAACAATTTTCTTTTCTTTTTTTTCATTTTTCTTATACCTTTCATCTTCCCATTTCCTTCGTAATTCTCGTTTCTGAACATTCTTTTCCATTCTCCTTCTTTGTTGTTATTATTATTATTATTATTATTATTATTATTATTATTATTATTATTATTATTATTATTATTATTATTATTATTATTATTATTCATTGTTTCTAAAAGTTATTGGCAATCTTTTCTTGTTTCGAGATAATAATTTCCTTCTCACAAAGTTGACTCATTATATTCATCGTCACAATTTCTGACGATAAGAAAAACAATTAATTAGATTAAAAAAATAGAATGCTAAATGAGGAATATGCGTCTACACTGGTCACGTTATATACTCTCAAATAATATATTCTCTCCCTCCACCAAAAACTTACGTTGCTTTTGATTGTACAGTTTAATAAATTATAGTGAGTGGAGAATTATAATTATAAAAGATGTCTAAAAGAAAAATGTAAACTTTTGATAAGGGACAAAAAGATTTTGAATTTGATAGACATAAGAAATACAACATATCAATTATATATAAATATATATATATTCTCTAAAGAGCACAAGCTAGAAACCCTAAAATTTGATGGCTAAGCATCAAACTTGACTACCATAAATAGCCAAATAGGGATAAGGCAGATGACCCAAAAGCCAGTTCAGATACACAAAACAAAGGGAAATTCCCACAAACATTAACTCCCACCCACCCCTCCAATATTATTACAACATGAAAAATTGCAAAAAAAAAATAAATAAATAAATAAAAGGAAAGGTCATGTCACGACAGTAGACAACTCGCTCTCAAATCTCTGCACTCTGAAATCTGTAAGATAGTCATAGTGATTATACTTATACCTTCTTCTTCACCCCCTCCCCTCTCTGCATTACAATAATTCAATTTTCACTACCTTCCTTCCTCCCTTTTCAGGGTGATACATACAACTATACATACACACACTACACTACACTGTGAGTGAGTGAGTGACTGAGATTTTATTCTGCTATAAGTTTCACTCTCTCAGCAAAATTTTATTTCACTTTTCTGCTTTTCTCCCCCATTCCCATAGCCTCTGGCGTTGGGGGAATTTCCTCCGCCTTCACCTCTCTCTCTCTCTCTCTCTCTCTCTCGCTATATATATAAATTTGTGTGTGTTTGTGTCTCTCTCTCTCTTCATGAGTTACGGGTTCTTCCTTCTCTTCCGCAGCACCATCTTTATATGCACTTCACATTTCAAGATTGCACCTCAAAGAAACGCCTTTTTTGCATGATTCTCGAAACCCCATTTAATTATTATCATCATCTTCATCATCATTTCATTACCCACACACAAAGCTTATCAACTACTGCTAAAATCTCTCAGCAGCTCTCTCTCTCTCTCTCTAGAATTTGAGGGATAAATTAAAGCAAGATCTGAGCCTGATTTTGATCTGTTTTGTCAAAGTGCACAGCAGCCAAAGAGGGGAAAAAAGAGAGAAGGAAAAGTGATATTTGACCGCAGAAATCGAGGCACGTTAGATTTGTCAAGGGTTGAAGAAGGAGAAGAAAGAAAAAGAGAGTTTTTAACAACTTTTATTCTGCCTAGGTATATCCTCTCTCCTTTTCTTGCTGCGTTTTCACACACCACACGCACTACATATTTATATGCATACAACATATACGTATACATACATATATATAGATATTTTGTGTCTCTGTGTGTGTGTGTGTGTGGGTGACAAGCATAAGACAATCCCAGTAGAGGAAACAACTGGCTTTCTCAAAATTCTCATTTTCACAGGTAATTGAAGGCACCTCTCTCTCTCTCTCTCTTTGTATGTGTGTGAATATTTTGGCTATTACTCACTCACTCACATGTGAGAATTGGATGAATTCTAAGCAAGATCTGTTTGCAAAAGACTAACATTGATATCAGTGGCATAACATAATAATATACATATCAGAAAACCAAGAAATAAAAAAAGAAAGAAAAAACCTCACTTTCACCAGATCCAATTCCAAAATCTTCACTTCTTTTTCCAATTTTCCCATATTTATACAAAAGAACCCTAAAAATACTATCTTTCTCTCTCTCTCTCAAGAAATAGAATGAAAATCTCGAGTAGGGTTCTTGGGTGGATTTAGAGTGAAACCCATCATACAAAATGAAATCTTTTACACTATCAAATATGTATGAGATTTCAGCGATCTACATTTCCAAAAAAATTGCTGTATTTATCATCAGTATCATTTATATTTTTGTCACAAATCACCAGCCGTGAACAGGAGGAAATATACTAGAACACATAATTACTTCTCTCTCTCTTCTCTCTCTCTCTCTCTATATATGTATTAATTTGATTAGATTGAATAATAGGAATAAAAATAATTGACAGATCCTACGAGGTGTAGAAAATATAGGGCAGGTCTATCGAAATCCAATTTCCAGATATAGTCTCATTCTTTATTTTATTTTTAAATTCTTTGTTATATTCCATGTTTGATTTCAATCAACTTCATTGATTTTTCTCTATTAAAAGCTCTCAATGATTTGGTGGTCAAGCTAATTTTATGTCTTAAATTAAAAGCTGTCTGCTTCAATCATGGTCTGGAACACATACTGGATTTACATTTCATTCTCTTTTTTCTTCTTTTTCAAATTCATGAATTTTAGGACTAGGTTTTCTAGAATTCATGTTGGGACCTCATTTTTGTTATTTTCTTGTCTTTAATCAATTAAAACACCCAATTTCCCCCTTCCATATATCATAGATCTTCATTCCATACATGAATTCTAGGACCTTTTAATAAATTAAAAAAAAAAACAATAATTCATTTTGGGACTTCATCTCTTAAAAATTTAGTCTAATGAATTGAAGCACCCAATATTTTTTTCCATCCATTATCATAGATCTTCATTACATTCTTAAAACTCCCAATTTCCCCTTAATTTCTTGAGTTCGTGTTAATTTTCCAAAAATAGACCAATTTCACCACTAGGTTTAATCTCTTCAAGAATTCATATTAGTATTTCCTAATTTTTTGAATCTCTTCTCTTATATTATTTTTTTCTCAAACAGACCACAAAAAACAAAACCGACGACCACGAGCGCGATGGCCTCCTCCTCGACGACCTCGCCGTGCGCGGCATGCAAGTTCCTCCGGCGCAAGTGCCTGCCGGAGTGCGTGTTCGCCCCCTACTTCCCGCCGGACCAGCCGCAGAAATTCGCAAACGTGCACAAAGTGTTCGGCGCCAGCAACGTGACGAAACTCCTGAACGAGCTGCAGCCGCACCAGCGCGAGGACGCCGTCAACTCCCTGGCCTACGAGGCCGACATGCGGCTGCGCGACCCCGTCTACGGCTGCGTCGGCGTCATCTCCCTCCTCCAGCACCAGCTCCGCCAGCTCCAGATGGATCTCAGCTGCGCCAAATCCGAGCTCTCCAAGTACCAGAACCTCGGCCTCCTCCACCACCACCAGGGGATCAATCTCCTAGGCGGCGCCCCCGCCGCCCGCGACCACCACCACTTCCACCACCAGCTCTTTCCGGTCACCAACCAGCAGATGATCAGCGGCTACGACGCCAGCAGCCTACTCGCCATGAATATGTCGGCCAGCATAGGGCAGCTCAGCGGCTTCCAGCAGTCGAGGGCAGCGGGGACGGCGGTGGACGGCCGCCGCACGCCGGTGGAACCTTCTTAATTAGGGTTTGTTTTTGTTGGATACCCTTTTTTTCTTTTTTTTCTTTTTCTTTAAGTGGGATTTGATGAGAGGGATATTAGTTATATTATTATTAATATAGAGGTAAAGAAAACAACATGACTTGTTTCAACTAATTAGTAATTGCTGTTGTTTTTTTGTGTATTTTCTGAACTTTATTATAATTCTATATTTGTTTTGTTATATATTTTTTTTAATTGGTTTATATATTGATTTTATTTTCTCAAGTCTCCTGAACTTTTATAAAATATTGCATTTATTAAACATAGTATATATATATAAGAAAATAATAATGCACGTACCAAAATTTTCAAAATATTAAATTGAAACTGACATGTCGAATGGGTAATAATTCATAGTATATTTTTTTGTTTGAGTAAAAAATGATTGGGAAAATTCGAGGCAATAAAATCTATATCAAATACCAAAAAGAAGAAACTAATTGAGTGTATTGATCGATTAAATATATATATAAGAGTCTGTGCAATATAATATGAGACAAATATATATCTTTCACCATAATATGAAAATGTTTCACGCAATTACTAATAAATAAGAATTGTAAGAATGTTATAAATATACAATATATGTATGCAAAATATATAAATATAAGATAGAGCGTGGTTCGGATGAGAACCATTTTAAAATGAGAATGTGAGAATCAAATACATTCATTACGAAAATTGATTAATTTTTCGGGAAAGTTACTGAATTCACAATATTTGAAATTTTCATTCGGGTTTGAATCTCATTTTTTAGATTCAGTAATTTTCTCGATAAACTCATCAATTTTCCCAATAGATAACATCATTTGTTGGTTCTCATATTTTCACAATAAAAATAAATTTTACGTTAATCCTCCCATGTATGATATTTCTACAATGCATATATATAGAAAATTATTGAGAGATGGGTCGGGATGAAATTGCCAATCGAAAAAAGATTAAATAATACTGATAATATAAAGTATTATTTATATTATTATACTGTTTATATTTCCTTTTCAAAATATATTAAAATATAAAGTATTATTCGTTTCAAGTCTTATCAGATTGAGTAGTCTAATTCCAGTACTTTAAACATGAATACCAGAAATTAATTATGAATAACTCATTTATTATTGTTCATAACTCGGAATTTTTGTCTTGAAACTGTTAGGAAATAAATGGCATCGTTGAGAAACCCAATTCTCATTATGAGACCCTAACAACTAGACATGACTACAAAATTTAATGCTCTTCAACGATCAAAAATTACTTGATTATCTTTTTTTTCAGTCATTAGTTTCAAGTGTAGTCAACAAAAGAAAAAATTAGTAAAATAAAATAAAAATAAAAATAAAAAATAAAAAAGATTGAAGAAGAATGCATGGACAATGATGACGTAGCCGTGCAATGATAGCCTCAGCTTTAAATGCGTTTGACAGTGGGACTCTCTCCTATGCATGTACATCAGGTACTGCTCAGGCTTCATTTTTGTATTTGTATCTATCCTCCTCTCTCTGCCTCCTACTGTGTGTTGTGCGTTTTTCATATATATATATATATCATGTTACATTAATTTATTTCTACCCATTATGTTCATGACATTCTTTGAGATAATGTTGAGGCAGGTGGCTAAAAAGGTTGTAAAATGAGTCTATCTACTGATCTACAGTAGAAAAGTCGGATATGTGTTCCAAAAAAAAATCGTTTAATGGGTTGTGAAACTCGCGATTTAATTGGATGTACCTATAAAATTATACTCCCTCCGACCATCATATGTGATCTTAGTTTTTAGCGGTATGGGTTTTAACAAATACAATGAGTATAAAATAAGTGAAGAATGTAACCTGTACAATAACATATGTAATGTGAATGAAAAATATGGATCATAAATGATTTTTTTATAAATAAGTGAATTGAGTTTGGGTAAAAGTATTGATTTTTGGATGAGATTCATGACTATAAAAGAAAAGTGAACGAATATTATGAAAATACCGAAATGACATTAAATGAACAAATATCAAGGACGAGGAGAGTATATGATTTTGGACATGATTAGATGAGGGGGAAAAACAGGAGGCAACTTTTGTAAATACTACTATTTCGAATCAAAATTATTAGTATAGGAAGTTCATAATAATTAAGGTTGGAAGAAAAAATTATTAGTATAGGAAGTTCATAATAATTAAGGTTGGAAGAAAAATGCAAATATAGTCATAGAGGATGTAGGAGCCATCTTGATTTTGGTCCTTTTCCCATACAAACTTTATGTGTGTTTCTGTATATTATCCTTCAATTTTTTTTCTTGGTTCTTATTTTTTCTAATTTTATACTTCCTTCGTCCCGATATTGTTGTCTCATTTCTTTTTCCACGTAAATTAATAAAATTATATTTTGTGTGTAAAGTAGTATATGACATGAAATTCAATACACTTTTTAGTGTAAAATTGATTCCTTTTTTAGAGCGGGATAACCCAAAAAGGAAAACGAGCCAATAATAATGGGACATAGTGAGTATAATTTTATCAAATTTATTTAGAGAAAGAAATCCCACCGGTTAATAGAAAACGAGGATGGATTACAATTAAAACGTCTAATTAGGGGTGAGCATTCGGATTTCGGTTCGGATTTTTGTCTAATCCGAACCGATCCGAAAATTCAAATTTTAAGAGAAATACAATCAGATCCGAAAATCTAAAAAATTCGAAAATTTTATAAATATATCCGAACCGAACCGAAAAATCCGAAATTATGAAAAATCCAAAAATCCGAAACCAATTTTTGTTAATTCTTATATATATTTATATGAGATTTAAAAATATTTAAATAAAATATTGTTATCATATATAAATTATATACAATTGGATTTTGGATTTTTCAATTTAAAAATTCAATCGAACGAAAATCGAAAAATCCTAACCGAATTTTAAATTTCGATTTGGTTCGGATCGGATATTCGGATTTCAGTATTTTGCTCACCCTACGTCTAATCAAATTTCATTGATCTGATTTATGATCAGAAAGAATTAAAGAGAACATACATGAAGAGTCCATTTTTTTGGGGGGTAGGTGGGTGGGGGTGTTATTATGTTAGGACAGCGAATGTTACTGGAGTAAAGGAGAGAGATATTGGCTCCTTGCACTCTAGTAATAAAACCTCTAAATTGTTCTTTCATTTTCTGCAAATCATATAGAAAATGCAAACAACTTTGAAAAAATAAGTACTTTGTGTGTATAGGAAAACCAACGATCTAAGGATACTAGCATTTCTCAATCATACAAATAAAATGAATACCACTAAATTACAAAATGTGTGATCATTAGGACTGGATATAGATAGTATTAATTATATATTGAGTGGTTTAATTTATATTCCCTCTTTTAAGTAGGTAGGGGTCCAATTTCTATTTATTCATAGTTATTGTTCTTCTTTATATTGGGCTTTTATTACTTACTTTTTTCTTTGGTACACACTAGTTAAGTCCCATGTTCGAAGGTGACGTACTAGATAAATTTTATGTTCTTGTGCAATAACCTAAAACCACATACAACGAGTAAACCATATTCTTATACAATAGCCTGTGGGTAAACCACGTTCTTGTACAATAACATATATGCAAATTACACAGGACGGATAAACCACGTTCTTGTACAATAGCATGTGGGTAAACTGCATTCTTGTACAATAGCATGCAAACCATACAAGGTGGATAAATCACACTTGAAAAACTAGGTATGACTCAAAACTATAAAGATATTGGTGGAGTTCGAATCTGTAGCCATATAAATCCACTTTATAATTTAACCGTCCCAAAAAAATTCTTTTGGATTTTCTTTTATTTTATGTCTAATGCTCGATATTGAGAATTTAATTATCTAACACCCACGGATGATGACCTCGAGGTCTCTTTTACTTTTAATCAATTCACATTTTACTAATTGGTTATGTATGAAAGAATGTATGCAATATATTTGATGTGTAAATTATATATATACGTATGTATATGTATGAATGAACATGGTTTACATGTCCTGTGTGGTTTACAGGCTATTGCAAAGGAATGATTTACCCACTGCGCATCATAGGTAGCGGCTGCGGATTCCCCATGATACAAAAAAAGGCACCAAGATAAGATACTAATGTATTTTGGTTTTTACACACGAATTTTGAAAATTGGGAATAAATACAAGACCTTAAATATTGTTGTAATTTTTTCACAATCTAAAATTTTGCCCAAATTAAATCTGCCATAATAGGATGACATAATTTGAGTGATATGGCATCGATGTGGCACCGTTCCCATCAAAAAGATGTCATTTTGGTAATGAAATATATTTAAAAATATTTTTTTAGAAAAAATCTATCTCACTAACTCTCCCATTTTATAAATATTTCATTAGCTAAACAATGTCGTATTGATTGGAGTAATGTCACGTTGACACCATCTTATTCAATCTATTTCATCGGATTGTAATGTCTAATTTAATTTAAGAGAAAATTCAAGTTGTGAAAGAATTATAATAATATTTAAGTTCGAGTATAGGGGCGAATGCAGGAATATAGTTTGGGCAAGGCAAAATTTATAATTTTTGAAACAAGAGTTGTTAAATCAAAAAATTGACGAAATAATATGTAAGGTTATAAAATCTTAAAAGCATCTAGTTGACTGTGCCAAATTTACACGTGCCCCTCGTTGTGTATGTTAACGTTGTACAAGGCTTGTCTAATTATGTCTATTGTGAGATTATGATATTATTGTCCCAAGGACGGCCCGATAGTTAAGGTGGGTTCGCATGGTAGAGAGGTCGCGGTTGAACCCCACCAAACGTCTCTATGGGTTTGAGCGCATCACCCTGGTTTTTCAGTGTGGTTTACCGTCCTATGTGGTTTGCGGTATTGCAGGGACAGTGGGGTTTACCGGTCACCTAAGGTGGCGGTGCGGGTTCCCCATGATATCAAAAAAAAAAAAAAAAAGATTATGATATTATTATAAATGGGCGAATTTTACTTGTATAAACTAAAAAAACAAAAACAAAAAGAATTTACAAGAAAATAATTCGGGCAGGTTTTTTAAAAAGTAAAATAAAATAAAACATGGGTCTGAAAGCCATATAAATTTACGTGATAATGGGATCATAATGAAATTTTCTTTTTAAGTTTATTTAAATTTACGTGATAGATATATTTTAAATAATTTTACGGAAAGTCTTCAGAAATATGAATAACCATTACCTTCGGGGATTCATCCCATGAGATTAGTTATTCTCATTCAACTATAAATATATAATTTTAATAATCTTAACATATAATATAATTATATCTAATATAATTCTTTGAAATTTTAGATATTGATTTTGGTATATGAAACTAAAGATGTCAATCAGTTGGATTTTCCGAATACTGTTGATAGGATACTACCAACTACTGGGCCTGCGTCATCACCCAATATAAATGGGCCCCGACATTAAGCTACCCATGTGAGTTCGGCCCAAGAAGACTCCTCGACCAACTACAACTCTAATCGCAATTGGAGCGTAGAAGATTGGATGCATATCTAAAGAATCGTTATGAGAGAAGACTTGGTATCGTAGTCAAACTCAACTTGGTATCGAATCGAGTCAAACTCAACTTGGTATCAGTCGAGTTGAACTCAACTTGGAGATATATAAATAGAGGCTAGAATAGAAGAAAGATCACTACTCGGATCAATCACTTGATCGACACCTTGTAATCACTCCTCATATTATCAATACACGAATACTCTCCTCTCCCGTGGACGTAGATCTTATTCATAGATCGAACCACGTAAATCCTTGGTGTTCTTGCGCATTTATTTCCCTTACGAAATTAAGATCGATCACTCGTCTTTACAAAATCCTAATAGAACATATTTGGTAAGTGTTAAACGAGCTTAGGACGGGTATGAATAATTAAACTAGTATCCATGATGAATTTAGGTTGGGTTATGAACCTGTATATGTAATATATTAATATTATAACTTTATTACTATGTAATTAATCAAATTAATTCATATTAATGTATGATAGATTGTATTATAATGCAAAATAGTACTGGAATAAAAAAATGACGTGTTCACTTTAGAGAGGTAACATTCTTAATTTGAAATAAGAAAAATTAAATCAATTATAAAATTAACCCAAATATAGGTTTAATTCTCAAACTTGCATAATTTTATATTTTATACATGAAATATGATATTTAATCAATCATTATTTCTGTTAATTATAATTAATTTTTACCTTTTAGTGCCCAATTTTTTTTTTGTACGTGTATCCACTAATTATTTTAACAGATTATTTTAAATTTTTTAAACGTATTTGAGTGGACAATTAACGGGTATTAACATACGGATTTGGAATACGGATTTGGAATGAATTTTTGGAACAAAGTCTTTTTTTAAAATTGGTTTAGAACGAATATGGATAGATAATTTTTAAACAAGTTTGAGTTTAGAAAATATTTAATGGATGGATGGTTTCAATTGTCATACCTATATGAAACCATATCAAGTAAATTTAATTCATTGTTATATTATTATTATAATAATTATATCAAAAATAAATGATCCGTCTATCAAAATCAGCGTTTTCAATATTTCTCGTTGGATCATGAAATGGCAGTATGTGTGCGCGCATTATATATATATATATATATATATATATATATATATATATATATATATGGGAGGGTTAACGTGAGAACCATTTTTATTTTGAGAATGTGAGAACCAAAATGATGAATTCTGGTGAAAGTTGATGAATCCACTGGAAAGTTATCGAATCCAAAAATAGAATTATTGCCCTCATGGGATTCGAACTCAGTCAAAAATTCTGAATTTTTCAATTCATCAACTTTCTCAACGGATTCATCAACTTTCATAACGAATTCATTTGGTTCTTAGTTTTTAGGATAAGAATGGTTCTTATTTGAACCAAACTCTCTCTCTCTCTCTCTCTCTCTATATATATATATATAGATTGGTTATGGTGAGAAGCTCCTTAATGTACGAAAATATGAATAGTAGCATATCTTTCATATTTGTGTGACAATCGAAATTAATATATTGCACATATTACTTTAGTATATATTTCATCCATTCAGTAGACATATCTAAATATATTAGTTTAGCACATCTTTCATTACAACAGATGACGGGAAGAGTTCTAATCTGCATATTAACCCGTGTAGCACACAAAACACAAAAGCAGAAGACACTTGAAAATTAAATCTCAACCATTGATATAGCAAATCAAATGTCAGATTCATTCCTATTTTTTACCAAATTATTCTTTCCTACCTGATCCATCTATATATGTATATATATAGAGAGAGTAGGGGGTGTATGTGTGCATGAAGTGAAAGGGACGGTTTTAAAGGTAGGGGGATATCCCGACAGAAGCACGTCTTACGAAGCCAAATGCCAAAAGGGAAAAGTAGCATTTATTTCGGGTTGTCCCTCTGACATATACATACACATACAGACATAACATTACATTACATTATATACCATGCAAACTATTCACTTACATCCGTTTTGCCCCATTCACTCCTGCATTTATTGGACAGTGCCAACACCATGCACCATCCTCTGACCAGCCCACCCCTCCCCTTCATCACCCCACCTAGGCCCCAACTCCCATAATATATATTCCTTTTTCATCATTGAAAGTGTTTTATTTTCTTTTTTAAAATACTATCTCATACTTAATTTTTATTATTCAGTTTTACACAATTTATTATTTATCAAAAATTCATTTATCATTTACTAAAAATCACTATTTTTCCATTCCAAAAGCATCTATGATGGAACTTTTTATCCATTCAAAAAATATCTATTAAAATTTATTAAACCTCATACCGTCCACCAATGTCACCTGATGGATGGAGGGATTATAATGTTAATATACAAAAATACTAAAATTCATAATTTATATATTAAATTTATCCATATCTATAAAATTGCTATCAAAATTAGTCAATTTTAGATGAAAAGATAATATATCCTTGGATTTACATTGAATTTTGTTAAAAGTCTTGCACTTTTCTTACATAATTATACTTTAAGTTAAAAAAGTGTTAGAATCGTTTACTCAATTGTTGAAGGAATTGTACTAGACGTGCTAGGCACAATTTTTGTTGCGATAAAATCAAGCAACCATCCGAGACTGAACATGATGCACAATACCAAAGAACTTTCTAATTGGTCACTTTTAATAATTTCGTTAGATGCAACAACGTCAATTCTGGCTCATGAGCATAACCTATCAGACATGTGAAGAAGAAGAAGTCATAGTTGGGAGACTCTCCTGGACCTCGCTGCCTCTGAACTAGTCGTCTGAACCTCGCCGCCGGGCAACTAGCCGCCTCAGGCTCACTATTAATAACCTTTGCTATTCGCTTAGCCCCATTGACTTTCACCAGTCATGGCCGTGTCTCGCCATCGCTATGCTGTGAGAACTCAATCAGTCGTGCGGGTCACCACCTAACCTAGCCGTCATGTCTCACCGTGAGAATTCAATTAGCCGCCATGTCTCGTCGCCGCCAGCTGCTAGCCGCGTGTCTTGCCGTTGTGGGTAGCTATCGTGTTTCGTCCCCTGAATAGAGAAAGAGAAAGATTCGTTGGAGGTAGCTACCGTGTCTCCCTGCCGGAATAGAGAAAGAGAGAGATTTGGGTAGCCGCCTTGTGTAGTCGTTGCAATTTGAGAGGGAGAGAGAGGTGCAAGTAGCTGCTGCTAGGCTTTTAAATTCAAAAGTGGAAGAATCTTAATAATTTAGTTAAGGAATCTGACTAGTACGCATATTATTGACCATGTAACATTAGACAAATTAAATTTTCAAAATTAATTTTTCAATAAAAAATATAATTATTTATTTGATCGACTAATTAACTAATTAACCAAATTAATAGACTGTAAAATAATTGTGGGATGAGAAATCTACATTGGTCTTAAATATTTATATATATATATATTGTCCAATATGTGGAATATGATTAGAAAACAATACGGGATGAGTAATTTTATTATTATTAGAATTAGAACTAAAAAATTTAAATGTCTTGTCTTATATATATTATATCAAATATCAGTTGTTTCGTAACAACATGTTCGATCTCTACTTACATGAATATCTGGCCAAATGTTCATTTTCAAAGTCTTTTAGTAATTTTTTCAACAATTGGACTCACGTTATATAACAAACTTAATTATTGGCCAAAGTAATATTAAGCAAATTAAATTTCTAAAATTAATTTTTTTCAATAAATTAAATTATAACTTTGTATATGTAAATTATGAAATAAAAAATATACGGAGTTTATGAAATGTCTCGTTTCATTACATTAACTGTTCAATAATTATTGCATTAAAATGATTCAATATCTATTATTAGCTTGGCTTTCTACTAGCATGTATGCTTGAATTCATGTATTATATATTCATAATTTCATTAAATTTGTAGTATACCATACATTAATTCATAAACTCCATATATTATCAATATATTCAACTGATATTTTAAGCATAACTTTTTAGTAGGAAAAAAAAAAAATTCAATGTGTACTAGTAAAATCACTGGAAATCCTCTCATAACTCAATATGTATTCGACTATAGTTAACATCACTTGTCTCAATCGTTCTATATAATACTCCTTCCGTCCCATCCAAGATGACCTGCATTCATTTTTGAGTTGTCCCATCCAAGATGGCGTGTTTCATTTTTATGAAATAATTATCTCTTCAAAAGTTGCGGGACCTATCTATTTTTTATATCTTTAATCACTTTATACCCTTCTCATAAATAACCGTAGCGAAAAGAAATGAGCCGTCTTGGGTGACGGAGGAGGTATTTTTTATTTGGACGAGTCCGTTTATTTTCAATCTTTGTTTCCATTGGTTAGAATTTTATTTTTAAGTGATAAAATAGATTATTAGCCACTACTAAATGACAATTTCAAACTTTGGAGTCAAGCAGCCCATATAATTATAAATGTACACAAATATTTTATTAATTGTAGTATAGAATTGACTAAAAAATAGAACTTTTTCCCTATATCTAGAAAAGGCACAAATTGCAGGCCTGTTAATTTATTATTCCTTCTCCAAAATTCCATTCCTTTCACCAGTTGGAGCTCGGCAGTCTTGCACGTTTTCCTACAAAAATTTTCAAGCTGAGAAGAAAAGAACATTTCATGAGAAATGCACATAAGAAATTCAATCTCTCTCTCTCTCTCTCTCTCTCTCTCTCTCTCTCATCCTTAGTATTTACAATTACTACTACATGCCTTTTGTCTCCCACACCAACTGGCCTGTGGACTAGTTTTGTTGCTTATGACTATTTGTGTGTGTACTATGTGCTTTGTATTCCACCACCACACACTTTTTTCCATCTCTCTCTCTCTCTGTAAGTCAATCTTACTGCATGGTCAAAACCCCCTCCACCCCCACCCACCCTCTCTCTCTCACACACACACAGTCACATATAGAATTGTTGGACAGAGCCATATTTGATGTATATGCGTTGAAATGTTGCAGATGCTACTTTCTGCTAGGAGTGATAGAATGAAAGTCCAACCTTTGATTAACCATGAATGGTTGAATTATGAGTATAGTAATTGGGCTTGTTGTTGTAACCGATTAAGATTATTGAGCAATTAAGAAATAGAAACGTAAAGAAAACACAAATTTACATGGTTCACCAACAATGAGTTGGCTATTTCCACGGACAAAAAATGAGTACATATTTTAATTAGGAGACTAGGTTACATATTACATATCTCAAATATATATATAATATGAGAGAATACACCAAATGGGCTCACCTGTCACGATATTAAGGCTCAATCGACCCCGACTAACTCTGCGAAGTAGGAGATAAATTCAAGGCATATCAACACTTATAAACATATGTATGTATAGAGTGGAATTCAAATAAAAACAATTTTTAACGTAGGAACTAAGAACCATAAAATTTCACGAATGAACAAAATGAATTCACTATGAAAATTGATGCATCCGCTGGTAAAAGTTGCAGAATCCAAATATTCAGAATTTTTTACTCGAGTTCGAATTCATCATTTTTTTGTTCTCACATTTTTATAATAAAAATATATTTTTATGTTAATCCTCCCCCATATTTATATATAGATATAGATATACCAAACGCCTCTATGAGTTTGAGTCTATCACACCTAGTTTTTCAAGTGTGGTTTATCCGTCGGTGTGGTTCTGTGCTTATTGCGAGGAACGTGGGTTTACCCAAGACGCATGTTGGTAGCGACGGCAGATTCCCAATGATACAAAAAATAAATAAAAATATAGATAGATATGTGGGATGCTACTCGGCATAAAGGAAATGGGGACGTTATAATTGTAAAATATTGAAAGAATGTGTGTTGTAATGCAACATTGGAAAAATCTTATTGTAATTGTAAATTCGGTTAAAATTGTGTTAAACTCGACAAATAACCCTTTAATTTAATAAGGTCGTATGACTTGGACTGGATACAAATATTCGAAGGCCCCATTTACATAATTGTTTGGGCCTAAAATTAATTATTTCAGGTTTTCATGAACCCAACCAAAACCACCTAATATCCAAAGTCCATTCAAAATGGGCGGGTCACTGCTATTTCTATTATTTAGGCCCAGTTAATATTAAATACAGTTTATTTTAAAATTTAATAAGATCTCATTTTTTTGTCGGTTTTGAATTTTGATAGTGGAAAACTTAGCTTGCTGGATTAATCACCATTGAAGAAATATAAACAGAACAAATAAATTAGCCGGTTTTATTATTATTAAATTATCTTGTTAAAAAAATATTTGGTTTAATCGAAAAAATCGGACTACATGGTTGTTGCGAAAAACACATACCACAATCACGACAGTAAATAAAAAACACAAGAATTGTTTACTCAGTTCGTCTTGCGACTACGTCTAGGGGTGATGTCAAACTAGAGATTTCACTATATTTTTCAGATATAGATTATAAGGAGAAACGACTCTTAAATAGACAATAATCAAACTCTAACCTCAAGCCATTAGGGTTCCGTCTGGACCAAAAAACATGGGCCCATAATTTGGCTCAGGGGCTACCGCCTTCAGACCCCTGTCCAACTCTGCGGCGAATTGAATCACCGAAATCGAGCTTGAATGTACAGCCAATTTAGGCTTCGTACTCCAATAATGGTTCAGTTATTTCGTTTATTAACAAGTAATTTGCTTTGGGTCCGACATTTTTAGATTCAGCTGTAGAATGTAGTTTAATTACATCTTTTGTCGCAACAATGGTTCGTATCTTTTTCAATGTTATGTCTTAATTACAATAGATAAATAAATAAATTGTGTGCACTATGACAAAATAGATAAATTAATCCTCTGAAAATCAGTGCAATAAGACTTGCCTTGTGTTTTATTTTTTATTTTTTTGACTCTATATATACAGCTGTGTATATGTAAATTAAGTAGTTATTTAAAAACTTCAACTCTGTATTAAAACTAATTAACATGTTTCGAGGTTAAAACCCACGGGTTATTATCTATTTGATTATTTATACTTTGCAAATTGTCTATTAATATGATCCCTTTAACTTGCTTCCTCCGTTCTTTTTAAACATCCTATTGGTTTTTTCTTATGTCATAGTTCGCAATCTTGAGAGCAAAATTATGATATATTTTCTATTTACATTTATTTAATACTGTTAAAATTTGATAATTAGTTGTATTAATATATTTATCAATTATCATGGTAATGAATGAGGCTACAAAGGTAAATTTACATACTTATTTGATTTGTTCGATTTAACGGTAAGAGATACTTAAAAAGAAAGGAGGAAGTAGTAATTAAGTGGTCATATTAAATGTAGGCGAAGAAAGTAACTTATCAAATTCGTAGTATGTATGTTTGAAATCATTGAATGACATATATGATCAATATTTGTTGCCAACCTATATATTAATCCCCTCTCTCGTTGAACATGATTCATTTATTTTCGGCACGATTATTTTCTGCACTTATTCTTGTAGAGGTGTATTTAAAGTAAATTTTATTTCTATACAATAATTGTAGACTGAATTGAGAATATAAACCGAATAGTAGCGTTGTTGTAAGAGATGTTTTTTGTTTTGTTTTTCTTTGTGTGTATTAAAATGACATTGAAAAAAAAAGTAGAAGAAAATTCGGTTCTCTTTGTCTGAAATACGTACTAGTGGGAAATATAATTTTATTCTATATGCCAATATTTTGTAGCAATATTGTAATTAGGATGACAAAGTGACGAAATTAGAAAGACAAAAATTTGGGTTAGTTCTGTCTCATGAGATCACCCTTGTTTTTTGTTAAACTAATTATAGCAATATTGTAATTGGGATGACAAAGTGACGTTATTTAATAAGAAGCATGAAAAAAAATAAATATGTACGTTGACATTATTTGTTTTCTTTTTGGACGAAAACAATTACAAAGTACAAATAACTTCACAATTTCAAGATTTCAAACAAATTTATTTTTCTATGTTTTGCCCATTATACATTATTTGTCTAATGCGACGAACCGACTCTAGTATTTTACTCACATTATTCACACGGACACAATTTTTTTTTACCTAAAATGCTGTCGCAAATAATTATTGACCCATTTTTTTTATAACAGAAACGTGCAATAATGAAAAGTCTAATTTAATTTCTACAAGCATTCCTATTTTTGTATGTCACTCCATAAAAAAATAGGATAGTGCTAAACGTACATAATACACTTTAATCTTTAAACACGAATTTCATGATGAAATGAGAAATAAATAAAAAAATATAGTAAAAAGACAATTTCTTTTCGAATTTGTACGATTAGAATTTTGATTAAATTACATATCGCATACGTTTCGTATTAATCATACACTCATGATATCTCTTACATTATCGAACACATTTTGTTGCATTGGACCTCTTATTTTATTTTATTTTATTTTATTTTATTGGTTCATAAATATATATATTTAGAAAAATTAGTACAACATGTAACTTTCCTAAAAAAGTACTCCCTCCGTCTCATCCAAGATGACCTGTATTTCTTTTTGAACTGTCCCACCCAAGATGGTCTGTTTCATTTTTAAGAAATAATTATTTCTTCAAAAGTTGTAGGATCTATCTATTTTTTATCACTTTAATCACTTTATACAATTCTCCTAAATAACCGTGTCGAAAAGAAATAGACCGTCTTGGATGGAATGGAGGGAGTACAATTTTTGAGAGTAATACAATGTCATGAATATGTCCGTGGGTGTGATAAATCATTGTTATAAATGGTATCATAAACAAAGTTATTCTTTAGTTGCAAAACAAAACAATAAAAATTAAATTGATTAAAAAAATATAACAAATTGAATCAATCTCAAAATAATTGATTAGAGTTTATTTGCATGATAATTCCATGATCGAACTCTTTTATGTTCGAATCTTATTAATTATTATATAAATAAAATATTTTTTTTTTTCAAAATGAAGTTAGTTGAGCTCCAACCCGTTATCATCAAAATTAATTAATTCATCGTTTGGTGTATAGTTGACATTCGACACATGGCCGGCGCATGGTAGTTGCTACACTTTCAGTTTGGCGGGCCATAGAAACCCCAAAACGGCGTCGTTGACAAAACCACAATTATTATATTATTATATTGTTATGCAAAATGCAAAATGTTAAAGAAAAGAAATTAACAACAAATCGAATTCTCCGCTTCACTCTCTAAAATCTCGAAACAGAATCCCCAAATTCTCCGGCGAAACCCCTATATCTCCGTCATGGACGATCAAAACGACGACGCCTTAATCCGCGGCACCAATTTCCGCTCTTACACGGAGAATTTCGCCGTCCACTCCGATTCCGACGACGAGTACCCCGCCGGCTACGGCGCCGCCGGGAAGGTGGAACCTGACAAGGCGGCATTGAACTACCAGAAGGCGCCCAGAGTCTTCGACCGTTTCTACAATTCGTCTTCGGAGGAGGAAGACGAGGATGAGGTCAGTAGCTCTTCGAATTACCAGCGGCGATTGGATTACATGCTCCAGTTCCTGGACCGGAAGCTCTCCACTTCTTCGTCTCCGGACCAGCCGATGCCGGAGTACATCGGTTCCGGCGGCGGAGTCGGGATTTTCAGGCCGCCGGTTCGGGGGCCGGTCCATCCGAACCGGCCGCCGAGCATCGAGGTGAGGCCGCATCCGTTGAGGGAGACTCAGGTGGGGCGATTTCTAAGAAGGATTGCCTCGGTAGATGATGGCGATGGGCCGCAGCTGTGGGCTGGGTCGGAGAGTGGAATCAGGGTATGGGATTTGAAGAATGATATTTATAGTGGGGGAAAGGAGGGGGAAGAGGAGGGAACGGTGAGGTATTGGGAGTCGGCTCCAGTGGCGGCTGCGGCTCTGTGTTTGGTGGGAGATGGAGGGAATAAAGTGGTATGGAGTGGGCATAAGGATGGGAGGATTATGTGTTGGAAGATGATGGATTTTTCGAGTGCGGGTGGAAGGGAGAATGGTGTGAGTAGGAAAGGATTTCAGGAGGTGTTCTCGTGGCAGGCGTATCGAGGACCAGTGCTATCCATGGTAGTGAGCTCTTATGGTAATATTGATATATGTTTTACATTCTTGTTTTTTTAATTGATCTTAGTTCATGTGTTGTGGAACATTAGAACGATTATATGGTGTTTGGGATGAGGAAAAGTGAGTTCTAGTTAGCTGGTTATTGACATCGTACATGTTGTTGTTGCTTGGCTTATTTTTAGTGATTACATCAGGGATCAATCTCAAACTTGCAGAAGTTGAGAGGCCAGGAATATTGTTAGGGCTTCATATAGGCTACAAATCACTATAATGACAAAAATAGGGTCTATATTTAATGGACGCCAAGTAAAAGTTCAGTTACAGCTGAACTAATGGAATAGGGTAGTTGCTGCTGTGTCTTTGGAGTATCTTCTGTTAATTCCAGCATTCGAGTAATAGAACAACAATCTTGTAGATGCCCCTTGCTATGTTTCTGGGACTTATAGACTGATAACCTAGATAGAATCTCAGTAAAAGAGAGGAAGTGGGTGTTGAAGGTTCTAGATGGGTCATCCTCTCGTGCCCTCGCATGATGTATTCTTCATGCACTTGTCATCTGTTCGTTGGCTCTTCCTTTCTAAACATGTTGAACCACTATTTCTTGAGTTTATTCTGAGAATCTGCGAGAAGCTATTTCATCCTAAAGTTTCGTTAATCTAGTTATTTGGCAATTTTGTTGGAGGTTCTAGAATTATGATATAATTTGTAATAACTATGGGCTTTATTCGTTGGATGCAGGGGATATATGGTCTGGTTCTGAGGGTGGTGCAGTGAAGATCTGGCCTTGGGAAGCTATCGAGAAGTCTCTTGCTCTTACAGTTGGAGAAAGACACATGGCTTCCTTGCTGGTAGAGAGATCATATATTGACTTAAGGAGCCAAGTCACACAGAATGGCGCCTATGATAACATATTTTCTTCAGATATCAAGTTTATGTTATCGGATCTTGTCGGGGCAAAGGTTTGGACTGCGAGTTATCAGTCATTCGCTTTGTGGTAAGTGATCATCAGAATCAGTCTTTCATAATTTATTGGGCTGATATAACTTGTCCACTTCTTGTTTCCCGTAACTCGGTTTACGTGGTACAATTGTTCTTATATGGGGATATGTGCTTATCACATATTTCTGGAACCTATGACATTTAGATGAAATAAATACTGTTGAATCAAAAATTTGTTGGATTTCTTCAAGTGCGTGTAATGTTTTGTTTTGCACAGAGAAGCATCTGTTAAATGTCAATTCAAGCAAAGATGTTTTGAAAATTTGCTTGCAGTATGTGCTGCAATTTCTTTTCAGAATTGGTGGTTTTGCAACCTAAGATCATGATCTTCATGTTCTTTTGCATTGTTAGAATCAGTTGACATAAAATATACACATTAAATTTTTCTACATCGAGAACTTTTAATAAGGTATAGCAAATCTAGTATTTGGCTTGCTTTCATGTCCACCCTCTCATTTCTTTATTCTTCCCTAACATCAATTGTTTATTACTTTATTGCAATGTTTGAATAACAAAAGAACCTTTACCAGCGTCTGCCAATGTTCTACTTAACCTTGTACCCCAAAACAATGTTTTCCATGGACCATAAGAAACTGACAAGACATCTGTCGAGAAAAAGTACTCCAGAACACATCATCTCGCTTTTTCTACCAGAACATCCAAACACATTATCATTCTCTATACACACACACACACAAGAGAAGGTTCAAATAAAAATCTTATTTAAAGTGAGAATCTGAGAACCATTTTCAACCATTAGATCGTGAAGATCAATGGTGATGCATCGCTTTGCTGGATGAGTGCATTGTGCACCTCCTGGTTCAAATCTCATGAGGAGAGAAAATTCAAATTTTTTTTAGTGCATTAATTTTCATGAAGAATGCATTGTTCTCAAGTTTGTAGGATAACAAATGTTTTTATAATAACCCACCCCTATATGTATGTATGTATGTATTCTTGTATTTCTGGGGTTGGAGGGGACAACAGGATTTGAAGGCCAGTTTATTGTACTTTGCTTGTTCTTACTCACCCTTGCCTTTACTTTAATATATCTTTTTGTTTGAGTTTGACTTTTATTTTTCTAACAGGGATGCTCGAACCAAAGAATTTTTGAAAGTATTTAATATTGATGGTCAAATTGAGAACTTGTCTGTTGATTCTTTGATGGAAGATGAGATGCGGATGAAGTTTGTATCTGGTGCAAAAGAAAAGACACAGAATTCTTTTAATTTCTTTCAACGTTCACGAAATGCTATACTAGGAGCAGCAGATGCTGTTCGTCGAGCTGCAGCGAAAGGAGGTTTTGGAGATGACAATAGGCGTATAGAAGCATTGGTTGCAACAGTTGATGGAATGATTTGGATTGGATGTGCAAATGGGCTACTTGTGCAATGGGATGGGAATGGTAACCGTTTGCAAGATCTTCAGCACCATGCTTTTGCTGTCCAAAGCCTCTGTACACTTGGGGCTCGAATATGGGTAGGTTATATAAGTGGCATTGTACAGATTTTGGACCTCAGTGGTAAATTGATTGGACAATGGATGGCTCATCAAAGCCCTGTCATAGATTTAGCTGTTGGGGCTGGTTATATTTTTACCTTGGCGAATCATGGTGGTATTCGTGGATGGAGCATCAGCTCTCCTGGACCACTTGACAATATATTTCGTGCTGAGTTGTCTGGGAAGGAATTTCTATACACAATTCTGGAGAATGTGAAAATTATGGCGGGAACATGGAATGTTGCACAAGGAAGAGCAGCCCCTGATTCCCTTATATCATGGCTAGGCTCAACAGCTGCAGATGTTGACATTGTTGTCGTTGGGTTACAGGAGGTGGAAATGGGTGCTGGTTTTCTCGCCATGTCTGCTGCTAGAGAAACAGTATAATAGATCTCTCTTTCTTGGTTCTTCAGCTGTTATTTCTTAGCTGTTTTGTTTTTATTTTATTTTCTCTTGTTATAATCCATGGCCATGAGCAAAGGTGCATATGGTGACTGTATGAAGATCCCCGCAAAGTTGACCATTTGGATTCAAAAGAATTAAACTACTTCAATTTTCCCAAAAATTAAAGTACAAATCCAGCCTCGTCAGTGTTGCCTAGACAGTTACGATCCTACACAATAGACCCTGTAATGGATGTGAACCTATCCTTTTGTCTTAAATATGTTATAAAATGCAGTTATGACCCTCCTAGATTTTCTACTTGCTATCAGTTGACTAAGCCTTACCTTAGAAATCTTTTCTCAGCAGGATAATTTTTTTTTTTTTATGCTTGCTCAGTGCTCACTAGTCTGTGTGGTCTCTAATCCTATATATAGAAGCTTACTGTATCCACATTGTTAGATAGGGAAAGAACTCAATCACAACGAACTTTACATTATCGTAACTTTCCTTGATTATTTATCTAATAGTCGAGGAGTGCAAATATTTCAGTTATCGACCTTTCCTAACCATTTTATCAGCTGAAATCTGAGCCTATTATGATGCCACTTACTCAAATATATCATAGGAAGCAAACAAGTCCTTATGTTCTCGATACATGTCAGGCCTAATTCACAAACCTAAGAATTCATATTGTCAGTACTGTACAAACTACTGGACATAGATTTAGTTTCTAGATAATCTGGAGCAAATTTGTTAGGCAGGGCAAAACATTATTTGTGTTTTGGGTATAATGGATGACATCCATTTTCATTCTTGAAACTTATCCAAATTCTTGATAAGCAATTCCCATTCCCTCTCCAACAAAGTGAAATTGACAAAGATAAGATTTGTCTGAAGGGTCTGCTAGCATTAACTACTTCTGTGTTTTCTCTTATTTTTTAATGTCAGGACCATTCTGTCTGTTTACTTGGGAATTAATTGTTCACCCTCGCATTGCTTGCAGATGGGTCTTGAGGGTAGTTCTGCAGGACAATGGTGGATAGATATGATTGGAAAAATATTGGATGAGGGATCCACCTTTTCACGTGTTGGCTCAAGGCAGTTGGCTGGTTTGCTTATCTCCGTGTGGTTAGTATTTTCTCGATATTTATGTGCCTGTAGGGTGCATAATCTGGTTTACTTTTTTTAAGACATCAGGCTCCCTTCTCCATTCAAATTCGTTTATAGAGTATTCAATCCGTTTTTGACTGGAATAATAAGCTCCCTCCTCCCACACACACAGAGAGAAAAAGGAAAAAAGCTCCATTAACATTGTCGAAAAGGGCCTTGGATAGAGCTGATCTCAAAAGTGAGAGGGTGCCCGAGCCACATGTAGACATCTTATCATCCTAGTATTAAGATATGGGTCAAATACTACTCTCTGACAAAACCTGCCTTCAAGCAATGGATACTACATGAATGGGCTCAGGTCCAAACCATAACGCATTGCATGGAAAACTTGACACTCTTATACCATAAAAGTATGAACAAACTATTTTAAATGTATTTGTCCGTAATAAACCATTTATGCAGAGGCTATAATCTAGCGTATAGAGGGAGAAAAGAATAATTTTAATAACAAATTACCTGCCAATTAATTAGCAATCAATCAACATCGAGTATCTTGAAAATTCTAATAAAAATGTTATCTGAATTTTGCAGGGTTAGGAACCACATTCAAGGCCATGTTGGAGATGTTGATGTTGCTGCAGTTGCTTGTGGTTTGGGCCGAGCAATTGGAAATAAAGTATTATTCCTCTGCCCATTCTGTTACTTTTCTGTCTTGATTATAAATTGATTGATTCTTTTTCTTTTTTATTTATTTTTTTACTTTTACTTTGATGTTATAACTTAAGGTATTCTTTACAGGGAGCAGTTGGGCTGAGGATGAGAGTTTATGGTCGGGTGATGTGCTTTGTGAATTGTCATTTTGCTGCACACCTAGAGGCTGTTAACCGTCGAAATGCTGATTTTGATCATGTCTATCGAACAATGTTTTTCAGTCGGCCATCCAATATTTTAAATGTTGCTGCTGGTATGGTGCTGCGTTTAGTCTTATGTTGCTTGCTTGCCTGCTCAGTGTTATTCTTATCACTTGTTCATGTTTCGAGCTTGCCATTGGTCCTTTGTATTGCAGCGGGTGTCTCATCTGCAGTTCAAGTGCTTCGCACTACAAATGTAAGTTAACACTTTGCCCGATATCGCTGCTACTTTAATTCTTGATTTTCCTGTTAGAGCTGTTATTTGCTTATTGTACAAGTAAGCCTCTTTTCTGAGCTTTCAGTGCCTTGGAATAATGCATTTTCATGCTTGTACAGGCTATGAGTGTTAATCCAGTGGAAGTTGTTCCAGAGCTTTCTGAAGCAGACATGGTTGTGTTTCTGGGGGACTTCAACTATCGGCTGGATGGCATATCCTATGACGAAGCAAGAGATTTTGTTTCACAAAGATGCTTTGATTGGCTTAGAGAAAGAGATCAGTTGCGAGCAGAAATGAAAGCGGGAAATGTCTTCCAAGGAATGCGGGAAGCTGTCATTAAGTTTCCTCCAACATACAAATTTGAAAAGCACCAACCTGGTTTGGCAGGTATTTTAAACGAAATCCTATCTTGACCTTCAATGTTCCATGGTCCATTTGCAGTTCAAAATCATATTGGAATTGGTTATATTGCTCAGGGTATGACTCTGGAGAGAAGAAACGAATTCCTGCCTGGTGTGACAGAATTTTGTTTCGTGATAGCCGTTCAGCTTCAATGTCTACCTGCAGCTTAGACTGCCCAGTAGTCGCATCTGTGTTGCAGTAAGTTACTTTAAAAGCTTCCTTTCGATGTACTTTTTCTGTACATAAAGTTTATCAAGTGGTTTCGCACGCCTGAGAAGTCCTTAAAATACCATGTTATCGTACTAAAACTGGACCCACCACTTGGTCTTCTTTATTCTTTTTTTCCCCGTAACTAGTAAGTTCTTTGATCAACTGTGCTCACATTGTTTGAAGAACTTCCTCTCATGATAGGAACAATATGCTTCTCTTTATTTTCATGTGCGAACCATCTTGAATGGTGATTGTCTTACCTAATAACAACCAACCTTCTTCCTATCATGCCTTATATGCATTTTCAGCATGTTAGGATTGTTCTTTCGTGCTGTTCTTGCTAAAGTTGCACATCTCTGACAGCTATGAAGCTTGCATGGATGTAACTGATAGTGATCACAAGCCTGTTCGTTGCATTTTTAATGTGGAGATAGCTCGAGTTGATGAGACAGTAAGAAGGCAAGAGTTTGGAGAGATCATCAGATCAAATGAGAAAGTAAAGCATCTGCTTGAAGAATTAGCCAAAGTTCCGGAAGCAATTTTCAGCACCAATAACATAATCCTCCAGAACCAGGATACATCCATATTGCGAATCACAAATAAATGCAGAAAAGACAAAGCTATTTATGAAATAACTTGTGAAGGTCTGTCTACAATTGACGAAGATGGACAGGCATCTGATCATCACCCAAGAGGTTCTTTTGGCTTCCCCCGGTGGCTTCAGGTAATTTGCTATTTTTTTTTGTCCTGTTACTTGATACTGCTTTCGCAAGCATGAAATGTAACACTCCTTGGCTTGTATTAGTGGGATGTGACATGCAAACGTGCAAAGACTTCTTATTCCGTAACCAATTGGTTGGCATGAAATACTTCACTATGTTCTTGAATTGGATGTCATTTTCTTCACTGTAGGAAAACACTTATGCGAGCTAGAATTATCATTTCATGTGAAGCAAGTTTGTAATTATTGTGAATCTCATATAGTTGGTTGATTTGCACTTAAAACAAAATTACCTGTCACTTTTTGTGTAAGGCGCTATGAATTCATTATTCATGACTACATGCTTTTCCGAATTACTACATACATTAACATGGTTTGGAATTTCAAATAGGTGAATCCTGCAGCTGGAATTATACAAGGAGACCAGACTGCTGAAATAGCAATCCGACACGATGAATTCCAAACGTTGGAAGAGTTTGTTGATGGTGTCCCACAAAATTTTTGGTGTGAAGATGCCAGGGATAAGGAAGCTATGCTACTAGTAAAAGTTCGCGGTAGCTGCACAACAGATGCCAAATGTCACCGTATCCGTGTGCGTTACAGCATTACTGGCAAGCGTACACCCATGAATCGCAAGACCAACCATGCCATTCCCTCTCAAATAAATCTCCTCCGTTCTGATTTTCACAGGCTAAGTGGTTCATGTGATGTGGTTGACCAGCTACAGAATCTAAACAGTCCTTGATAAGGATGCTCGAATCATACTCTTACCATTGTGCGCGAAGAAGAGTTTTATCTGCTGAATTTGGCAAATCTCATGCCATCAAGCTGCAGCAACGAGCAATGTAGTGGCCATCAAGTGTGCTTGTAGGTGTATATACATTCTTCCCTTCCTTAGGCGCTCTTATAATCAGAAGCTTCAATCTTCCAAGTCATCTACATGAGTTAGCCGGTCACTCCTCTCTCTATACATTCTTCCCTTCCTTAGCCGCTCTTATAATCAGAAGCTTCAATCTTCCAAGTCATCTACATGAGTTAGCCGGTCACTCCTCTCTAGAGAAACGACAACGTGCATATTTCAGGTGCGATGAATATTTTCTGTATATGAGTCTTGACTTTTAACTGTTTTTTGGTGATGAATGTTTAGTAAAAAATTGTAAAGTTTTTTTGTCAAATAAGCAAATATTGAGGGAGAGAGAATTGTGTTTAGTTGTTTATCTGCCCTCATGTTTTTGGTGTGAATTTATTCTTAAACCAACATTGGACTTGTTGGCTTCATCTTGTATTATACACAGATTTGAGTGCTGCTGATTTTAGAAAGGTAAATTGAGATGTTCTGAGTCTTCTGACAATTATCAATTTTGTTTTTCTCACTATTTAGTCTAGGAATTTCAAGATGTATTTGATGTCCAGGTTTCTTGGTTTTTTTTATTTTTTTTGTCTCTCTTCGAAGGTGTAGGGTTAATTACATCTATTAACATGAATATTTTATGTTTTCCGGCTAACAACATGACATATAAATTGTTGCACATAAAGCATGACCTTCATGATTTATGCAATTTACGACACCGGTCTGATTAAGTATGATAGTCGATATTAGTTTATATGCTAGTTTCGCTCTACAAATTTTTTTGGTTGGTATTGTAATTTCCATAAATTATAGTCATATTGTTGGTGTGACAATTTGAAGGACGGAAGAAGATAAAAATAGAAAAATGTCCGAAACGAAATATTATACGGGCCATGTCTAAAGAAAAATATCATCTTTGAAATCCACAAATGGATATGGATAGGGATGTCAATGGGTGAGTTTTACTCGGATCGATTCAGAACCGTTCAAAACTCATTAAAATTTAAAGCAGCGGTTCTGGTTTCGGTTTCGGTTCCAGACCCATTTTAGACCCGGATAATTTAGATCCATAGTTTCATGGTCCGATTCGGTTTGGATTCGGTTCTGATTCTAAAACCAAAATCAATACTTATTTATTGGTCCTGATCCGAGTAAAACCCGTCTATTGACAAGTCTAAGTTTAAATAGGTTTATCAATGAGCTAGTGTTGTCCATATCGATTCGAAATCACTCATAGCTCATTAAATTATAAAGCAACGGTTTCGATTTCAGTTCTAGTTCTGGTCCGTTCTGATTCTAGACCCGTACAAATTCGGACTCCTTAAGACCCATAGTTGATGGTCATAATCCGATCCGAATCTAGTATCTAATTTTTGATTCCAAATTATTACTTAACAAAATGTGTGCGTCCAAATTATTAACATCGTATCCAAAACAAATAGCGCATGTCATTAGTAAGAGGTCTGTGACTATTTAATATATCAAAACTCGACACGTCCAACAAAAGTATGAAGAGAGAGAGAGAGAGAGAAATTTGTTTAGTGTAATTCCTAAGATGTTAAGATGATCCGTAAGTGTTAAACAACTAGGAATAAAATTGTTTTGTTGTGCAACAATTTTAGAATGTTTTCGTAAATTCATTTTTATTCATCAACTTTATAGGATAAAATTAGTTCTTAAGTTCAAAAAGATGAGTTATATATATATATATATATATATATATATATATATGGTTTCTAATGAGAATGAAAATAAGTGTTTAGGAATAGATATGTAAGTCTAGCATATCTTTCATATTTACGTAGTTCGAATTACTATGTTGCATGTTAGTTTAATACATATTTCATCTCTTGAATTCGATATGCTAAATATATTAGTTTAACACATCTTTAATTGAAACGTAACACAAGAAGGGTTCTAGTCTTTGCACAATAATTCGCATAGCACATAAATTGCAGCATAACCAGAATTAAATATCAACCATTGATCCAGTGAATCAAATGTCCAGATTCATTCTTATTTCCTACTAAATTATCCTTTCCTTTGAATCTATCTCCATATATATATATATATATATATATGAATGAAAGAGTTAACATAGGAACCATTTTTATCGTGAGAACCAAAAAATGATGAATTTATTGTGAAAATTGATGAATCTGTATAAATACTAAATCCAAAAAAATAGAATTTTTGCACCTCATGGGATTCGAACAAGGGTGAATTTTTTTAAATTTTAGAATTAAGTAACTTTATACATTTATTCATCAACTTTCATAAAAATTCATTTGGTTCTTATTTTTAGGATAATAGTGGTTCTCATTTGAACCTAACTCTCTCTTTATATATATATATATATTTGGTATTTTGCACTTGTCAACATGAGCTGAAACTCCCATGCAATTCCATTATGAGAAAAATCTTGAAAATTGCTTAGATGAAAATAAAATCGGACAGAACCGTATGCTTTAGCTTACTATAAACTAGTCTTCCCTTATATAAAAGTGAACTTTTGTAAACATAGAAGTTGACTACATAATTGTGAACCAAAGACATTAGTCCATTAGTCTAAAATATAACAAAATTGGTTTGACATAAGATGATCACAAGTGCATAAAAACATTTTTATCCACCATGCTTAAGTGGAAGAAAAAATTCCTTATAAAATCCATGCAAGAAATCGAATTCTTGATCCATAATTTCAAAATTACTTTTATCATTCAAGTCCAAATCCACCATCTTCATGCTCTCACAATTCACCCAAATTTTCTCCACAAAATCAACATCTCCGATTCTCTCTGATTTCCAAATCTACGCTCCTGCCCTCGACGGCATGCACCGCCGATGAATCATCGTCGCTAGAAGAATTTACCAAGCTTTTGATCCGACCATTGCTATTCAGTGGAGGTGGGCACGAAGAAGGTATTGTTGCCGAAGGATAAAGCCCCCATTTTTCATATTTCTGGGGCTAGAGATACGTCATTATTTATTAAAGAATTAATTCGGGGCTATAAGGATAAAATTGTACAATCTTTTAAGGTTTTTATTTATTTTTCAATAAGAGGCTACTGAAAATAAAAAAGAGGGTTATATAACTCGAATGAAAATTATCATACATATCATATTTCCACTGAAGATAAGATTTTCCACTTATTATATCAAATCATATCAAAATCACAACTCACAACTCCTAAGCATTGTGAACTTGTATGCCTAAAAAAAGGACTGTGAACTTGTCCGGATATTCCGTTGTTGGAATTTCTGTATCTGAACATTTTTTGAAGTTTCGTAAAAGTTGAGGATATTTATATCTATAAACTTAAGCTTGAGACATTTTTCAAAATCTATCAGGATACTTTTGTAAAATTTTATAAAATTTAGGGACATTTCAATGTATTAACTTAGGTTGAGGATTTTTTTTTAAATATCTTATTACTTTTTGAAATTTTGTCCAAGTTGGGAACATTTCAATGTATTAACTTAAGTTATGGATATTTTCAAAATATCGTAAAAGTTGAGGACACAAAAGTTCAAGTTGTGCTCGCTCTCATGAGCAAGCGTGTCGCAAAAGGCTTGGGAAGTGGAGAAACTTTCAAGCCTACAATATATATAAAATCCGGTATGTTAATTTTCCATTTTTATCTTGTCAAATTATGTCATGAGGACCTAGTGTTAGTTTAATTGTATAATATTGTGATACAACTAGTAATTGGAAGAGAATTAGGTATGAAAATGGGATTAGGTAAAATAATAGAAATAAGGACATTTTTGTTGTGTAATGGTGAGCAAGGGAATCTTACCGAATAGAACAAATATAGTTGGTAGGATGGTTTTAGATATATTTGAAGGAGAGAATGCTTTTTATTAAATTAATCATACTTGGTGATTTATATGGTAGAACCCTTTATTAAATCTGAATAATGCCTTCTCGGAAATTTCTAGGACAGTGCCAAAGATTCCTTGTTCACATTCAGGATGGAGCCACAAATTTCCTGGGTCTACGAGCCGCTAAATTTTTTTGAAATATCGATTCATATGTTTGCATTGCTTTTGGTGAATAAGAATGAAATAAAATAAATAAAATAACTATTAAACATATAATTTATGATTTATTATTGTAATAATAATTAATTAATTAATTAATCCCATAAGGAATTATTCAGATTCAATAATAATTAATTAATTATTTAATATTATTGTTGTTGTTGAATCACTATTAATAATTAATTAATATTAATACTATTATTTTAATATAATATTTATTTTTATTAATTATTTTTATGTGAATATTTTTAATATTAATAATTAATTAAGAATATTTGTTATTATATTTTATTATTATTTTATTATAATATTAGAAATAAATTATTTAATGTAATTTATTGTTTTGTTATTAGTTATTATGTTAATATACTTAATAACTATAATTTTATCGTTAATTATATATTATAATTATTTATTTCTAATAATTACTATTTATTTATGATCATAAATATTATTATTATTAATTTTATAAGGTAAAAATAAATAAGAATATTTTTGTTAGAAAAATAAATAAATTTGGCCAATCTCATGTTTATGGGAATAACTAATACAAAGGGGATGAGAGAATTGACTAATCTCATGTTCATAGGAATAAGCATTCATTCGGGAATAATGATTCATACCGTAAAAAGCTTACCAGACATAAGATTAGGAATGAACGCATGAATTACCATTTTATTCCCTCATACCACCTGCCACCTTAGGATTAAGAAACCTTCTCCATCTATAAATACTCCATCTTAGCGGTCCTCATTAATCATTTTTTATATTTTTCAGAGTTAGACTTTATTTTAGAATTCCCTTCAAGAGTAGAGATGAGTTCCTTACAAGAGTAGAAATTTTATTATTTTTACGGTTCAGACTTGAAGTTCTTCATTGTAGAATTCCTACATTGATTTTATTATTTATTTTAATTATGTTTTTCTTTATTTCTTTCTGTTTAGTTTTGCTATGAGTAATTAAATTTCTATTGATTTTAGGATTTGTATTATGTAGTAGAAATTTATGTAATTGATCTATGAGACCTATTTATCTGTCTTGAAATTTATGTAATTGATTTCAGGAATTCATAATATAATTAATCTAAAGACTTGGCGGTTTTAGTATTAATTGTATGAGAATAAATCTTATATACTTTTGAGAGTTTTTATGTGTTCTTGAGACCTAACAGAGATAAAAACATATATTAATCTACTATTACAGGCTGCCCAATCTAGGAGACTATGTTATTTATATGATTCTTCATCCGAATTGACTTAATTGTGGTTTATAGGGCTATAGATTGATTGTGTGATTTTCTGTAATATTATTACATTCCCTGTGATCAATCTTTTTATCTTGATATTTTTTTCAAATCTATTTTGCTTTGTTCTTGTTATTTGTATACTTCGTTTTTATCAAAATTTTATGCATCATTATTTTTGTCTGGATATTATAAAATGTATGTGTCTATTACTTGTTATATTTTCACATTTTCAGTTTCTGTGGATGCGATACTCTGCTTGCTAGCTGACTACAATAGACACTTTAATTGCGGTATTTTATTGCTAGGAAATTCGTGATAAGATAATATATTTTTTTCTACAATAGACACTTTAATTGCGGTATTTTATTGCTAGGAAATTCGTGATCATATAATATATTTTTTTCACACTTATAATTTACTTATTATGTTGAATTATTTTAATTTTAAAATGTTATTAATTGTTTTTTAATTTACTTGTGATTAGCTACTACTATACTATTTTTTTTAATTCATGAGGAACTCGCAATTACTACCCTCAATACGAATTGATTAAAACCATGTGTAATAGCCAACAAATCATAAAAATGGATAAACCATATTTGAAAAACCAGATGTAACATGTTGTTGTTGTTGCTACTACAACTATTATTATTATAAAGATCCTATTTATAAAAGAGGTATGGCCTCGATTAAATTAATAAAAACGAAAATTCAACTAGTATTATATTTCTCATTAATTAAAATAGATTTAAAATTCTGTTACGACATAAAGCACATGTTTTTTGCCATAATATTATTCAACTACTATTATATTTCTCATTAATTAAAATTATAATTCTCTGAACCATTTAACATGTAATATGAAATTATATTTACATTTGGCTTATCCACTTAACCGGCTATTCTACCTACTTGAAAGCGGCCATCAAAGGAGTAAATTAAGAAGGGCTTCAACTTTGAGAGTTGGAACTCGAAAATGGCATGTTAAATTCAGTTCCTTTATAGATAAATATTATAATAAATAATCCAAATTTAAATTATTTTGGTAAGTACGAATATTTAATTTAAACGTTTTAAACTACGATCTCAAGGTATAATTGGATCTTATATTAAGTATAAGTTAATCTAAATATAATTAAAAGTATTGTAGTAGTGCTAATAAAAAATGTACACTATTATTAAAAAGTGCTTGAGATACAATATTTATTTAAGATAAATATATATAGTTTGTATCCCCAAATTTCACAATATTTATAAAAATGCCCCCAACTTAAGGTAATATATTTAAATATTTTCAGTTTTCACGATATTTTGAAAAAAGTCCAACTTGAGTTTATATATTTAAATGTCTCAAATTTTAACATATTTTAAAACTGTCCAACGTAGTGATTCCAATGATGTTATGCTAAGTCATGATCTTGTTGGATTTTATCACAGATTATAGCTCAAATGGATTGGAATTATTTTTCCATCTCACCACTAAAAACGAATTGTTCACATGGCTAAATTAAAGAAATATATATAAACAATGATGTTTTTCATATTTGTCCATATGAAACGACGTAGTTTTTAATGGTGTGGTGGAAAAGAAATACCAACCTCATTCAAGTTATATAACTTACGAGAATCCGACAAGGTTATTCAATATTTCCATCTCCAGGATTTCTATATCTGGACATTTTTAATATCTCGTAAAAGTTGGGCATTTACATGTATAATCTTAAGCTTGGGACATTTTTCAAAACCTATCAGGATAATTTTTAAAATTTCATCAAATTTGGGGATATTTAAATATATTAACTTAAGTTGAGGATATTTTTCAAAAAAATATCTGAATATTTTTTGAAATTTTGTCCAAATTGGAAATATTTAAATATATTAACTTTAGTTATAAATATTTTTCAAAATATTGTGAAAGTTGGGGACATAAAACTTCAAGTTGTGCTCGCTCTCATGAGCCAATCCGTCTCAAAAGGCTCGGTGAATGACGAAACTTTCACGGCTGCAACATATATAAATTAAGGTTTATTAATTCTCCATTTGTATCAGGTCACATCATGTCATGAGGACCTAGTGTTAGGATATATGAAAATTATTTGTATGTTATTGTGTTACAACTAGTAATTGGAGAATAATTAGGTATGGAAATGGGATTAGCTAAAATAATAAAAATATGGATATTTTTGTTGTGTAATGGTGAGCAAGGGAATCTTACCGAATATAATAAATATAGTTGGTAGGATGGTTTTTAGATATATTTGAAGGAGATAATGCAGAAGATAATTTGGAGAAAAAAGACAAGGACATATGTATGTAGAGGTGGTTTCCTGTGTGATATCCGTATGTACGGATATTGATACTTTTCTTTAATGTAATATTCTCATTCAATATAAATTGCTAATATATATTTTTGATAATACTTTTCTTCAATGTAAATAATATTTTTCTTAAGAGTAAATGATACTTTTATTAGTGATGACGGATGAACATGAGATTTTGTGATATATATATAACTGAGCATGTTAGATGTAGAATTTCTGCAATTCAAGCATCATCAATGCCTCAAATATTACCTATTAATACACAACCAAATTGAAAGGGAACATTTTTTCAATGCAAAATATATATTCACATACACAATTACTACTATTACAAATTAACTCTTTAAAATGAAATTGGTTGTGCTCCACACACACATGCTTTCGGTTGATGGGATCCACTAAAATTATTTTATATTCACATGATCAGAAACATACAATTGATTATTTTAAATTTGATTTTGAAAATCTGAAATTAAGTGAGTGCTCCGAAAAGAAAAGTGATCCATGAATTATTTGGCCACTTTATTGCACATGGAGTTGAAAATGAGTGAGTCGAATTGTTTGACCAAAGCTGATGCAGAAAATATGTAGATGAGATTAGCAGCAGAGCTTTACATACCCCACAAACTTTTATATGCTACCAAATTTTTTTCTAAGTGGTAAAACAAATCAGCCAGTGTAAAAAAATCTGTTCGTTCCTGTTTCATTTCTTAAACAAAAAAAAAATTGTTCGTTCTCCTTTTCAAAAAAAAAAAGAAAGAAAAAAAATGTTCATCCTTCCTCAGCGGCAAATTCTGTGAGTCTCGTCCTCATATTCATCTTCGGGTATTCAACTACGGTAAGTCTCGATTCTTTTCTTCTTTAATTTACTCTCAATTGACACACCAAAATACTTGATAATCAAGCTTTAATGCTACGAATTAATTTTAGGATGTAGAAATTCTACTGAAACTTTGGATTTCTAGTTTTCCCTCCTTTCTTGCGTCTGGCACTTAGGTATTGGGTCTTCATAAAATAGGACCCTACCGTTCTGGATATGAGATCTGGATCATTCTTTTAATTTTTGGATTTTGATTTTTGAGATCGAGATTCGGCCGTCGATCCATTTACTTTATAATATATATAACTTTTATTGTTAATTTGAATTGTAATTTGATTCCTAATCCTAAACCCCTATTCGGCTATTCGTTTTTCCATAAATCCATGTTTGGATATATTCATAGTAATGTTTCTCTTCTTTATCATTAATCGTAGTTAGTTGATTTATTCATTTGGAAGATTGATAAACAAAATGATTCATTTTAGAAGTGAAATATATATAGATCTAGATCTAAATCTAAATCGGTGGACCATGAGACTTATGGATCTGAACCTTGATCTTATTTTTGGATAAAATGAATCTAAATTGAATTTGGACTCAAGTAAAAGAAATTTAGATTTAGAACTGGACCAATAGTTCAGACATAACTTAGTTATGCTATTGCAATCGTGGAGGTGGATATAAAACTTTTTGAAATAAAAAACATTAAAGAAGTATAAAGGAAAAAACGAGACTTGATTATCTATGATGCTGTTGAAATTTGAAGGTTTTAGCATTTGTCTTTTGTATAAGTTTGATTAATTAGTTGGTAAGATTACTTGTTCTATTTTTATTTTTATCGTTTTACTTTCATCTTGTAAAGGATTAATAATCAAATTTATTCTGATCCTTATTATTTTTATCAATTTTATCTCAATCTTTTTAACCATACCAATTTTATCATTGGACCTTTCATTAAAGACTAAATCATGATGTGGGCCGGATCTGGATCGGATCTGATCCAGATCAGATTTTTTTTGCTTGGGTCCAGATCTGGTCCAGATCCAATGGATCCAAAAAAATTAGATTCAAATCCAGATCCATAAGATCCGTAGGGTCCAGGATTTAGACCCGGATCCATATATTTTCGCTTCTAAAATAAATTCTAAATCAACTATAATTCACAGTAACACCATAATAATCTAAATACACAATAATACTATAATAATTATTTAGAATTTCTACAATTATCACTATATTGGAAGACGTTAGTTACAAATTTACTATAAGGTAGAAAACAATAAATAACTCGATCGTCGGTGGTGTAAGTGGTGCGACCTGCCGTGAATGCCGATTGATACATAATTGAGAGAATTTGAAATGAAATTGGAAGCAGATTTGTTTTGGGAGAATTTGAAAAAAAAATTTAAAGAGTTTTAAATTGGGGTTAGGTATTTAATTATAATAAAAATAATATATATATATGTAGGGTTGGGTTCCCGTAGTACCCGGTCACAGATAGTATGTAGTACTCAATCTAGACCATCCATTTTGAACACGTGGACGCACCAAAATTTGACACGTGGCAACCGATTTTTCGCCCAGGGGCAAAATGAGAAGCGCACCAATGGGCGCCGGGTTGGGGAGTCCGCGGGCGTTGGGGTCTTCGCGGGCGCTGAGTTTGGGTTGATGCACAACAAAACACAGATAATGCATACGAAATAACATGACAATGCATTTAAATGAACATAAATCGCATCGCGCCAACCGGCTACTGAGCGCGAGCAAGCGAAGGTGGGTGGGTGGGCGCCGGGCTCCGACGCCAGGTGGGCGCTGGTGCACGCCACGGTTGGGTAGACGTTGGTTTGGAAGAGTCACAACAAAACACAAAATGCATATGAAATAACATAATATCGCATTCACTGAACATAAAATCGCATCACGCCCAACCGGGGTGGGAGCAAGCGGCGGCTGAGTGTGTTTTCGCCGCGAGCACGAAGCAAGACGTTGGGTCGCCACATGCGCGAGCACACGCTGGCACGCCGCGTGCTAGCGAGCTTCTAATCACATGCATTATTCTCTTCAACTGCATGCATTTTTTGTTCATTTCAATGCATTATCCAGTTCAACTAAATGCATTGTTTGTTTTTCGCAATCACATAACAAATCAAATTACTAATCTACCCTTAATGAAGCGAAAATTAGCGAAATTAAGCTTAAAAAGTCCAAAAAAATATGAACCATAAGATCTATTAGATGAGTGGATGAGATTGAGTACTACATACTATCTCAGGCCTGGGTACTATTTGATCCCTTCTCTATATATGTATATATATAAAATAAAATAAAAATTAATGGATCTGCGGGCCGGATCTGGACCGGATCTTGGTTTCAAAAAATAAATCCCAAATCCAGATCCGAAATATGGGGATATGATCCAGATCCGGTTCAAATCCATCGGATCCAAATTTTTGAGGATCCAGATCCTGAAAAATGGATCTGGATCCACGGATCTAGACCGGGTCCAGGATCCATTGCCATATCTACATCGGAGGATGATATGTTGTTTTGTCCAAAAAGTAAGTTGATTGTATATGTAGATATTAATAAGTGGAAATTCATATATATAGCCATCCAAGTTAAGGAATGTCAAATTATAGCTACCAACATAAAAATGTCAAATTATAGCCAACTTACTGGCCCTATTGGGACTATTATCACCAAATAGTACCAATAGATCCAACTATGGCTATATAAAAACTTGTCTCTATTAATAATTCACAAATATAAAGAACCCTAAACGTCGACGATTATTATCATCAATCTCATTTTATGTATCTAAATTATGTTAATAATAGTGATCTAAGTTCATGTCAAACTCCATTTTACCGTACCAAGTTAATAAGATTTTTTTTTTTTAGAAAAAACTCTCAAAAGTGATTGATAAAACCTATGTAAGTTGAAAAGATAATGAGAAAATTGAATAGAACTGATAAGCTTAACGTTGGTAAAGATTGGGATACAACCGTAGGATTGATCTTAACCCTTTTGAAAATAGAAGCAGAAATTCAATGGGGTGGTCTCCTGTGCCGCACGCACAATGAGTCCCCCTAATTAATTTTCAATTAATTCTAATTAAAATTAATTAATTTAATAAAACTTAATTATAAATTAATAAATCATAATTATGAATTAATAAATCTTAATTTTAAATTAATAAAGCATAACTGGAATTAATAAACCCTAATTGTGAATTAATAAATCCTAATTATGAATTAATAAATCTTAATTTTGAATTAATAAACCCTAATTGAAATTAATAAACTTCAATTTTGAATTAATAAACCCTAATTTGAATAATAAACCCTAATTATGAATTAATCAACCTTAATTGTGAATTAATAAACCATAATTTTTAATAATAAACCATAATTTTGAATTAATAAACCTTAATTGTGAATTAATAAATTATAATTATGAATTAATAAATTATAATTATGAATTAATAAATTCTAATTTTGAATTAATAAATTATAATTATGAATTAATAAATTTAATTATAAATTAATAAATCTAATTATCCTTACTCATCATAATTAATATATAATTATTTTAACAAAAAATAAGGATGAACTCATTGTGAGGCGAAGCTCGCCCAAATTTTTTGTCAAATTCAAGTGCTTCAAATTTTGGGTTGAGAGTGACATCAATAGGACTTGATAAAAGTATAGTGATTTAATAATGTTTTAGTGCCTTTTCCATAATTATATGAGCCACCAAATGCATAACATATGTCTTATGCATTATATTTGTTACGATTTAAGAGGCATTTACATACTCTGTTATTGTTGTTTTATGATTGACTAATTTTTTGATATGTATTTTTCCTATATTTCAGTCAGAGCTATATTTATATTCGAATTAAACATAAGAGTGCTTTAGTAATACAAAATAAATTTACCCCTTCCTACATTATATTTCTATCGATCAAATACTTGTATAGTTTGCAAGCTATTTTACAAGAATATGGGGTTACGCAGTGTGTGCCGAAGGTCGCGTCTGCGGGTTCCTATGTTTATTTTCTTTCCTATTTCTTGTGCATACCAAGTGTAAGAATTAGCCTTTTATTAATCATTACTTAATTTCTCATGTTCATTCCAGTCTTACAAAATTCCATTCATTCATAACAATTACCTCCTAATTTATCTATTTTTGAAAGAAATGCTATTTTTTTATTAAGTGATCCATTCTTTTGTAAATAAAGGAATAAACAAGAATTCTTAAGTACCTACACATAGAAACACGCATGCATTACAGATTGCAAAATTATAAATTTTTTTTGTTATCATGGGGAACCCACAGCTGCTACCTTAAGGTGCGCACTGGGTAAACGTTGTTTTGGACATTTTTCAATATTTTCAAAATAAATATCATTATAGTTTTGTTCTTCTCTTGATTCCATTATTACCTTTAGGGAGTGTTCTTTTCATGATTAGCATTTTGAAGAATTGATTATTTGATGAATTAAATATGTGATAAGATAATTTTTATCTATCAATCCTTTGTTTACTACAAATGATTAAAATTGGGATAAATAATTCTCCATTTATTTGGAGGATTATTTCAATCCTACCTATATTGGTTGGATTAAAATTAATGAAGAATAATTCACAGGATTAAAATAATCTCGGGCTTTGAGATATAATCAAATATTAATATTTAAAAGTAAACACTTGATTAGGTTGGATTAATTTTATCTATCCAACCTAATCATGCAAAGTAAACACCACCTTAATCGCTTACCTCAAAACTCACATTTTTTTACTCTTCATTAATTACAAATTCATATATAATTTAATGGGGGTAACATTTGACAAAAGAAATTTCTTTAATTTATGTGCATAAGGCTGACATATATTCAGATTTAGAATATGAGAGAGTATAATTATTGCACGTGGTTCTCAAAGTTATTTTTTTTATTCCTTATGAAATACGATTGCATTTTACGACAGCCATATAATGACCTTCTGTCTTTCAACAATAAATTCACTACTTAGATCTATTTCTTCGATTTTTCTATAAAATCTAATTTATAAACGGTACATTATTATTTAATAAGAAGTAGTTATAATAAAACCTACCTTAAAGTATAAAATTAGGAATTCATGAAATTGTCTGAATTCAAAGTGAAAGCATCTAAATTCGCTTTGAAACCGTAGATCTTCACGAATGAAGAACTAAAAATGGTTCATATTTTATACTTCAAAACTGATTTGTATTTGATCCAATAAAGTGAGAACGTGAGAATCGTTTTCAACCATTAGATCGCGAAGATCAACGGTGATACATCATTTTACTGGAAGAGTGCATTGTGCACCACCTGGGTTCGAATCTTATAAGGAGCGAAAATTCAAATATTTTTGTTTAGTGCAGTAATTTTCAAGGAGAATGCATTGTTCTCACGTTTGTAGAATAACAATGGTTTTATAATAACTTATCCACTATATATATATATATATATATATATATATATATAAAGGGAGGGTTAACGTAGGAACCACTTTTATCATTGATTTGCGTGAGAACAAAAAATGATGATTTAATTTTGAAAGTGATGAACTCCATGTTTTGTTATCGAATCCAAAAACTGGAATTTTATGCCATGGGATTCGAACTCGGTGAAAATTTAATATTTTTAAATTCGTCCTAAAATGGTTCTAAACTGAATCTAACTCTATATATATATATATATATATATATATATTTTGGCCAAAAATCTTTAATACCCCTTTCAATACATTCATATCAAATCTATCTCACTTCATAAAACACTACTAAATCTACTCATTTCCATCATTTTTCAACAATATGATCAATCTACCATTCAATTCATCAAGTCTTCATATATTACTTTACTACAACCAAATCACATTCATTAATGGAGATAAACATGCTTAACAATCAGGCCCAACATGCTTCCATACATCAAATTGAAAATAATCAATCGAGTTTTTGCCATTATACTTGTTTGACCGCAGTGCTGCTGGAACTTCTTCTGATAGTTGGATTTTTACGGGCTTCTGAGCTCCTCCGAGCTTCTACCAACCACACGATCTCAACCAATGGACTCCTACCGTCGGACCTCCTTCAACAACACTCAACACAACCCTCGTATATTTCGATTCGGAGCATAAAGTATTTGGTGATTTCTATGGAAAATTATTTTAACAAGACACCAGAATAGTAAGGCGAAAGCCTTCAACTTTTATTGAGGAATTATGAAATACTTAATACATATTGGAGGAGACATACTCTTTTAGATACATATGGTAGCTTGGTGCTCTCCGCACATACAAACTAAAACTTAAAAATAAAAAGGGAGGTTTGACAACTGAAAAACTTAGAACACTATTACAGAGAGATGATTATTTGCTTGGGGTTTGAAGGAAACTTGGAAAATGCTCGATCCCCGAACTTTCTTCTACTTCCGTTAATATAGAGGTTTGATGCCCTCTATTATTGCTCGAATAATTATCGCGAATGCTTTACCCGTAATAGCTTGCTCTTATGTGGACGTTGGGTCACTTGTCTCCTGCCGACACTCAGTTTGTGATGGAGAATAAGATTCTTACGTCTTCACATGTTAATGGGCCACCTTCTTTTGGTAATGGCCTTCTTGTACACTCCAACTTCTTCTGCCGACGCTTTGTCATTTGCTGATGAGAGGAGCTTGCTTTTGATTTTCTCACTATCTTTATCTTAGTGAGAATATTCCTATTACTTCACCCATCTATGTCGTTTTCTTTTTGGTGGTGTGATCTTCAGCCTTAGAGTCACATGACTCTTTTTCTCTATCGGCCATCTTACTTTTTTGGAGGTGTCCAAGGTGTCATTTTCTGAAGAACCCTATGCTCATCATACTCGTCTACCAAAAATTTTTCTTGTCTTGTTTTGGTAAGAATCCTTTTCTGAACTCTAGCTCCTTCTGGTTTGGACATTCTCAACAGATCCTTGACGTCCAGTGCCCAAAGTGAGCCATGTTGTAAAACTTGCGATGAGTCTCCTTGCTCGCTGCAACCCTATTTTCTCAAAGGAGTGTCCTCTTCTTCTCGAAGAAACTCTTTGCGAAGCTTGTAGTTTTTCCTATCATGGTATTTAACAGGAAAGTTCCATTCGCCGAATTCTAAAAGAACTTGAATGGAAACTTGATTTTGTCCATCTCCATGAGACAGACTCATCGACCCCATGCTCGTCGTGTATTGATTTGATCTTCTGAAAATATGGTGACCAATGAGAATTCTGATGAATGGGCCTTGATGTTGTTAAGGGCCCTTGTATCGGGTCGTCGAAGCCTGATGTAGTGGAAGGTTTCGTGACTTCCTTTGTCGATGGGTTCTGGAGTTGTACTGATGAAATACAATTCCAAAACATCTCCTCTGCTGAGACCTAGGTTATTCACCCAAGAATCGTGCACCGCTTCTTGGATCCATCTTAGTAAACCCTTGATCTCGATGAAAGTGGAGAGATAGTATAAACTGAGGCTAATGCTCCAAAGTCATACCATTGCTTGACGTCCTGTGGATTAACTCCGGTGGACATCCACATTCGGGGTATTTCCCCGAGATATCAATCCCGGTGTGATCGGATTAACACATTTTCTTGTATGTAACTTCTCCCAACTCGGATTGGTATGTCTGCCATATAGGAGAAATATCAATAATATTAGTATCAACCTTAGATTTTCCAGTCATCGACCTAAGGATGATCTATCTCTCTTTTTCCCCAGAGATGCAGGGTTGACACGGTGATTCAAGTTATGAAACCTTGTCATCATCTTTTTCTTGGGCCGACGATTCCAAAGAATCTACCAACTTAGAATTTGTGCTAAGGGTACTTGAATCCCTTGCTACAGGTATACCGTCCTTTATAGGAAATGACTCATTTCTCAGTCTTGAACTGGCAGCCCGAAGTAGTGGCTGGTGCATATCGGATAGGACGAACTCTTGTTCCATATGCATGCTCTTATTCGGTCTGTGACACAAGTCACATCCCCATCTTGAAGCTTTACTGTCTGTTTGGCATGAAGGACACATTCATCCCAATCCCTCATGAGTAGTTCCAGGTTCTCCTGGAATTGCCTTTGGGCTGTGATAATGGATTCAATTTTCTTCGACTTCATCTCTCATCAGAAAATCAGCAAGAATATTTTCATGAGATTTTTAAGAACGACAATATCATAAACATAATATTGACATTCAGCTTGCCATCTTAATAACCTAGCATTTTCGGGCTTAGATTCAATCTTATTTACTAAAAAGCTACAACTTGAGTGTTATCAACTTTTAAGGTAAATTTCTTTGCAAGTAAGAATATATGCCATTTCTTAAAAGCCTGTCAAACTGCAAAGAACTATTTTTCATTGATGTGCCAACGCACAATATTTTCTTCGGGAAAGAGACAGCTACAGTATGTGCATGGTTCTTCTCCAAGTGGGGTGATCTTTGTAAACACTGTTGTCCACCAATGATCACTCGTATCCGTGTACAAGACCAAGTCATCTTCACCTTGTGTTATCAAAAATTTAGGGAGGGTTTTGCAGACCTCCTTCAACTTCTTCATCCCTCTCGATGCTCATCTGTCCATATGAAATGAACATCTATCTTTAGCAATGGGCTAAAGATTTTCCCATGCTTTGCAAGATCTTTGATGAATATTCTTATAAAGTTAACAACTCCCAAAAAACTTTGAAGTTGCTTTTCTCTTTAAGATCTTATGGGAAATTTTGCACCTTCGCACAATATGATCTTACAGAATGATCCTAGTCTCATCGATCTCAATACCCAAAAACTCAATCTTTCGGGTGGCGATGATTACCTTTTCTCAGACAACACCAATCCTTTTTTTTTTTTACAGACATCTGCAAAGATCTCTAAATGCCTGACATGTTCATCCATATTTTTTGACGTTATGAGAATATCATTAATATAGATAAACATATAAGAGAAATAATCTTTGAAAATATTATCCATCTTCATTTAGAATATCTATGGTGCATTGACCAACCCCATTGGCATCACATTCCATACGTAATGCCCTTGCGGAGTGGAGAAGGTTGTAAACTTCTTACTCCCTTCCTCCATACGAATCTGGTAGAAACCTGACTTGCAATCAAACTTAGAAAAAACCTTAGCATTTCTAATGCAGTTGATTAAGTGTTCTCTATTTGGGATAAAATATCCGTAAAACTCCAGAATGTCATTAATCCATTTATAACTAATAACCAATCTGAGTTTACCTCTTTTGATCTCATCATGATTCCTTACTAGAAATCCGAAACTGCTGTAGGACGAGTTCCTGGTTAGATCAACTTCAAATCAAGATGTTCCTTGATTATCTGCCTCATATCCTTCTGATCCACGAGGTTCATCATGATAGGTTTGAATCTAACAAACTCGAATTCCTTGCCTGGCTTAACCTTCAGACAAGTTTCGAGTTGGTTCATGTTCCACCATGTCAAATGATCATCGCTATAATATTTAATGATTTTCCTCTTGACATCCTCTAAACGAACATGTGCTCATTCTCCAATATCTTGGTTAGATATCAGAGATGCTTTGAGGATTTGGATCTCCTCATCATCAAGATCTTCGTGCAGTTCTGAAATCCTGCAACACAGCAGTGCTTCGTTGAACCACTTTTGATCCTTCAGTTTTAGGTATCGAAGTTTTCCTTCATCACCACGCTTGCTGTGAAATCTGATTGGTATTTGTCGGTTAAATGCCCATTGTAGACGCTGAACAATGATTTTGTGATCACAATTGGTTGTGAACACCAATCGTCTCCTTTCATTGTCCTGCATAAATTTCTTGAACATTTGAAGAAAATTGTTTCCCAATAATATATCAGCTCCTGTGTCATGGAAATAGATTGGTGGAGTTTGGACCTTATACCAAGGTGCTTGACCTACTCCGCCTATCAAGATTTTCGTTTGTCTTACTCATTTGGATAAGAGCAAAATTTTCTCTGAGAAATCTCGTCCAACAATCTGAGGTAAATTTTCTTCCACTTCTGCCGGAAAAACTCTCTTCTTAGCTGTGCAGATTCCTGCACGTGAATCGACATAAGCAGCAAAATACTATGTCTTGTACTTCTCGTATAACATCACAATTGAGATGTATATTGAGAATGAACTTGTCATTCAATTAGCAGTTTTTTTCCACTAATTGTAACCTCCACTCATTCAGTTGTTATTCCCCATGGTTTGCACCTATCAAGGAATTTACGTCCTAGGATTAGGACCTCCATTTCTCGGCTTTTCCTATAATGGTCATTTGAAAGCCTCCAAAATCTAGGGTTCCTTCATAAACATTGGCCCTTGAATTCTTTAGTTCACATAACACCGTGCAAGGAAAGTATATTTTTCGCATGCTGTGTAAAATCTTATGACAATTTCTTGCCATTCTTGAGGACATCCAATCTTGGTTGTTACTTTGATCGTCTGTGGTTGAATGTCTCTAATAGCTCTCATTTCATACGATTGAGAAAAAATCCTTTCGTATAGTTGAGAGATAACTCTGTCCACTTGGAATGATAACCTTGACGCTCCAAATCTTTGACTGTCGCCGTACTACAATATCGGCTTGGTGCTGATCTGGATATTTGTTTCACTTAAAGGTGAAATTTTCACCCGATCAGGACAACTAGCTCTAGCTACCTTCTTGAAGATATCTGGTATCTCGATAAACTTCATCCCCAAATATAATTCCGTATGATGGGAGTTTGAAAGAGCATAAGACACATGATAAATGATGGAATAAGGTATGTTCCCATTATCCATCAATTCTTGCTTCTTGAAGTCCTGATATAATGTTAGGGCTCTGTTGAATCCATAATCTTTTATATTATATGAAATCTTTGGATAAAAGATTGCTATAATATTTTTTGCACATAGATTCCATGAGATGATTCATATTACTGAATCAGTATGATTCAGTATTCTCTTATCGCAGATTGCGATATCAATTGGTGCATCTGTATCCAAATAGAGTGACGATTTGATCACCAACTTAATTGCTCCGATATGAATCCATTCCGTCGTATTAGCGATTTCTGGCTTCATACTTTGAAGATCTTCCCTGATATCATTGGCGGGTATCAGTTGCATCTCCACCTGATTCTCAGTGAACTAAGATAGAAGTGACATCTCTCGCCTAGTACCTCCATAGACGACATTGTGCTTCCTTTTGACTAGACTCGGGTTCCTTAGAACATGGTCTATCTTTTTCCGTCGAAAACTCTTGATACTTTTGTAGACTCAGGGTTTTGTTCATTATCCTTATCAATATTTTTGTGACATGATAGTTCGGCTAGTATGGTCTAGCTCATATTGATGCTCCTAGTGGCGCCTCTCCTTCAGTCGGATCTTGATTCTTAAGACTCATCCAATTCTTCTTCTCCACTGAAGATCTCTTCTTGTTCATATATACTCTCTTTGAAGGTATATCTTCGAACCAATATACTTGTACCAATTCTTGATAGTATACGACATCCTCGATGTCTGGTGTAGACTCAAATCTTCGCATTTCTCTTTGCTCGTTCTGTTGGTAATTTCTTGAAATATGCCCATTTGTACCGCATATCCAGCAATTGCAATCCTTAAAACTTTCATTAGCTCTAGTATGAGCTCGTCTGAAAGTCTTCTTCGCTGGTGGTTGCTCGCAAGAACTGGATCCCTCAGCCTGATACCATCTTCTTGTTGGATCGCTTCTCTATCCAGATGTATAATATCTGGCTTTTTGTCGCGACCATATCGTTCTTGGTCTCCAAGAACTCCTCTTTTCTCTCCTTCCCTTATTTTAGGGTTGGAACCTGTTTTTCTTCCTACTTGATTGATATAAATGTTCTCATTCGATTTCCATTGGAAGATCAAGTATATCACATATCAACGAGGCTGATTTGTTGATCTTTCTCAATTTCTTGAGATTTCTTTGAGTGGTTGCTAATTGACACCACTCTGATAGTTTTTGTGAACATATGACATCCTTCTGGAGACACTTTCGACATGAACTCCGATCTGATAATCCTTGATGAACATTTCCCTCCATGGACTAGGAAATTTCTAGAAAAACAGCTCTCTTGCAACATCTTCGTTAATTGTGTTGAGATTTTGATACTTTGTAAAAAGTTGGAGAAATTTGTTAAGAGACCTTTGTTCCAAGACCACCAGTCTTAGATTGTACAAAGCCAACAAATATTTCTTCCTCTTCTTCGTTATAGCCATCAAAATATCCATCTCCGAGGAAATGAACTTTGAAAGTATCAACCATATTCTTTACTGTGTCTTTCACGAAATCGAACGTTAGTATTGGTTGTTTTCTTTCAACTGGGCAATATTCCCAGTATTGTTTAACAACACCTGCTAAACTTCATTTGAAGACCTTGACCATATTAAGATTGTCAAGTTCCAGTGTTGCTGCTGCAACAACCATTGATGCTATTCATCCATCTATATATTCTCTCGATAATTGAAGTTGACTTCATCAATGTCGAGTGTCAATCCGTAGGGATGGATAGTCTCCAAGGTGGCTTTTCCGAAAGGGGTTTCCTGCACTCTTTGCCTCCTTCTTCTTTCTCTTGTTCTGATTTTAGCTTGTTCTGCTGCATACTCTGCATTAGGTTCTTGGCCAGACTCATATTGGCCTCTTGATCCCATAGGATCAATTCTTGGTGTCCATTGTAGTGGGATTGGTGGTTCGCCCTTCTGGATGTTTTGGTTCATTTCAGATCCATCATATTGAGTTTAGCGAATGACTCCGCTAACTCCTGCAACTTGTTTAATCCGACTTTTCAAGATTATTCATTTTCTAAAGAGTTGGATTATTCTTTCGGTACAAGCTTTATCCTCGCCCATCCCGATGGGTTTGAACTTGATATCACCCGGGGATTTCTTGACCAATCTTAGGCATGCTTCTTCTCAAGGCCTTCGATCTTCTTCTGGATACTCCACACTGTGGTAGGAATCTCCTGCTGCATAGATATCCTGCTTAGCTCTTGTGGGAACGCCATATAGATAGTTGACGTAGTATTGCATTGTCTTCTGGATCTCCCTTAATTTCACCGAATTTGAGGAATCCGGTGAAATTTCATTGTAACTAGGAGCGGATGTTGCTCCTTCGTTTCTGGTCTCCATCAACTGTGTGGTGGATGGGTTCTCCTCCGGACAATTCTCAATTTCTCCTATAGATAGGCATTAAGGATGAGCATTTCCTCCGTCATCCGTGCACTCTTTGGGATGACTGGATGACTTCTTGTGGAAATTGATTTTGAACACTTTGTTCAAAACTCCTTTCAAAAACCTAAGCCTTCTGCTTAAGTCTCCATATGTACTTTCCAAATCTTGGAAAACATACCTGTATGCTTCACATCTCGAACAAGCGTCCGAATTCATATTTTTCATGGAGTCTCATCCGTTAGGATAACATATAACATGTTAATTATTAAATAATTACTCAATAAAACCTAGGCTCGATACCATTTTAGAAGCGTTGGATCTGCAATCAAAATCTTAGGATAATTAACTTGTACGTGGCCTTGTTACACATCTCAAACCTACTAACAGAGTTAGCATTGACACCATTTTAGAAGCGTCGGATCTGCAATCAAAATCTTAGGATAATTAACTTATATGTGACGTTGTTACACCTCCCAGACCTACTAACAGAGTTAGCATTGACACGAGAGAGATTTCACCAATATACATAGTGTATTATCCATGAGAGTTTTAATGGCAAAGAGTAAAATACTATATGAAGACCAATTTGTCCATAGCAAAATAAGAAAACCCATAGCAATTCTTGGACATGACTGAGGGGTAGAAATGTCCCTTGGATAGTTTTAGTATGAGTTTTAGGATACAGAGTATAAGATATATGGATCTAAAAAAAATAGGTATTTTAAGATATTAGCCTATATTTTTTTATATATTGTTACTTCTACATTTTAAACACCTTTAGAGTCTATAGAAGGAGCAAATAAAAATATGGAGTCGCATCACTTGTGTTTCAATATTCCATTTTTTGAATTTTAAAGGATTTATGTGGCATAATTGTTCTAATTCATTAATTTATGAATAAAATATTTTTCTCAATATTTATATATTTATAATATTGTAAATTATAATTATTTTAAATACTCAAATATATTGATTTAAAATTAATTGCATATTAATCAATTTCACTTTTTTAGATTACTCACACATAGGCATGTATACAAACCAAACGGAGACGAGCCGAATACTACCAAACTCGAACTCGGTTCGTTTAAATTTTAATAGGATTGAGTTCGGCTCGAGTTTGAATTTGAGCTTTAAACTGAGCTCGAGTTCGGTTCGTTGTAAAATTTTTAAGCTCATGAGCAGTTCGAATTCGGTTCGATAACTACTCGTTTATGAGACATGTTCGAACTCGAGCTCGAACTCTTCTCGTGTTCGACTTTGCACGTTTTCAAGCTCGAGCTCGAATTATTAAATTTTATAATTTATTATTAGAACTATGATTATATTATTATTAAATTTTTTATTAATTATAAATAAAATATAATTTATAATTTATTATTAGTTTAAATTATTTAAATATATAAAAACAATTATTAATTCACATGTTCGCGAACGGACTCGTTTGAGTTAGGACCAAACATGTTCGCGAGCTCACGAAGCGAATATCCCTAAGCTTGATCTCGGTTTCGAGGCTCGACTTTGGCTCGTTCGCAAAATGAACGAATTTCGAACGAGCTTTTTTCATGTCGAGTTCCGAATAGCTTACGAGCGACTCGGTTTGTTTACACTCCTAGTCGCACACGCACACACTAATCATTTTAGATGACTCCCCGTCGGAGGAGTAACGTTTTACTAACTATGGCTGCATTTCATTGCCCACATTAATCAATTACGTTGTTGCGCAAGAGTTTCTCTTTCCATAATGGCTAACTATTATTGAGGAATTTGGTCATAATCATTAATCAATTTAGTAGTTACATGAGAGCTTCATATTGCCAAAATGCCAACTAGTATTTGATGACTTTTGCTATTAAACAATTCTTTGGCGTATCTAATAGATATTTCAATAATTCAAATCATTCAAGAGATTTGAAATACGAATACACATTAACCAACTTAATAGTCACATAAGAGCTTAATTTCTTAATAAACTATGATCAGTGACATATGCTACTAAATAATTTTTAGTCAATAGAGGTTAGCGAATCATGATTTTTCCATAATTAATAATATACGAAAATTAATCAACACTTGAATTAATTTTGGATTTTAATAACAAAGATGCACATTAAATGTTTTGGATTCTAATCAACATCCTTTCCGTCCAAATATCATGCGGTTGTCGGCTACAAAATATAAACAATAACCTCAAGCAGCAAATGGAAAATCTAATGAAAAAACAAGTATATAAATATTCCAAAAATACAAATAATTATATATTTTAGAAATTTAAGTGTAAATTAATCAATGCAAGTAGAAGTTACAAAGAGTTTCATTTTCCAAGACATTGATAGTGATAAATGTGCAGTTAGTGGTGATAATGGCGGATGCTATCATTTCAAATGTGGCTGAGAGAGTTGCAACTATCATAGCAGATCAGATTCGAAACGAAGTGAATTTGCTGAGAGGCGTGGATAAGGAGGTTCTACATCTCTCCGACAAGCTCACGACGATCAAAAATGTGTTAGATAGTGCAGAAAAGAGAGGAGTGAATGAACCAAGCGTCAAATATTGGTTGAAGAAGCTCGATGATACGGCTTATGAGATGGACGATATTTTGGATGAATGGAGCTACTCTCTTCTCAAACATAAGAAGGTACCACAAAATTGGTTGTTCGTCATGACACTGCCAAATTTGTTGTTTATGATTATGTCAAACATAAGAAGGTTCATCCCAACTTCGTGTTTATGTTTCGAGAAATTTGCTGGTCATCATGATATTGCCATGAAAATACAAAATGTGAAAGTTAAACTTGATCAGATTTTGAAGGAGAAAAATGATTTTAAGTTTGAGATATCTCTGCCCGCAACTGATCATGTGCCTAAATCTTGGCGAGCTCAATCCACATCTTCTATTGAATTCGAGAAAGTTTATGGCCTGGACATAAACAATAACAAGGAAGATCTAGTGAGGAGGTTGATGCTTAATGATGATAGCCAAATTGTGTCTATAGTGGGGATGGGGGGACTTGGGAAGACAACTCTTGCTCAGCTTGTTTATAACGATAGCCGAGTAAAGGATTGTTTTGAATTAAAAATTTGGATATGTGTTTCTGATCCCTTTGATGTGGCTGCGATTGCTAGAGGAATTGTCGAGAGTGTGACAGAAGAGATTATTCCTTCAAATCCCAACCAACTGGAATTGGTATTGGAAAGACATACAAATCCCAACCAACTGGAATTGGTATTGGAAAGACTTACAAATCCCAACCAATTGGAATTGGTATTGAAAAGACTTAGATATTGTATTTCAGGAAAGAAGTTCCTTCTTGTCCTTGATGATGTTTGGACAGATAAAAAGGATGAGTGGGAACCACTGAAAATCAATCTCAAATTTGGTGCAACAGGTAGTAAAATTTTGGTGACAACAAGAAAGGAAAGGGTAGCTAAGATGATGGGCACCTTAGACGAAGACATCTATCGCCCACAACCGCTCAGTGATGAAGAGTGTTGGTCATTATTGCGTTGTGTATCCCTTCCAGGAAAGAGTGAGGAAGAATGTGGAGAATTCAAGGTCGTTGGCAAGAAAATAGCTAGAAAGTGCAATGGGTTGCCTCTTGCGGCAAATGTTTTGGGAAGTCATTTGCAATTGAAGCCTAGGTTGCATAGGTTGGAGGATTGGGAAAAGGTACTGGAGAGTGAGATATGGGAATTGGAGGAGGAAGAAGGAGTAGAGATTTTTTGTCATTTGGTTTTAAGCTACAATGAATTGTCCCCTACTCTTAAGCGTTGTTTTTCATATCTTGCCATCTATCCTAAAGATTATGAGATTCGTGTTGTGAAAGTGATAGAAGAGTGGATGGCGCTAGGTTATTTGAGCTCTGTTGTTGGAAATGGGCGGGTGGAACTGAAAGGGCGAGACTACTTCGACAACTTAGCAATGCGTTCCTTGCTTCAAGACTTCAAATTAGAGAAAATTAGTGAGCAAATAAAAAAGTGTAAAATGCATGATATAGTACATGATTTTGCTCAATTTCTTAGGAAGAATAACGCTGCTAAAATGAAAAAGATAAATTGCCAAGTTTGTGAGTCTTGTTTAGTTTCTAAGGCCCAAGAATATCGTACCTTATTTTGGAACAATGAAAATCCTCTTGTAGTTTGTGATTGCCTTACAAGTCTTAGGATATTAAGAGTTACTCCGGGATGGAGAAATCTTCCTCCACAAAGAATGGAAAAGTTGATTCACTTGAGATTATTGGATTTATCATATAATAAATTGTTCAAGGAAGACCTCAACATCATCTGCAGGCTTTATTTGTTGCAAACTCTTTTGTTGAAAGGCTGCTCCCTGAAAGAAATTCCAAAAGAATTTCAGAATTTGGATGGGTTGAGAAAGCTAGACTTAAGTAGGAATGCCTTAATAAAGTTACCAAAGAGCATATGTAGTTTGCTTGAATTACAAACTCTTTTGTTAAGAGAATGCTCCTTGGAAGAGATTAGTGAAGAAATTGGGAATATGGTTAGGTTGAGACACCTCGACTTAAGTGAGAATCCATTAATAAAGTTACCAGAGAGCATTTGCGGTTTACTTGAACTGCAAATCTTGGATCTCAATGTGTTTCGTATGCCTAAAAGATTAGTTGGTCATATCCACACATTGAATTTGGAGGTATTCAAAGAAGGAAGTGGTTGGAACAAGTTGGGATTGTTGAAAAACTTAAACCGTCTTACTGGAGATCTACGATTGAAAATTGAGTTGAGCAGTATGAGTGATCTGGAAGAGTTGGTTGAGGACGCTCGAGAAGCACAACTAAGGAAGAAGATACACCTTCAATCACTCTCTATAAACTTCACGGGTGAAACGGAGTGGTCGTCATCATCATCGGCATCATTGTGGATGAACGTACTAGAAGCACTGGAGCCCAATCAGAAGCTGAAACATATTCTAATATGGGGATATAGGGGCTGCAGATTGCCGCATTGGATCTCATCGCCCCTCAACTTAGTAAAAAAGATTGCACTCTTTGATGTTAGCGAGGTGTCTTCATTGCCGCATATGGGGAAACTACCTTTGTTGGAAATTCTCTACATGGATGGACTGCATGAATTGAAGGGGGTGGGACGAGAATTTTTGGGATTTGAATCTTCATCAACTCAACATGTTGTTGTCTTTCCTAAACTCAAGGAGCTGTCATTTTCCTGCTTCTACAAATGGGAGGAGTGGGAGGATATAACGGTGGAAGAAGAAGAATCTGCAGCCGTCTCCGTCATGCCCTGCCTCACGCTTTTGGATATCGGGTTTTGTCATTGTTTGAAGAAGTTGCCGCATCGTCTAATGCGTAAGGCCTCCTCTTTGCAATCCTTGTATATTTATGAGTCACAAGAGCTGGAAAAAAGTTATGGAGACAAGGATGGTTCAGCTTGGAGATCCATATCCCAATATAATCCCCAACTTCAACTTCAAATGTGGAATAAATAGCAGATGCATATATGATTATTAGAAATCGAGTGAACCTAGGATAATTGCTATTTCGTTCTAGCTAGTTGTGAGCATGATATGATGTAATATGATTATTTTTTTCTTCTTCTTTTGAGAGCAGATGGAAAAATAAGTATGCTGAGAATGTGAAATAAGAGTTTGAACAAATTAATTAAGAAGAATGTACATGTTTTCATTTACTTTTTTCTTTTACTTTATCCAATGAATTACTGTAGAAGCTTTAAATTAAACATTTAAAATCTTCCCAGTTGTATGGCTTTAGTTAATATAATGGATTATAAAGTTAAGAGCTGTCAATCGATTAAATTAAGGTATGGAATTGACTCCAATACAAAGTTTTTTTTTTTTTTTTTTGTGCCACCCTAATTCAATTTCTAAATTAATATGTCAATATTTTTTCCAAGAGGAAAATACAAGAATTATATCCCTTGTTTCAAAACATATAATCTCAAGCTTGCATTAACAAGACCGAAAAAACAGTATCTCTCCTCGGTTTTTTATACGTGAAAATGACATGGTACTAATACGTTGAAAACAAATTCCCTTCAACAAAAGATAAAATTTATTCAAACTTCAGAATATATCGATGAATGTGTTCTAAATCAAGAGAACAGAGTATTTAGAGCCCAAATATGAATCATACTTTGAAAACTAATCAAAATCTTAAAATGAAAATAAATTAATCAATCAATTAAAATTAAAAGGCTCGAAAAATGCCTAAAATAATAGAATTTGAGTTCGAAATATATTATAATAGCGATTTCAAGTTTGATACCAAAAGTTAGGCACATTTCGGATCCTACCCACTGATCACTAAAATCCTATCAATAAATATTGCAACTAAAATGGTGCAATTATAGATAGTTTAGCAAGAAGAGTATTGTATTCATATCCACGAGGACTAAAATAACGAAAACATGACAAGTAGTAAAACACAAATGCGTTACTGTTATCGAGACTAAACTATGACTAGACTATTAACTAGACAAATAATGAAGAATAACACATATAAACAGACTCTTAAAATTCAAGGATAAAAGACGGACACTAGAAAATGCATTAACTTAACTAAAAATCATGCAATTAAACTATTAACCCAATTATCAATATTTAATTAAATTTAGATGAAGGATCACACATATAACCACAATCTCTCTCTCACTACAAATCTTGTGATAGCCGATTTGCATAAAATCTATCCCCACTAGGTCTCAAGAAAATATATTGACTCCAAATAACTCACAAGGATTACTCCTCCTACGGATATCTCTACTCGTATTGTGTATTCTTGAATTCGATTGCACAAACTCACTAGGTATTTAATCGAACAACTAGCATGCATCACTAGTGGTCAACTATTTAAACATGAAATCAAGCACCAAGAACCACAAATCATAAATTGACAAACAAATTGGACTCAATAGATCAACCACATAATTTCAATCAAGTCATACAAACTATATGATCAACTAGAAACTTAGCTACTCATAATTAACAAGACAATAATAAAGAAAATATAATTAAATAGAAAGATAATAAAATTTGTGTTTGAAAATCACGATGAACAACTTCGAATCCTTGAGTCTTGAATCTTCAATCTCTATTATGAATAATTATCTAAAATCTAGATCAAAATATATTTAAGCAATAAAATCTAAGGAAAGATGAAAGTGAACCCTATTAAAGTATTTGGAAGAGGTATTTATAGGTGAAGAATGTTATTGAGTCCAAAGAGAGATCAAAATACACCAAAAATACAAAGAAAAAAAATCCGAATTCTCCTGGAACAAGACGCGGTCATGGCACGTGTAGGTGACTTTGGCACTTCTTCTTCACCGCTTGCTGATGCGGCCATGGCACTGACCGCAGCTCGTGCTCTAGTGATCGATGTATGTGTCGTTTTCGTGCACACGTGCTAGGTCGCAACTCCTCCCGCGGTTGAACGTGCGGTCTTCTCGTTTTGTCCATCTTGAGCTCCAATTCGAATTAGTCTTTCAAGTGTTCGTCTTAGTCTTTCAAGTGTTCGTCTTATTCCATTTATGTAAAATATGACAATCACTTAAATAAAAAAAATACCTCCCAGTCGACTACGTCTCTTGGGTTCCTCTATCCGACTTCTGGTGTCCCACTTGTGTCTAATCATCAATTTTTATTTCTATCATCTTTTCTTCAGTTTCAAACGTTTCTGTTTCAGTTTAATTTTGAAATTATTATTTAAGGTTCACTAACTCATTTATAGTGGATTAATGCAATTTTAATCAGAGTTCATTAATTCATAATTTGGGTGTATAGTTTTTAAAGTTTAACTTTTTAATAATACTCCATCCGTTCCATAAATATTGGCATATTATATTTTTGGACCGTCCCATTATTATTGTCTCATTACTAAAAAAAAGAATCATTTTTACACATAAAAGTGCTTTAAATTCCGTGAACCCGCTACTTTACTAAAAAACACAACTCTCATTTGTTAAGTTAGTTAATTAGTTGCAGCTTTCTGTTAGTTAGATTTCGGTTATTCTGTTGCTTTCAGTTAAGTTGTTGTAATTCAGTTTCTACATGCTTATCTTTTGTATATATACCCTCTGTACTCCAGCTTATAGATCTTAATGAAATACAAAATTATATTCTTCAACCCTCATTTGCATTAAATCTGATATGGTATCAGAGCAAACAACAAATCTTGGTAACGAGTGTTCATCTCTCTCTTTTCTGCCTTCTTCTTTTCCCTCAATCTCCAAATGGATTCCTCATTCACTACATCTCAATTTCCTCATTTTCCATCTATCATCAAACTTGATAGATCGAACTATGCTTTTTGGAGAGCACAAGCAATTACAGCTATTCGTGCTCACGGCTAAGGTGATTTCATCTCAACAACAGCTATGGTACCTTCTATGTACATTCCTTCAACCTCTTCTCCTGGTGATAATACTCCATCTCCAGCTTATGGTGCTTGGATGCGCAAAGACCAACTCTTACTCAGCTGGATGTTATCTTCCGTAAGTGAGTCCATGCTTGGACATGTGGTTCGATGCTCTACATCTTGCGATTTCTGGTAAGTTCTCGAGCATTTGTTCATGTCACAGTCCAAAGCTCGTGTGATGCAATTGCGTTTACTCCTTCAATCAACTAAGAAAGGAGCAATGCCTGTTGAAGAATATTTTCTCAAGATGAGAGGTTATGCAGATAACCTAACCGCTGTAGGCCAAGTAATCTCAGATGAAGAATTGGTGAATTATCTGTTATCTGGATTTGGTCCAGAATATGAAGCCTTGATTGTTAATATGATGCATCGGAGTGATTCACTCAATCTGCAGGAAGTTCAATACGCATTTCAAGCGTATGAACTTCGCCTCCAAAGAAGACTTTTTACTACCGATCGAACTCTCGCGCATGTTGCTTATCGTGGTCAGGAAAGGGTTTCTCAACCAAGTAATCGTGGTGGCTCGTTTGGAAACCGTGGTTCAGTTCCCGCTTCTGCAAATCGTGGTGGCTTCAAGCCAAATGGTAGATTCTCGAAGGGGGTTATATGTTAACTCTGCGGCAAGTCTGGACATGTCGCAATCAAATGCTTCAAGAGGTTCGACGTGCATTTCACTGATAACTCGAATACTGAATCTCAGGCATATCTTGCAGATTGTAGAGTCACTCCTACACAGGAAAGCTTTGCCGTTGATGCAGCCCCTACCTCTGAGTTCAGCTCGACAGACCCTACTTGGTACATTGACAGTGGAGCAACAACGCACATAACGAATGACATGCAGAATTTGGCCGTAAGTAGTGACTACAGTGGCAATGAGAAGCTCATGGTTGGCAATGGTAATTCTATCCCTATTACTTCTATTGGTTCGTCTATTCTTGCTTCAGCCTCCTCCTCATCTACACCCTTACTGCTAAATAAAATTCTTTACGTTCCAAATATCACCAAAAATCTCTTGAGCATTTCTCAACTAACACATGATAATCGTGTTACGATTGAATTTAACTCAACTTCTTGTTTTGTCAAGGACAACAAAACTCAAAAGATACTTCTGAAGGGCTCTCTCTAACGGATTGTATCAGCTTGATCACACTCCTTTCTACATCAAGAACAACACTGCCAATACTACCACATCAACCTCTGCACAAAATCCCATCACTGCCTTTCTCTCTGTTGTTCATTCAGCATGTAATAATAAGTGAATTCTCACCTCTCACCAAGTTGTACTGTTTTAGATGTTTTACATAGAGCTTTGGGTCACCCTAGCCCCAACATCTTAGCTCAACTCTGTACTAAGCTTCGGCTTCCTTTCAATGTAAACATGCTAAATTTCTGTGAAGCCT